>CM056594.1:52144508-52470883 GCA_029721355.1 Tegillarca granosa | reverse complement strand
GTTTTATCTGAGTAGTTTAAGTATGTGTTTATCTTGAGTACTGTTGGTATATGTGTTTATCTTGAGTAGTTTTAGTGTGTGTTTATCTTGAGTACCGTTGGTATTTTTGTTTATCTTGAGTAGTTTTAGTATTTGTTTATCTTGAGTACCGTAAGTATATGTGTTTATCTTGAGTACTGTTAATATATGTGTTTATCTTGAGTAGTTTTAGTATGTGTTTATCTTGAGTACCGTAAGTATATCTGTTTAGCTTGAGTACCGTTGGTAAATGTGTTTATCTTGAGTACCGTTGGTATATGTGTTTATCTTGAGTACCGTTGGTATGTGTTTATTTTGAATGGTTTTAGTATGTGTTTATCTTGAGTACCGTTGGTATGTGTTTATTTTGAATGATTTTAGTATGTGTTTATCTTGAGTACCGTTGGTATATGTGTTTATCTGATTACCTTTGGTATATGTGTTTATTTGATTACTGTTAGTATATTTGTTTATCTTGAGTACCCTTGGTATATGTGTTTATCTTGAGTACCGTTATTATATGTGTTTATCTTAAGTACCGTTGGTATATGTGTTTATCTTGAGTAGTTTTAGTATGTGTTTATCTTGAGTATCGTTGGTATATGTGTTTATCTGATTACCGTTAGTATATGTGTTTATCTTGAGTACCTTTGGTATATGTGTTTATCTTGAGTAGTTTTAATATGTGTTTATCTTGAGTACCGTTGGTATGTTTTTATTTTGAATGGTTTTAGTATGTGTTTATCTTGAGTACCGTTGGTATATGTGTTTATCTGATTACCTTTGGTATATGTGTTTATTTGGTTACTGTAAGTATACTGTGTTTATCTTGAGTACCCTTGGTATATGTGTTTATCTTGAGTACCCTTTGTATATGTGTTTATCTTAAGTACCGTTGGTATATGTGTTTATCTTGAGTAGTTTTAGTATGTGTTTATCTTGAGTACCGTTGGTATATGTGTTTATCTGATTACCGTTAGTGTATGTGTTTATCTTGAGTACCTTTGGTATATGTGTTTATCTTGAGTAGTTTTAGTATGTGTTTATCTTGAGTATCATTAGTATATGTGTTTGTCTTGAGTTGTTTTAGTATGTGTTTATCTTGAGTACCGTTGGTATATTTGTTTATTTTGAGTAGTTTAAGTATGTGTTTATCTTGAGTATTGTTAGTATATGTGTTTATCTTGAGTAGTTTTAGTATTTGTTTATCTTGAGTACCGTAAGTATATGTGTTTATCTTGAGTACTTTTAGTATGTGTTTATCTTGAGTATTGTTAGTATATGTGTTTATCTTGAGTAGTTTTAGTATGTGTTTATCTTGAGTACCAGTTAGTATATGTGTTTATTTTGAGTAGTCTAAGTATGTTTTTATCTTAAGTACCGTTATTATATGTGTTTATCTTGAATAGTTTAAGTATGTGTTTATCTTGAGTACCGTTAGTATATGTGTTTATCTTGAGTACGGTTGGCATATGTGTTTATGTTGAGTCTGTTAGTTTATTCGTTTATCTTGAGTAGTTTTAGTATGTGATTATCTTGAGTACCGTTAGTGTATGTGTTTATCTGATTACCGTTAGTATAAGTGTTTATCTTGAGTACCGTTGGTATATGTGTTTATCTTGAGTACCGTTGGTATATGTCTTTATCTGATTACCGTTAGTATAAGTGTTTATCTTGAGTACCGTTGGTGTATCTGTTTATCTTGATTACCGTTTTGAGTACCTTTAATATATTTATTTATCATGAGTACCATTAGTTTATTCGTTTATCTTGAGTAGTTTTTGTATGTGTTTATCTGATTAACGTTAGTATATGTGTTTATCTCGAGTAATTTTAGTATTTATAATTATTTGTGTTCGAATTTGTCTTTATCCGTTTTGTTTTGCGTTGTTTTCCGTGGGTATAGCCGTGCAAATCATAATGTACAAGTGTATTACGTCATCATAACCTGTGCAATATAGACAAAGTTCTCTTTAGCTTTGATAACCTCTGTTTATAGTTGAGATAAGAACCCCGTTACCAGACGCAGTCTCAAATACGACACTCCGTTCTTTAAGTTTAAGTGAACAACAATAATTTAATGTTAAAAGCTTCATGATATGGGTCTGTTGATCAGAAGCTATATTTTGTTGTTTTGTTTGTATCTGTGCAGAAGAAGAAAAAGTTTTAATATTGACGTTTAATCTGGCAGTAGCACGCACAAAAACAATAAATTCTTTTAGCTTTAACTCTTGTTTGAAATCTGATTTTAAATTGTCTTTCATTTGCAATACAAGTGTTATATGACTGTTGATGTTTTTAGATTTACGATGCATGCGATAAGTATCTTGGGTATGTTGATAAAAGTGTTCTAGGACCAAAATATATCTTATAATCTTCAGATAATTGTTTCATTGTGATATATTTATGATATCTTTAATTTCAAACATAGCTGTCATTGTTTTTACACTGGAGACGTAGACCACACATTTTGAGACGTAGCCGGGTGTTTAGGGACCTAGATGACCCGTAAAATTATTTAGACGATTTTGTCATCATTAGAAACATGAGAAAATACAGTTTTTCTCGACCAATTATCCTATGATTGAGTGCAATGTTAAAAATGATTTACAGAGAGAAACGTCAAGGTCGCAAGTACCTCTAGTTTCATTTCAGACCATGATAGCTTTTAGACACGCTGCTGGAAGTTTTCAGTTAGTGAATGTCGACTTACACAACATAACCAGGCAAGTGTTTTCGATAGCCATACGCGACGTAAGGGAATGTTTCAAAAGAGATATCAGGCAGTACATTAGAAAGCCAATCGACAATAATCACTTAAAACATCGGTTTGGACAATTCAAGATGGTTGGTTTTTAGAAGACAGGGCTTACCTTCTGAGGCAGTGGTTTCTTACATCAGTGCCTCATCCTATGACAAGCGCACAAAAACGTTATAATGTCGCACACCTGCTGGAACAGTCCCGTCAAATCATGCGATATAACTGTTGCAGTTGTTGCTTTTCATAAATATTGTACTGCCAAAATCTTTTTTTACTTCAATCCGGAGATGACTATTCTGTAGATCAAGACCAGTGTATATCGGAAACTAATCATAACGATGTTGTTATACGCAAGCGACTGACACTACTAAGTTTGTTCGGCTTTTTATTACTCTTGATCAGTTAACAATTGCTGATGTTCTATATCTTGTATTTCTGTGTCTATCTTTGATGTTGTTCAACATTTAATCGTTCTCGTTCAATTTATTGTTTTTGTGTGTCTATCTCTATAAACTGTGGTATCTGTTCCATCTTCTCCGTTTCTCGATAACAGTATCGCCTATGATATCAACAACTTTATCTCTAATGAGTTCTGGAAGTGAATAACACCCGTCTTAAAATGTCGAATAAAAAAATCAATTATATGAAATTGAATTGCTCACTATATGCTTGCTAGCAAACAGTGAGACATTCAGATGGCTTAAACCTGTGTACTGGTTCACATTACCAAGTAATAACTTCGCTATTACTATAAAAAAAATTATATGAAAACCTCAAACCAGACTTTTAAATGGTTTCTGCCTTCTCGAAAGTTTTTAATAAAGTGGTGGTAAGAAGGTATTGGATACTTACCTTTATTTTTGTTCTTTTGGATATCTCTTAAAATGCAGGTTATTTAGTCGTAATTATGAGATATCAAGACTTCATCATGACTGAAACGATTAACAACCCAAACCAGAGATAATACAGGTTTTGATTGATTAATTTTTGCGGCATTTTCTACAAATCGTTTTTAGAATCCGTTCACCTTGAGGAAGTAGATGTCGTTATTACTGCAGTTTCAGCGATAAATTAAGTAACTAAGTAACTCCAATCATACGCTTTATGCAATTGACATGGTTTTTCCCATATATATATATATATATATATATATATATATATATATATATATATATATATATATATATATATATATATATAATGTCTATGAAGTATGAAGTTGCATATTTGTGACGTCCAGATTTATTATCTGTAGACATCACGAGGAAGTTAGCTACAAATGGTATAACTAAAACTTCTGTTTAAGTCCAGTTATATTTTTATTCGTTGTTGTATGATACATTAGATAAACAATCATTTTAACATGTTAACTCTTTGCTTCCAAATTACAAACTGAAACTCTCACACATAATCCACACTCCTTACATCTCTCTTGCATTGACAATGACCACCTGTTAAAATGTTAAGAACAGGAAATAGATTTTTTATCACAGTGATATCCAACGCAACTACTTCAAATGTGACAGCTATAAATTCACACCCATCCTACACGGACATAGCTCTTTGGTGGTCTTAGTTATATAAAAGTGTTTGATTTCTATAATTCAATCTGATATAGCTTCAAGAATTTAATCTTAATTCTTACTGTAACACTAGCATACTATGGGAAAGATATAGAGGATTTTTTACACTGAACTAGAACCAGACAGTGTAACATTGCTATAATAAGAGCCTTCCAGGGACTGTTTCTGCATATGGTATATTGATTAAAGAACATTTTTTTTAAAAAAAATTTATTTAAATTAACTTTGACATAAGACTGAAAATTAGAATATCATCATACATCTTTTAGAAATTTTCCCCTTAACACTGACTTTATTACATCTAAAATTTAACAATGATTATATACAATATACAATGTAAACGATGTTTATGTCAATAAAAACGTGTTCATCTGAGATTGGAATTAAAAACTATCGTGTCCTCTTTATCTGTTTTGTCCGTCCGTTATTTATTTATTTATTACATTGTAATATTTATTGCAAAGTACTCGTTTTCAGTGTGTGTGTGTGTGTGTGTGTGTGTGTGTGTGTGTGTGTGTGTGTGAAAATAAAAGCATTTTCATGTTCTCATTAATAACAATCATCTGCAAATGTTCTTTGTTGGATGAAAAAATTAAACCAGTTAAAATGAAAGTTTTTTAGGATAACCGCGGCTATCAATCTTGCAAGGAGTGGTGGCAGTGAACGAAAATTCTTTTGTTGAAGATCTTTGAAATGAAATTTTGCGAAATTTAATGTTTTTGAAACAGCATATTTTATGGAAAACATAGAAATATCCCGATCTAAATTTTGGATTCATCCATCCGTATATCACTGGATTCGATGCTGCATTACTGAAAGCCAACAACTGTGCAAATAACCATAAAATATGAACATATTGTTGATTGTAAATCTGTGGATTTCTGTCTCCTACTAGGGTCATAACATGGAGTGGTAACCAGGCTAAGGCATAATTAACTACCACAACAACCAACATCTTAATTGTCTGAAAATAGATAAATATTTAAATGTAATGGTGCTATTGACCGCTCTTAAGTAGATTTTTCTACATTTCAAAAATATAATAATGTTTATGCATTGTATGTTGATAAATTATACATTATTCTAATATTTAGACTATTAAACATTACCCTTTTTTCAACCTCCATTA
Organism: Tegillarca granosa; assembly: GCA_029721355.1. NCBI lineage: Eukaryota > Metazoa > Mollusca > Bivalvia > Arcoida > Arcidae > Tegillarca > Tegillarca granosa. The sequence goes on along the minus strand of CM056594.1, from coordinate 52,465,392 downwards.
GTGCCATTGCTCAATTTTAAACCTGGAAACAAAACATTTGTTCTAAAGAACATTTAGCAATCAAAAAATGCGATTTTATTCGTGGCTTGTTCGAATACGAGACTTGTTTATTTAAAAATGTCAATTTAGGTTAATCTTGGCTTATTTACATTATTCTTGTTCTTTGTTCGTGTCAACAAGCGCTTTATTTCATATTTTTCAACGAACATCAAATTAAAAGTTATCAATGACTTTGCTATAAACAATTCAATAACTTTTGGGTTTTTTTTCACACACACACACACACACACACACACACACACACACACACATATATATATATATATATATATATATATAATGTCAACACATTAAAGGTAGAGTAGTTATAGTTTTTGACACCTTTATCGTGAAATCCCCCCCCCCCTTCATCCACGCATCTCTGATGTGATGGATGAGGAGGATTTTCTGTTATGAAGCCCTTAGGGCTGAATGATTAACTTGCAATTGTTTATTTACCAGCACACGTGACTGACGTTTAAAAGAGACAAAAAATAGTCCCAAAAACACCATGTATTCTTACTCCCAAGCTATAAAACCCGAGCCAAGCGGGTGCCCGGTGCTACTTCAAAGATGACATTTATTGTCATAAACACCCTATTTAGGGAGGGATATAAAAAAGGGTGGGAGCTAATTATTCAGCAATACGGGCTTCATTTCATCACATCAGAGATGCTTGGATGAGGGAGGGATTTTCTATCCATTCAGCCCTACGGGCTTCCTGATTAACTTGCAATTTTTAAAAAAAAAAATGACAATAAATGTCAACCTTGTAAATGTAGCAAAAAAAAAAAACAACAACAGAAACCATTTCTTTCTATGTTATTTATAAAACTTTAAATTTTAGGTACAAACAAAACACGAATCCTGAAGTTACCATCCTAAACAAGTCCGTCCAACGAAGAATATCCTCTACCAATCCTATTGGAAAAAAATCAAAAATTACTTATTCAGAATATTTTTGGCAAAAAATGAATTATCGATTACATCACGGTGGTAAAGCGTCCTAAAATTGTTTGCAGGAGCCCAACAAGCAGTTTCAAGAATATCTTTCAGTGATGTTCCTGCCGATGCAGCTGCCGAGACAGATGCACTTCTTATTGAATGAGCTTTAAACACAAAAATGTCTATTCCAGCTAAAGATAAAGATGTTTTGATCCATCTAAGCCAGCGTGGAAGTAGAAATATTCTTCCCAGTCTTAAAAGACATTAAGAGTTTATTAGATTTCCTAAAACTTGATGTTTTTCTCAAATAAAATGTCAATGTTGTTACAACTCATAATTTAACTTTCGGAAACTTCGTCAAAACCACTTTATAAAAAGGTTTAGAAGGTTTTGATGTCTTCATGAGATCAGGAATAGTAAACAATATTTTATCACCCACATCTGCCATATACTGTAGATCCAAAGCTACTAAAGATTGAGCTCTCTGAGTTGTTGTTAATGCAAGCAAACACACAAGCTTGAAAGTCAAGAATTTTTATGAAAGACTAGTAAAAGGATGTAAATTCTCAATAAATCTGAGTAGTATTGCAACATCCCATGTTGCTGTATACCTCGGTTTTGGAGGTTTTGCTTGAAAAAGACCCTTTATAAATCTTGATAATAAAGAATGATTTATGAAATCATGGTTTCCCATTGTTGCTAAAGTTTCAACAATGCAACATTCATGAGTGTTTACAACACTGCAAGATTTACTAGTAGCTAAATTAGATAAATAATTCAATAACTGCGCTTCCGATGACCTAATGGGATTAATTTTGAGCCCGTAACACCAAAATGACCAGCTGTTCCAAGCCAGGTCATACTGCTTGCAAGTTGACTGTTTCCATGATGACAAGATACAGTCTGAAGCGTATTTTGAAAGTCCTCTATATCTGAGTTGATTCCTGATACACAGCATGCGACAAGTTGCATTTTTCTTGCTAATTGATGAGGGTGTCCCTCCGGAGAAGATAGAACAAATTTTCGTTTTGGCAAACGAATTGGAATTTCTACTAGAATGTCTAGAAGCAAAGGGAACCATACCTGATTCCTCCAAAGGGTGATAATTAATAAAGCTCTTTTTACCTGATCTGATTTCACTTTGTAAATAACCCTTTGGAGCAAACTGAAAGGAGAAAAAATATAAGGTAAATAGCTATTCCATGAAACTGAGAAAGCATCAACACCTAGAGCATCAGGATCTGGTTGAAAAGAGAAAAACCTGGTACATTTACAGTTTAATCTAGTTGCAAATAGATCGATATCTGGTTGGAAAAAATGCTGACACACTCTTTCAAAAACATTCTGATCCAATGACCATTCACAAGAAGTACTAAATGACCTAGATAAAAAAATCAGCTTCCGTATTGTTTAAACCAGGAACATGTTTGGCAGTGATAAATATGTTTCTATCAAAACACCATAACCAAATATTCTTAGTAAGTTCATGTAAATGATGAATAGTTCCACCCTGATTATTAATATAAGCTATAACTTTGGTGTTGTCAGAAAGAACCTGGATGTTAACATTTTTAACATCTGAACAGATAATTTATATATTGTTCTATCTAAATGATAGACCAAAAAACTTGAGTGCATACAGCGTCCCTTTTTGCACCCCAACCAGTGAAAGATGCATCAGTTTCCAAGAAAACCTTTGGTATATCTTCACGAATTAATTTTCCATTCATTTGATGAATATTCTGAATCCACCATTTTATATCAGCTTTGCATTTTTTGATAGAGCAATCAAATCATAAAATTTACCCTTATGGAGCCAAAACGTTTTATGTCCATCTATAAAACAGAGCCCCTAATTTTATCGCTTTTAAGGCAGCTACAAACAGACCAACCAATCTGGCTACAGAACGAATTGAAACCACAGAGGATTCAAGTGCTAATTGACATGCACTTGAGATTTATCTACCTTCTTAGAGCCAAGAAAAAACATAAACTTTTCAGAATCAATAATAAATCCCAAATCGGAAATGACTCTGGATGGAATAAACACAGATTTTTCAACATTTACTTGAAAACCACAATTTTCAAATACTGTTTTCAATATGTTACAGTGAATCCTTCAGATTCTGGAAGACTTATTTTTAACCAAAGAATCATCTATATAATACCAGTACACCTTGGCTTCTAACAAATGCAAAAAAATAGGTTTCAAAATTTCCGTAAAGACACGGGGAGCACAGGCAACCCAAAAAGGCAAAGTAACCCATATAATTCACCTTTCCATAAAAATTATAGATATTTTTGAAAAATTAAGATGAATAGGCACACTCAAATATGCATCCTTAAGGTCTATGGAAGTGAAAAAATTTCCCTGTTCTACAGACTCGAGAATGACATCAAGAGTTTCTTGTTTGAAATGATGATATTCAATGAAAAAATTTAGATTTTTCAAATTAATAACTGGACGATTTTTACCATTTTTCTTTTTGACTATAAAAATATTGAAATAAATTCACCTCTCTCATGTTCACAGGGGACAATAGCCTTCTTGGCTACTAAATCATTCACTCCATTATCTATCACAATAATCTGATCCTCAGAAAAAAGTATTGGGCCTGGTAAAAAAACCTGGACAGGTGGATCCCCAAAACTCAGTCTGTAGCCTTGAATAGCTTCTAAAATCCATTTATCATTGGTTAATGATTCCCAAAATGACAAACAATTTTAAGGTTACAAGAAAATACCTCTAGTCCTTTTTTGGTTTTGACCAGCTCCTCTGAAACATTTGGTTGCCTCTCCTGTACCCGGAGTAACGCCCTCTTGTGGCAGGTAAGGGGCTTTTTGAATAAATGCCCCTGGCGTTGGCCTAAAAATGACTGCCCGTGAAAATTACGATTATACCAGTACCTTTGCTGGGATGTAGCAGCGTCCTTCAAACTTTTGATAGTTTCTGCTGCTTTATCCCCAAATAGGCAATCCCCAGTAACAGGGGTATCAGAGTGGCATATAGCTTGCATAAATTTAGGCAGAAAAGGGCGAATGAAAAATCTACGCTTAGTATTCAATTGGAAAAAAGTATTACCAATAGTTGTGAAACCATCAATTAACATTGGTGTCAACTCTTTAATTTCAGCACCCCCTAGATTGGGAAGGCTCAGTTTCTCACAAACTTTAGATATAGGCACAAGGCCCTTCAATAACTGTTTCTGAATTTCTTGAATATGCCCGTCCCTAGAGCGGACAACTTGTTGCATTTTTGCCCAAATTTCTTTATTGACTTCAGGCGTTTTCATGAAGGACTTACAGTTGTCCGGAATAAAGTGCTTTTCAGTCACCTTCGTGATATCTGCCTTTTTTGTCCAAGATTTATTAAGTAAATTCACTAATTGATCAGAAATATTCGGACCAAACTGGTCAACCTCTTCAAAAATATTTGGGATTTCAAACCCCGATTCAGTAGCACTACCTACCGTAGTCGTATTATTGTCAGGAAAAAACTCCTGATATGCCCCAGATGGGTCCCACGAAGAAACCACGGACATGTTATCAACCTGATCAGCTGTGTTTACACAATTTTTCATTGACGTAAGCGTTGTCTACCATATCCTCGACCGACCTCGTCGGTACATAATATTTTGAATCTTAAATGTCGCTGACAACATTAGATAAAGTATTCATCTGATTTTGTAAGCTACTTACATCAAACCTTACTTTTTTAGGTTTAGTGATAGCAATATTTGACTTATTATCTATAAAAACCTGACGTTTGTTTTTATTTTCTTGCGCACGAGCGGCACGTTGTACTTTTAGAACCTCGTTCCCTGAATTATCCAAACTATCAGCCGAGACTACGTCTGCGGTTCTGCCGACTTTATTAACATGCATCTGAACAATCTACCTGCGAGATTTCCATGTCAGACGGATGTAACGAAATTTCGTCATCCGATATACAAGTCTCAATATCTGGCTGCAGAGATATTGAATTCTTACCCGACCCCGAGTCGTGAACAATTTCACTTTCAGATACACCACGTGCATCAACAACGGCAGTATTTTTCACCGGTTTAGTTATTGTCGAACTAGAACGACGTTTAACAGCCTTACTTTTATCACGCATTATAAAATGATAAAATACAAAAATACAACTTCACAAAATAATGAAATAATGGATGACAAAGAGATACTCACGATGTAGGTCAAATGTGCTCTGAAAAACAAAAAAGCACCGGGCACCCGCGTGGCTCGGGTTTTATAGCTTGGGAGTAAGAATACATGGTGTTTTTGGGACTATTTTTTGTCTCTTTTAAACGTCAGAGTCACGTGTGCTGGTGAATAAACAATTGCAAGTTAATCAGGAAGCCCGTAGGGCTGAATGGATAGAAAATATTTGATTTATATCTACGTGTGTGATTCTGGTGATATGTATTATATGTTAATTATTATTATTATTACACGAAAAATAATTCAAAATCATTTACTAGGCAATAATTATTAAATGCGTGCTACTAGTAAATTGTAAAAAGAGAGTGGTGTAGGAGTAATGGTGTTTTACGACCCTAGTCAAGAATCTTTCACATATTTCGAGGCGGTGCCCGGAGAAAATCACCGACCTTCAGCAAGCGAACTGACAAACTTCCACACACTAGGATCTGTCCCGAGTTGGATTCGAACCCAGGCGTTAAGAGGCACTGAGATCCGTAAGCGCGCGCTTTAGACCACTCGGCCCCCGAGGCCCCTTGTAAGAAGAGACGCCGAAAGATAAAGTGTTATATCCACAATAATCCATATAAAATGGTACATTTTTCGTGTAACAGTGTCAGTGTCAATGGGAATTTTAATAGAATATTATACAAGGCAGCTTGTATGTAAATAAAACTTTTTACATGCAGTTCTAAAAATTATTCCATTGTCAATATGGCAAGAGGAAAGTACCTGTTGCAGCAAGTTTTAAACATTTGTGAATCTCCTCGTGTGAAAAAGTAATTGATTACTTTTCTCTATAAATATACATAGATTTGAAAACAATTGGTGCTTGATTTGCTCATTTTCTTTTCAACTAATATACTTAACATACATATCTATTACATTTGACACTAAAAAGTGTAAAACTGAAAGTAATGAATTTTATGAATAAAAAAAATCCTGTGTTATGAGCATAATATAAAATATATTGACAAGCAGATTCCTATATAAATTTGGAACCATGTTTGCAGGAACACAATAAGTAAAAAAAAGTCCAGAGATGTGGTTAAAGTAATCAACTACGTGTTTTACAAACGGTTAACTAAAGAACGCAAAGCTAGTCAAGAGCTTGAAGATTGAAGTTCATGTACATGTATATACATATATACTCTTTTGAACATTTTTGATGACGTTATTTACTGATATTATCTGTGCGATAGTATCTGTTTGAAATATGGAAAGTAATTATTTAAATGAATACACACATGGTTTTTAGTTATAAATTTTTAATTAAAAAATAAATACGATAGAATTAAAAGAGGATACATTTCTTTCTAAAATAAGCTTGTTTTTTTTTTTTTTATTATTATTATTGTTATTATTATTATTATTATTATTATTAAATTTTTTGTAAATATATGTATTTGCTTTACTAATATACATTTATACATGTATATTACCACTTTAAAGAACAAAAAATACTTAAACACTTTTAAAAGCATTTTAATATTTAATATGAATATGGAATAAAAATAGTCTTTATTGAACAACAATACATTAAAGATGTAGCTTTCACACTGCAAGAGACAATTCGATGTAACGATAATAGAAAAACGCAGTATTACTAACTTAGAACAGGCCATGAATTTTAGATTTACTTGTGAATGTCATTGAGCTTTAAAGAAAACAAGATTTAGTCACTTATTTCATTGGAGCCTCGATGGCGCTTTCGGATCACAGAGCCTCTCGCCGCACAGGGTCGATTCAAACTCCGACAGATGCTAGTATCATAATTAATTGTTAGTCCGTTTGCCAAAGATCTACGGTTACTCCAGTTTCTCCATCACCTCAGAAATGACTGTCAATATAAGTGAGAAAATCTTCACGCGGGCGTGAAACACCATTTATCCAATTTAATCAATATGTCACCATTTTGATTTAACAGATGTTGTATAGATTGGGGCGAAAAAGGGTGCGACAACGAGTTCTAAAAGTATCATATACCACTTTTTAAATTTAATCATAAAAATTCAAAAATTGGTATTGTCATTATTGTCATATACCACTTTTTGAATGTATTTTTATGATTAAATTCAAAAAGTGGTACATGACAAAAGTATAAACATGTAAAATGGATTCACACTGAAATTTTTGAAAATTTGGGAATTGAATCCACCTTACAGTCAAAATTATACTTAACAAATAGCATTCTTTGAAAACTTTCTCAACAATTAGTCCTAATGAAGTCAATATCTGTACCACTACCAACGTTTATGAATCTTCCAAGACATACAGGTCAATGATAAACAAAGTACTACCCTCAACTTAATATGGAATGGGGAAAATATAAAACGTAAAATTAATTATTATATATTCAGTATTGAGATAAATTTAAAAACAACAACAATGAAATCTTTAGATTTTGGCACATTTTGTCATGGATTTATTAAATATAAAAAGATTATACAACAGATCATCTATAATTAAAACCGTCGGCATTTAAGAATTATCGCTAAGAAGAGATATGGAGGGCTACCAACATATGCATCTTCCGGATACATCACTGGCCAACCAGTGTACACAATGCATTTAATGATGAATTCCGCCGAAAATGTTCTTAGTAACAACGTCTATGTATTATATATATACCATCAAAAATTTTAACTCAGTAAATCTTGTAAATCCATTAACTTCTGATCCATGACATCTTGTGAGAAAACTGAAAATATAAAAAAGAAACGACCTAAATCTTATATATAATGGGTGGGATTTAGGAAGGAATTTTTTTTAACTGCTTGCCAACTGGTCAAAAGAATTCGGGTGACCACGAGGATCGTGCACGATTTATATGCGTGAATGCCTCTTAATAATGCATGACAAATCAAACGTGACGAACCGCTCATGTTCAAGACAAATAACAGACGAAAATTTTGCCGAATTACTTCAATCTAATAAATTAATTTAATTATTATAAATTAAATTGTATTATTATATATTAGTGTGGAATAAAATTTTGAGATAAATTAAAAAACAACAATGAAATATTTAGATTTTGACACATTTTTGTCATGGATTTATTAAATATAAAAGGTAATGAAACAGATCAACGATACTTAAAATCGTCGACAAGAATTATCGCTAAGACGAGAACAAAAATTTATCAAAACCATGACAAAATGTAAAAGTTGACAAATGATTCGAAGAATAGTATTAAATTATACCCCGAGATGAAACAGACATATTGAATTAACCGATCTATGAAAATATCAACGTAATTTAAAAAAACAACAACCACCAAAGCTATCAACTAATATCACCTAAATAAAAATCAACCACAGATCAACCAACTGTTGATATATATAGTATGCAAGAACAGAATAACTAACACATCAGACAACTGTTGATATATATAGTATGGACAACAGAACAACCGACACATCAACCAACTGTTGATATATATGGTATGGACAACAGAACAACTGACACATCAACCAACTGCTGATATATGTAATATAGACAACAGAATAAGAACACATCAACCAACTGTTGATATATATAGTATGCAACAACAGAACAATCAACACATCAACCAACTGTTGATATATATAGTATGAACAACAGACAATCGACAGATCATCCAACTGTTGATATATATAGTATGAACAAGAAAACCGACACATAAGCCAACTGTTGATATATATTGTATGGACAACAGAAAAAAACACACCAACCAACTGTTTATATATATATATATATATATATATATATATATATATATATATATATATATATATATATATATATATATATATATATATATATATATAGTATGCCAAAACAGAAAAAAAAAAACATCAACCAACTGTTGATGTATATAGTATGCCACAACAGAATAACTAACACATCAGCCAACTGTTGATATAAATAGTATGGACAACAGAACAACTGACACATCAACCAACTGTTGATATATATAGTATGAACAACAGACAATCGACAGATCAACCAACTGTTGATATATATAGTATGAACAACAGAAAACCGACACATAAGCCAACTGTTGATAGATATTGTATGGACAACAGAAAAAACACACCAACCAACTGTTTATATATATATATATATATATATATAGTATGCCAAAACAGAAAAAAAAAACATCAACCAACTGTTGATCTATATAGTATGCCACAACAGAATAACTAACACATCAGCCAACTGTTGATATAAATAGTATGGACAACAGAACAACTGACACATCAACCAACTGTTGATATAAATAGTATGGACAACAGAACAACTAACACATCAGCCAACTGTTGATATAAATAGTATGGACAACAGAACAACTGACACATCAACCAACTGTTGATATATACGGTATGGACAACAGAACAAAAAAACACATCATCCAACTGTTGATATATATAGTATAAACAACAGAATAAAAACAGATCAACCAACTTTTGATATATGTAGTATGGACAACAGAACAAAAACACATCAACCAACTATTGATACATAAAGTATGCAACAACAGAACAATCAACACATCAACCAACTGTTGATATATATAGTATGAACAACAGAACAAAAACACATCAACCAACTGTTGATATATATATATATATATATATATATATATATATATATATATATATATATATATATATATATATATATATATATATATATAGTATGCAACAACAGAACAAAAACACATCAACCAACTGTTGTTATATATAGTATGCAACACCAGAACAATCAACACATCAACCAACTGTTGATATATAAACTATGCAACAACAGAACAAAAACACATCAACCAACTGTTGATATTTATAGTATGCAACAACAAAACAAAAACACATCAACCAACTGTTGTATGTATACATAATATGGACAACAGAACAACCGACACATCAACCATCTGTTGATATGTATAGTATGCAACAACAGAACATCCGACACATCAGCCAACTGTTGATAATTATATAGTATGCAACAACAGAAAAATCAACAAATCAACAAACTGTTGATATATATAGTATGTAACAATAGAAAAACCAACAACAGAACAAAAACAGATCAACCCACTGTTGATATATATAGTATGCAACAACAGAACAATCAACACATCAACCAACTGTTGATATATATATATATGCCACATCAGAACAAAAACACATCAACCAACTGTTGATATATATAGTATGCAACAACAGAACAAAAACAAATCAACAAACTGTTGATATATAGTATGAACAACAGAACAAAAACACATCAACCAACTGTTGATATATATAGTATGAACAACAGAACAAAAAGACATCAACCAACTGTTGATATATATATAGTATGCAACAACAGAACAACCAACACATCAATTATTTGTTGATATATTACTGTTATGATTAAATATGTGGTTGTTAAAATTAATAAAGTACATGTAGTATTAGCCAACACATTAACTAACTGTTAATGATAACCGATAACGGTATAAATACAAATTATATAAATACATTGTCATGTAAATAACTGTTAAAGGACAGTAGAACCAAATAATCCCTTCAGGATACAGACCTCGTGCAGGGGACTTAATGAATAATTCTTGTCCCGACTTTAGATCATTTATGAATATATCATTACCTATATATGATAAATGAACACCATCCTCATGAAATAATGCCGAATTAATGTCTTCAAAATCTAAATGCTAAATAGCTTTACCACCTAAACGATTCAAGTAAGACCTAACCCCACGGTTAATGCGAATACGAGATTTATTGACAGATTGACTATCCTTAGCACCGTACCAACAATACATGACCATATGAAAAGCGTTTTAGGCAATAGCTTAATAAGATAATAACATGTAGTTTTAATATTATATAAGATTTTGATTATTTGTAGAACAAATATCATTACCCTCACAGTGAATAAGGATAATGGCTGGGGGTCCTCACCATCGCTATTTATAGTGCCATCAACCATGAGTAAAACACATCCCAGGGTGTCCAACCCATTAAATACGACATAAAAGCCTATCTAGACCAAGACAGTCTCCAGTTGATCGTGCATGGATGCTCTTTAAAGAAGAGATGAACCAACGATCCAGATATCTTTTAATTCTGAAAAATTAGCTATAGAAATTATTATGTATCGTTAAAATGATGTTGACGACAAACGACTCATGCATTTGAAATTCATCATCGGATTTTCCTGCCATATGAGCATACGTTGCTGCACCAATTCTAAATGAATGTGTATTAAATTCTTTAACATCTAAATCTTAAAATCGTAAAGCCTTTTTTAATACACTATAAAACTGAAATCTTGTCAAATGTATTTCCATTAACATGACAAAAAAGAGGCCCTGGAATATGTGGTTTAATGCATAAAAAGGCCCTTAGGATTTTTATTGGACGAATATCATCAATGGAATTCGTTTGAATCACTAAAGTTTGATCCGTTTTTGAAATTTTTATGTTAACAATTAACTGGTTCTTTATCGAATCAATAAAAACGTCATTAAACCAATGACATGATGAATTGAAACATTTTTTGTAATTGTTATTTCACTTACTTGTTAAAATGCAGCGTAAGCAAGACAAACTGCACACTGAAACATTATAGTCTCATATTGCGAGAAACAGACATGTTTTAAACTGAAGTTCAGCTTTTGTAAAATATCTGATGTTATTGGCTGTCAAATATCTTTACTTTTGTAAAGTCTATTGCTTCCACTAATTATCTTTTGAATAACAAAATATTAAGTAATATCAACATTTGCTTCAATAATTAGTTTATAACTTAACCAGAAATGTGTAACTTTATTTTGATGGAGAATATCCATTTAAGGATAAAAATCCAAAAAACCATGTAATTTGTAATAAAGGTGATGGCCAACGAAAAGGAAGACCGCATCTTGCTCTAAATGTAACAATATACAATTATTGACTTTTGGTGAGGTTAATACAAGGATATAGACCCCAAAAGAAATATTATATTTACAGAGGCCGAAGGCCAAGGTGAATATAACATTTCTTTTGGGGTCATACATCATTGTATTGACCGAAATCAAAAGTCAATTACTGTTTTATTATATTACTGACAGAAAGGTGTCTTTCAAAACAATTCGTGAAAGCTACTTTTTTGTACGTCATGATTTTCAGAAAATGCATTTAGATCCGGCGCTTTTTAAGTAGTTCAATTCTAATTGGTCTATCCAAAGGTTACGGCGGCTTTGATTGGTTCTATTCTTGGATAATGAGAAATTGCCGTCGTCTATTTTTAGGAACCTCGAGCGCAATTTGGACCATTATACTACCCTCACGTGCAAGTGAACATAACGATTTGTCCAATGCAGCTTAACATGTTATAAGCTTATCAAAGTAAAATCAGTTGTTATATAATAAAACATTTTAATGCGTGTTTATACGCAAAACTGGTATTCTCTGCGAGAGAATCACTAAGCAATCGAAATGACTCTATACCTAAAGATTCAAGAACTCCTGAGGTATTGGACATGGATTTATTTTCTTCTGCTTCTTTCGTTACTTCTCTTAACTTCTGTATCTGTCCACGAGATAAACAATCAGCAATCAAATTTTCTTTTGAACTAATGCATGATGCCTTAAACTGGAAGTTGTACACCAATGACCAATAAACTATCATTCTCAAAATAGTCAAAACTCTTTCGATTCTAGATGTTTTAGGAATTTATGATAGCGTACAACCGCTTGGTCATCACAATTGAAAACTTTTTTTCAAAAATTTTATATTTATTTTTCCATAAACAAATCCCAAGTCCAATAGGAATAATTTCTAAATATGATAATCAGATAAAATGGATTTATCCCATTTCTGGGACCATTTAAAGATCACCCAAAAACCACCTAGATAGGCCCACAACCTAATGACTGACCAAATCTTGATGTACACCACTAGTCAAACTTATAAAATGGTGAGGTTTTTTGGCATATTAAAAGAACCCATATAACCGTCTGGAAAATGTCCTACCAGAATGTAGGACGCGTGTACAAAATGCTAAAGTACCAGTCAACGATTGCTTTTCTTTAAGTGTAACTTTCTTTTTGGAATCTTTACAATCATATTTTCTGAATCAATAGTAAGGCCTTAATATTCAATGGTAGTAGAAGTCCTTCGGTTTTTTTCATCGGCAATTAGGAACCCCTAAACGGGAGCATATACGAGTGAAACAACACATAAGATCTTGAAAATCATAGTTATTTGGTTTGCCTACAAAGAAATTATCATCTAAATAATGCTCAAGATTTTGGTCTTAGATTCATGCTTAACCACTCAGAGTAAAAATAATGAAAACTTTTTCAAATGTTGAGCATGAAATTGAAAAGCCCATGGGCATACATTTGTCGATGCAATAATTATGAAGTTTAATTGCAAGTAGACCGGAGTCGCCCTGATTACACTTAAGTAAACGAAAAGCCGTTTTATGTCCATTTTTGCCGTTAAAGCCGATGTACCAATCCTTTGAACAATTTTAACTGCATTTTCAAATGATGAATATGATACTTTAGCATATATTAGACCAATAAATCATTTATACTGTTATTTGGTGGATGAGAAAGATGTGTGATTAAACTTAAACCATCCGTTTTCTTTAGAACTAAACCTATTGAAGAACAATCTAAGTTAGATATAGGTTTAAAACGAAAAAGATCAGCCATTCGACATTTCTCTGTTTAACTTTCTCTGAGCTTCATAAGGATTTAGAATGACAGATAGTAAATTGCGGTTTTCGATTGCCTAACACCTTCATAATGCAATTTAAAACCATATTTAAATCCATTTAAAATTTCCCGAAAAATATCTTTAAAAGTATAATCTTTTGAAAGTCTAGATAATTCAGATTGAATTGAAGACTTCGCCAGATCCCCTATATTGAATTGATCTAGATGTAAATCTGAAAAAAAATAATTTGAATATAATTAAGACATGTCCCTTTGACACTGTCTTATGATGATTGGATTTATTAACATGAAATGTACTGGGTACGGGTCTTTTCATCTGCGAATTATTGACATATCTAGCAGGAAGCGAAGTACCCGATTCATTATCCTTGAATTTTCTACACTTACTAGCAGGGTGATTATTGCCACACTTTATACAATTATGTCTATAAAAATATTTTGGTCTCTTACAATAACCTTTGAAATTATATTCATAGCATTTGTGAACTACAATGTGTGTCGTATTAGTTGCGAATAAAATTTTTAACCACAAAAACCCGTCAATAGATGGCCAGTTTTCAGTTGTCCCTAGAAACCTGGAGGCGAAATTGCTGATCATAATAATACCACTTATCAGTTGCACTAACCTTAGCCACGCCTCTCATTATCGTCATATAGGCAAAAAATTCAGTGGTCTTTTCAGGTTGTCGCTGAATGAGTAATTGGGTATAAGAGATAAATGCATCAGTCCATTCTTAAATAGAATTTATGGTATGGAGCTTTTTAATTGTTTTTTTAATTACAAGCACACCTTCATTTATACCAATGGTCTCTTCATTATTATATATGTTGATCACTTTAGTTATTTTTATGTAAAAGTCTTAAATCAACATATTCAAAATTCCAAATTTTTTCTTTAACTTTTTGATTATTAAATATATCAACTACATTAAAACCAGGAACTATTTGACGTTTGTTAAATACTTCATCAATCTCACCTAATTGAGATGCCACGTAATCAGCATTTATCACCGGGCGTTCCAGCTCTTGGAAGATTTGACATCTCTGCTGGTCGTTCATTATCTTCTATATTTCTTGCACGCCGCCTTTCCCTCTGTGGTGGTGCAGGTGCAGTTGCTGACTGGGGAGCTGGTTGGGGTGCTGGTTGAGCACGGCGTCTGTATCTACGTCGTGGCATATTAACTATTTATTGCAAATATTTAAATATTTATTATCTTTGAAAGTTAACAAAATTAACTATAGTAATTAAGATAGGATTATAAAATAATATGTAATTTAATATAATTATTAAATTAACATTAAAAATTAAAATTAAAATAATTATATAATAAAATTGAAATAATAAGATTTACCACGTGTGTATTAGTGAAAATGTGAAATAATTGTGATTTGAAGAAATACAATTGATTTTAATATAATTTGAAATAGTGAAACTAAATTTAATTTAAATGAAATATTTATGACGAAATATATATAGCTATATAAATACTTATCTTGTAGACGAAACGAGTTTTTGAACTGCTTGTCAACTGGTAAAAATGAAGAATTAGGTGACCACGAGGATCGTGCGCGATTTATATGCGTGAATGCCGCTTAATGCAGGACAAATCAAACGTGACGAACCGCTAATGTTAAAGACAGAAAGCAGACGAAAATTTGGCCGAATTACTTCAATCTAATAAATTAATTTAATTATTATAAATTAAATTGTATTATTGTAATGATTTTGCAGAAGGGGGACTTAGTGTTCCACATATAAAATCATTTTATCGTGCACTTAATATGTCAAAGGTAACAAATCTGACTGACCCTCTCACTGATTCAGCATGGAAATGCCTATCAATAGAAGCACTCGAAAAGTTTGACAAAATGTCATAGTGAATTACAAAGTGTAATAAAATTTTATTCTTACAAGAAGTAGGCGTTAAAAATGTGCAAAATACTCAAATCAATTTTGGAAAGATGTATTGCTTAATTGATCAAGATTAAGTAAGCCCTCTGCCGCATTCCCAACTGGCATCCTTTCTTAGACTCCTTGGTACAATCCATATATTAAATTGATAGCAAAATTGTTTTCAGAGAAAATGTTGGAAAATTGAAATTTATTTCATCAATGGCATTTTTTATGAAAATGTGAATATTTTGAGCTGTAAAGACTGCAACAAAAATTAATACACGCTATATCAAAGACCTGGTAAAACATTTTGAAAATCTGCAGAAAAAAGGCCAAACATGAGTTTATTTACTACCTAATTAAGAAATGAAATTGAGTTTGTATTTTTTCATGAGGTGATAAAGATCATGAGAAATCCGCAAATTTAACATGAAAGGCTTCGCCTTTCGTTCAATTTGCTGATTTCTCATGATCTTCATCACCTCATGAGAAAATACAAACTCAAATTCATTTCTTATATTTACAATTTACCAGTAATGAACCGTTATTTCGGTTAAAAGTCGGCCACATATTACACAATGCATCTATTTGACAATTGTAACAATTGGGTGAACACAGCCGTGGGAACAGCATGTTTTCTGAAAATCTGTGGTAAATAAGCTCCGCCCATCACAAGTTGTTTGGCGGAAAAAATTCAAAAAGAAATAATCCCTCAAAATTAGTTCACAACATTTATTCACTTTTGACAGATATATGATACAATTATTGCCTCTTCAAGTTAATAGTAAAATTACAACTAGTGAATGTTGAATTTAATAACATTGATGGCTGCACAGAGTGCAGCGAACGTTTGGTGGGAAAGTGTCAGTCGGTACCAGATCTCGGCTTGAACAAGAAGCAACATCACCAGTTTTTGAATGAATTTCAACTCAGTTCTTCACTGCTAGATATTCTTGGATTAAGGAAACAGAAGTGCTTCTTTGACACATTTATGAAATAGATGAGTTGCATTTTTTATCTGTTTTTTTTTTTTTTTTTTTTTTTTTTTTTTTTTGAGCAGCAACTTTAACATTTTGACGGGACAGGATTCGGATCTTGTTGAATACATGCGCTTATCGGAAATATAATACAGACCGCCCTGGTATTTTTTTTCCTTTGTTTTATGAGATAAGCACACTTATTCCACATTGTTTTCATCAGCATTAAATACTAGTGAATTTGGCTTAAGCTGGTAGTGAAATTCAAAGCCTTTGCTTATGAAATGGATAGCTATGCTGTATCAGATGTTTTGTCTGAGAACAAGTGGATTTCTGCTGCAATTTTCAAAATAAGTGGAAATTGTTTGTAAATCTGTTTCATTGTGAATGCTTTAATGTTCTGTTCGTTTTGATGTCCCCATGGTCATGCGCTCTTTCAGCAACCCGTACAAAGTATTATTTGCGATTTTGAAATGTTTGTCATGAACTATATCAATATTTCTTTTTATGTCGGCTAAGTATCTGTTTATTGCCCCCTAATGTTTTTCAGAGTATTTTGTAATATTCATCATTCTGATCAGAATTTTCCGTTATGTTGGACTTGACCTTTTTTGGTTGTGGCTTGGCTTCCGCGTAAAACCGTGCAAGTTTATTTGCCAGATCCTCTGGTAGGATGTTTTTCATGTCCATTTTGATCCCGTATTGTTCCAAATGCCAGTCTAAAAAAATGAAAAAAAAAAATGTACCAGAAAAAGTTAAAAAGAACATAGATCGTCTCTATTAGATTAAGATCTAGATAATTAAAATATGGGAGGTAATATCCTTAAGTGTGTGTGTGTGTGTGTGTGTGTGTGTGTGTGTGTGCAGCAAAAATTAATACTGTATAAAATGTCGCCGGTGTGTTTGTGTGCCTTATTATTATTTAATTTTTTGGCTTTTTATATAAATTTCAATGATATTTAAATTTTGGCAACAGCAATTTACTTGATATAAGTGAAATAATCTTGACAGGGACGTAACACTCCTTTCAATCAAGCAATGTTATTTAGCTACTTATCTGCGTGGTGAGTGGTGACATGTAATTTTTTTAAATGTGACGGCCAGTACGACAGTGGGTTAAAAAAGTATAGTTCAGATGTGCATATTCACCGTGTCTAATATTATGTCGGATAGTTCTAAAATTGTATATGTCTGCATTTTATTAGTAGCGTTGTATTGATGCAATAAATCGACGAAATTTTAAGTTTTATTTTCAGTACCTTGCAAAATCCTCATCCCCATTTTGTGTTATTTTTGGTGGATTGCTCTGGTTCGTATTCGGCCAACTTCTTCTCCTTTCTTCTTTGAAACGCTTTTTGGTGGCTGCATTGAAGATATCTGGACCTGTACCGGCATCTCGGGCGGGGGCAGATACTGGATGGCTGGTTTCCTCACAATCTCCTCAAATTTTGACAAGTCTATAGTATCAAGACTGCTACTGAGTAAAGCATCATCAGCAGGACAAAAGTTAATGAGTTCTTGAAGTTCGGTGTCGTTAAAATCGAGAGCAAAATTGCCACAGGCATGGGTGTCCAAACCCGAGAAGTCGTTCTCCATGCTGACACAGTAGCAATATTATACACAAATATATGCATTTAATTGTTTTACATATTCATTTACCTGTAAAAAATGTTTCTGGGCGATAGAGAAATTAGATTTATGGTAAAAGTATTTTTATTGTGTGAAATGTAAACAAACACACGTGAAACGGAACTTGTTTTTGTTTTCATTACAACAGCTGATCTGTGATTACGTATTCCTACGCTATGAAATCTAGGTTAACTCTCCGTCATCATGACCATGTGACGCACGGTCTTCATGTGGTGATGAAGACGGTAAATCGTAAAAGCTTCATTGAAGGAAAGTCAATCAGATTGTAAATATAAACACATGAAAAAGTTATACAATTTTGCTAAAGTCCGTTTTTAAACCAGATGCAGACAAACGCGATTAGATCTCAGGAAACATTATATATAAAAGAAAACTTGAAAATGAGAGTGATGAAATCTTTAGAAATAAATGCATGAATCACCTTTTGTGATCACTAATGAGTCTTTACAGTTCAAAATAAATCGAAATATACTGCATAAGAATGCCGAGCTTTTTAAATGCAACCAGTCTGATAACAATGCAAATTTTGATAACAAAGGAAACATTGTAATACTTATTTATGAATGTTCTTTTACTCGCCAAGTTTAGTGTGATCTTTTGAACGAACTTTACAATAAATTGTTCATATTTGGTAAATGAGTCATCCTCAAAATAAATCATAAACGTATGTTCCATGATGATTATAAATAATATATAATATATAATATAATATAATATATATATATTCTAACAGACGATACCAGACTACAAAAAAAATCAATCAATAAAGCATAAAGCATTACAGGAATATTTGACTTTTTTCTTTATATATACGTTAAGCCCCCCCAAAAAGCAAAAAATAAAAAATATAAGAAATTAAAATATTGGACTTTTATTTGCATGTGCCGAATATACATACACGCATATATATATATATATATATATATATATATATATATAATTAACTTTGTAACTGATAAGCAGCTCAAGGCTGTCATACATGTTTTACTATTAAATTAATTACATTTTAAAAAATCATACATTTTGGATTATATATGTGTGTGTGTGTGTGTGTGTGTGTGTGTGTGTGTGTGTGTGTAACGAAATGAGTATGTAATTATATATGATATAAATGGAGAACAGAGTAAAACTATTAATATCAAAAAATGTTTCATCATGAAAAATATTGATAAATCAAGTAGCCGGTTGGGTAAATATGGATTTTGTTTTTGAAACACATTACTTGTTGTTTGGATGTTTATATCAAGTTAATTGATTGATTGATTTTATTAGTTTTATCCTACTGTTTATAAACATATACATAATTTTTACTGTGAATCAACACAACAACAGCTTGAAAAATTTCAAAATAAAAAAATTATAAAATCGATTATTTTATCGCATATGAAGAGGCAACAGATTATTTTAATACACAATTTTTGTAGAATAAAGTTAAAAAACTACAAAGCAACGCATGGAATAGCCAAATGATTTTATCTATTAAATCACGATCTTATATTAAAATTTTTAAGTCGATTTACATTTACATAATAAATTTTAATTAAATTTAGGGTTTTGTGGCATAATGTACTTAAATTTGTTTTTTTAAAAAAGGGCTAAGAATATGTTAGCGGGTTGTTTTTAACAAGACGTTGAAAACTAGTAGTACTTTTTATTGATTTGTCAATTATATCTATGTTATCAAATACAAACATACATAGTCTATGTCTAAATCACGATCAAAACTGGCTAAATCACTTACACATGTAAATGATTTATTAAGGAAGTGAGGCCGGGTGCGCCGGAAAAGTAAGCGGGTAAGCAATAATTCAACAGCCGTATTGCCGTTAAATATTTTTAAAACTGTTCATTTATTATCTAATGAAAATTAAAATGTTTTAGCCATTGAGCAAAATATTTGTATAACGCATTCAAGAGAAGAGATCATGAACTCGGTAATGTTTAAAAATGTATACAAGTATATATCTTGTGGCTACAATATGTTGGTATATGTTTAGAGCCAATAAAAACATTTCATTGGATTTAATTAAGCACGTTTTATATTTCAAAGTACGCTGTAAAACATGCACATGTGAAGCTATTATGTTTTTACTTTAAAAGTAAGTAGACTAACTCGCTGGTTTTAAATTTTAAATGTGCGTGTTACAGTCGACGTAATTGTAAAAAAGTAATTGTTCGAATCCTTCCAATTACAATATCGAAACAATAACGAGACGTTGATGTTAGTGGTCTTAATGTATTATGTTTTATTTGATTTAATTGCTTAGCTTATTCATTAAATTTGTGATATGTCGTGTTCTTTGGTTGCGTTGAAAGTTGCCAAGTTTGGTTTTCTTCTACTTGTAAATTGTCTATCAAAGCGTGAAAATGATCAATGCAAGGTTTAAGATATTTGAAAATGATCACTTCGCAAACATAAAATCAGAAAGTGAAACATTGAATACCGGTTTTTTAATACTCGGTCATAACATAAACAGTACACTGTGGAATTATCAAACAAATTATCTGGACGAACACAATAAATGGTAGACTTTAAATTTGTAAGCCAAGCTCGGATTTTTTCTTAATACCGAGCGGAAGGCGGGGAACCTTTTCTGAAATTTTGAAGTATAAATTAATTCGTACAGGGTTAGAACCCACAACCTCCAGCTTTCGACATAACCAATAACTATTGACAAAACTTGTGAAACTAGCCTTGAAAACAATTGATTAGTAATATGTTTTATTTATTTATTTATTTATTTATTTTCCCCATTAAATCCAATTCTTCTCTAACAAGCACTTATTTTTTCGTGTTGTCTTATTCATTGATTTCGCGAAGCCATTAGTTTAAGCATAATACAAAGTTCTAAATTGTTTGTTTAGTGGCATTGAAATTAATTAACTTACTTTGCGCTTTGATGCGGCCCGTCTTTTGTCTCTGTTACTGTCAGCTTCACCTGGTACTTGTTTTATCCAAATAATAATCCCAATGTGAATGTAGGTTACAAGCATGATAGCGAGTGGTACAAAATATTGTAGAAGCATAATAATCATGCTGTACCAGTATTTAGACATTGGGTCATTTTCCCAAGTTTCAACACATATTCCTTTTGATCCAGGTTCATATTTCAGGTAAATTATCTTGGAATTTACTGCTGTAGGAATGGAAATAATTGCTGCAGAACACCATAGACACATAATTACAATTTTTGCTTTGAGCTTTGATATTCTTTTTTTTAGAGGACGGGACGTGACATAATGACAATCACATGTCACGGCTACTAGAGTAAATGTTCTCTGTAAAACTGACAAAACCTGTAGAAACCCAACAGTTGGACAAAGAAATGACCAGAAAGGCCAATAATAAAATATTATGTTGCTCAGAACAGTAAATGGCAAGCACAGACAGGTCATGATTATATCGCTGACGGATAAACTTGCAAGAAAAAAATTAGGGACCGTCCGAAGTCCATGTAATGAGAAGATTATGTAACAAATCAGACAATTCCCTCCGATTGAAATCACCATAACCAAAGTATATAAAGTCATCAAAATCACAACTATAAAGTTTGATATTATATAAGGTTCGTATCCATCTTCTACTATCTCAGTTGTAGTGTTGTTCATGGTATCTGTACACAAATCCGAACCCGAAAAAAATAACTTGGAATGTATATACGACGGACTCATATAGTAGGAAGATGCATTCTTTCTTTCACCATAACTGCAGCTGCATAGCAAAATAAAATACAATCATTTTTCTTTATGTTGAAACAGGTATTCTGCTTCACAGCTTATCGCTTAAGTGTTTCCTCTGTTATTGATTCATCTGTAAAATAGAGTAAACGTGTTACAGGTACTCGGATCAGACGTCAGTTATAATTCTTATTTTGTGTTAAATCGACATTTGTAATGGATACCTATTAAAAATAATGAAATAAAACGTTAATAGATGCCATTAGTATCCACTTAAAAGTCGCAGATGATCACCAATTGAAATGTGACATATATACAATTGTGATAAATGTGATTTTTAGTACATTGATAATAACATGCACCTAGGTGCAATGATGCTAATTTTTAAATTAAATTACACGGGTATGGTTTATAAAGCACGTTTTTAAAACATGTATCGTAGACACTAAATATTCTTCCGAAAAGATCCATATCGTTCGTTTTATTAAAAAGTACAAAGAGGCAAGCTTATCTAGATTTTAAAAATAATTTTAAAGCAAGAAAGAAAAGGAGATCAAAGAGATGCACAAAGCACATGGAGACCACTAATAATAAAGCTTAAAGCAACCGCTGTATATACTAGTCTTACCGATTTAAAACAGGTTTTTTATGATTTCAATTTAGAAAAAGGATAATTGAAATAATATGTAGAGACGAGAGACGGAAAGAGAATCGCCCGGCGTATAATACGATAAAACATAGAAAATTAATTTATGGATGTTATATATAAGAGTTTTTGAATGAACACTTTTTGATAACATCAGCCTGAAACTTAAGAAGAAATGGGAACTTGACCTCGTTTGGTGTTACGTCAAGAATCTTCACTTATACCGAGGCGATTAATTTTGTGATGGCGGAAAAATCAGGAGTGGCCGAATAAGGCCAATTGATTTCAGCATTCTAAAGAACGAACTTTCTCACACTAGGTTCTGTCCTGGTAGGATTCAAACTTAGGCGATGAGGCACCATAATCCGTTTGTCGGCGACAAGACGTCCAGATGTTTAAAAAAGGGAGAAGAAAACAAATCTGTATTAAACCACAATTTAAAAGAAAATTCTTTAATGGAACGATAAGTGGTTGGTTAGCTGAAATTTTCGTATCAGCCATTTTTTAGCAATTTGTGATGGTAGAAAGGTAATTAATCTCGAAAGATTAACCTAAGAACAAGTGCGCGTATGCGTGAGATGTACGAGTGTGATTTATGACCTTCCGTGCACTAATGCGATCTCGGATCGACTTTTTTAAAGATGCTAACACAGAGTCAATATAAACGAGACAAGCAGACAACTATCTCAGTCATACCGGCATTGGTAAAACTAGCCAATACTCTGTTCTCGTTATGTCGAACGTCAAGTGAAAAAACATAAAATTTTAATTCATATGTATGACTTGCCCCACGATCCACATTTGGGATTGGTTTAAATTTTGCTTCAGTGAAAAAACTTTAGAATTAATTCAAATCACTTTGACTTCTAATTTTAGTTTAGTATGGAAACATGTCCTCAGTGAAGCTATAGAATATAAGTTGCGTTATCCCCTTGTAGTTCCTATCATATTACCAGGTTGATTATATTTACTTTATATATGTATAAAATGCTACAAAAATTGCGAACCTTAACTGAACCTGTGACGATATCACAACCTAATAAATCATTAACAGTAAGAAATTAAAGCGAAAGACAATAGTTCAACGACTCAAATATTACAAAAGTAATTCTAAATAACAGTTCACGGCCTTTATTTATTGATCAAGGCGTTTCATATCAGTATTTTTGGTGGACCATAGAACCATAAGTTACAACGTTAACCAAAATAGCTCCGGTTTGAATGAAGATGATTGCTTTGACATCTTCAACTAATCTTACTTCTTATTTGACATATAATATGAGTTAATACATTTCCTTTAACCGAGCAAATATTTTCAATTCTGGTCAATCCTCATTTTTTTATTTAAACATTTTTGCAAAACCAAATAGCATTAATTCTTTCAGCAATTTTGGTTCATGGTTCATCTTTAATAAAAAATAAATTATTTAAACAAACTCCGGATGCAATATCTTGATGAAAAATTCTGGTTCTGTGAGTAAATAAGCAAGATGAAGACGAAGATTAAGTTTCCATTATAAAAAGCAGAAAGACAAATTATGATGTTGACAACTTTTCATCAAACAATGATCTTTTTTCAGCTGGTTTTAAGGTTTAATCTGCGCAACTCATTTATATTTATATATATTTATAAATTTTAACCAACGATCACGACGTCTTACTGACGGTAAAATACATGATGTACATCATAAATAAATGTACATGTAAAATAGCATAACAGTATATATGATCTAAATCCATTCCATATTTAAGTTTTATAGCCATTGCATGCAAACATAATAATGAAAAACTACAAACGTTTTTATAAATTTATTGCGTAATGGAAAGAAATTAAAAACAATACTTGTTTGCTATAAAGGCCCAGGAAATTAGAGTACCAATACAAATCCCAAACTTTCATTTTATTTATTTTTTGATGTTTAAAAATTTCTTTTAATTTATTTATTTATTGATTTATTTATTTAACTATTATTATTATTATTATTATTATTATTATTATTATTATTATTTTAGATAAAAAATAAAATCATTCTTTTACAAAAATCTAGATTACCTGATAAAAACTTCGTAATTTAAATAACGTTTGACATTGTATACATTTATAAAAATGCACTATTATTGACACACACCGTTAGATTATACATGGTATTTTGTTGCTGTGTGATAGTTTTTTCGGAAGTATTTCAGTCGCCTTGTTGACCATATTTTTCTTTAAAGAGGCACGTTTATTTAATAGACTGATTAATTTTACACTACTAATAACGAGATTTCATGGAAAATTGTTTCGTTTGCTTAAAATAGATTAATTGGTTAAGTAGAAGAACATTTCAAACATGATTTTAATGTTTATTTACAGCTTTAGTTGTTTTCATTTACTATTTCTGATGTTTATACGACGTCTTTCTTTGTAAATAGAAACGATAAATTGACAGTTTCAAATATTTGTGTTTTCATTCCTGGTAGCCAAAATCGCCATTGGCTACTAATTTTGGAAAAATTCTTTAAAAAACTAACATATTTTAGCAAATTTGTGACAAAACACTTGTAAAAAAAAACAAATTTTCATACATTTTGGAAATTTGGCTATTAGTAATTTTAAATATGTGGAACTTTAGTAATATGCAATCTGTTTGCAACATTGTTTTAGCTTTAAAAATGTAAGCTTTTTCACGCGTAAATAAATAATGTAAATGACGTACAACTTTTATCGTCTTACGCTCAGATTTGGTCTTGCAAATATCTTTTCTTGAACTGAGCTTATGTAATATAATTTTTAAAACACTTATTTGCATTTTTGTTTCATTTAAATTAACAAAATAATATCGAATAACAAACTCATAAATATTAATTACCTTTGTACAAAAAGTACCAAAATAAATCAATTTTTAAAAAAAATTATTTATTTTTTCATTAAAATAGTACACTTTTTGACAAGTTATGTAGAATTTTTTCATGAAATAATAACATTTACAATAAAAAACCTAGCACTTACACTTACAGAAATTAGAAATAAAACACCACATGGACATACCTAATACGAAGATTCCGCTTCAAGACGCATGATAAGAAAAGACTTACAGATTTTGTCTAAAAAAAATTAAAAATTGGCACCAGGGTCCATATAATTTGGTAAAAAAAAATGACTGTTTTTTTACATATGCAATCTTTTTAGTGATTGAAGTTTGATTAACTCTTCGTTTACTTATATAACTTTTAATATTCAAACGTATAAACGTATAAAATGGACTCAAATAGCGATACATAAATAATAATAATAACGATTTAAATTACGATAACTTACCATAGAGTTTTAATCCATCATAATGAAGGTTTAAATCAAGTTTAATGCTATGAAAACTATTATTCCTGAATAGATCCAATACTTACACAAATAAATAAAATATATACTATCTACAATTGCTTAGGCAAGACTAATAATTGTCAAGTCATTTGGGTATCAATTAAATAAACTTGATACATTTGTATAGAATACACGCGGCATACAACATTGATTAGGCTATCACTAGGTGTTAGGATTACAAACGCTTTCCATGAAAGACTCTTAACAAAAATGTACGTTATCTAATGTATTTACATTTTACAAGAGTAAATTTCAATATCTCAACATAAATAAAGTTATTTTAAATACATGCCTAAAATGACCATCTCGGTGGCCCAGTGGTAGGTTGTCACCCTTGAGAGAGGGGGTCGTGGGTTTGGATCCTAGACGAGTCAAACAGAAAACCTAAAAAAAATTTGAAATACTGATTTCTTGCATGACGCTTGGTATAAAGAGAAAAAATATCGACGAGTTCACCAAATGTAGGTATTATGTGACTAGGGAGTGGTAGGATAGTTTGCGGCTTACTGGCTTTGTAAGCTTGCATGTTACAATCCGCTTGAGTGCGCACGCACTAGTATTAGACAGATTATAATACACATTAGCTCATCGCATGTATACACTAACTTAGAATTAACCTTTGGAGAGTTATAAACTTCTCTAAAAACTGTCAATTGACGTTAAACATTACAAACAACTAACTAACCAACACGTCTATGATGAAAAATCCATCATTTTTTTAAAAATTGTTTTTCGAATTTCGAAAGAATAATTATAACCAGTCTCGATCTTGGGCGTAGTTTGAGTTAAATCGATAACTAGTATTGCCACTGTCATAACCCACTTTTTGAATTTAATCATAAAACATTCAAAAGTGGTATATGACAATAAATTGTCATGTGCTACATTTGAATTGTATTATTTTATAAAAATTCAAAAGTAGCAAACAATCACTCACAGACGACCATTAAAAATCACATTGTAAAGCCTTGTTGTTCTATGCATATCTGTTGGTAAGAAAACAAAGGAACTAGTCTACAGCAAACGCAACCATGGACACGCAACAATGCAACTGATTGAGTTGATTTAACAGGCCACGTCAGCATAATTGCAGCTGTAAAAGAAACAATATATCAATAAATAAGTAAAATAAAGGTAAACTGATAAATAACTGTGAAATCATAGAGACGTTAGATACAAAATATTGGAATAGAGATAAATGACAATTTGACTTTATTATACAAGTTTATTTGCCGATTTTAAAGTCCAGCAACTGATTTGCTTCAATTATGCTGTGTAGATGTATGCCTAACTGATTTGCTTCAATTATGCTGTGTAGATGTATGACCTGTAGGGTTCAAGGTCAAGAAGATCCAGATATATATATATATATATATATATATATATATATATATATATATATATATCCAGCAAAACAAACCTTTCAATTGAATCGATTTTGATCTCTCTCTCTCTCTCTCTCTCTCTCTCTCTCTCTCTCTCTCTCTCTCTCTCTGTATGTATTTCATTTTTATATAAACTCAAGCAAAAGAAATGTTCCTTCTTAACATTGAATTTTTTAAAGTTTTTAAATAAATGTTTTAAAAAAAATACTTTAATAAATTTTCAAATAATACTGTCATTATTAACTGCTATTAACAACACATGCTGCATTACAAATTAAATGGAAAGCAGAAATAGTTTTAATCTGTAAATTTATTAGTAGCTTTATGGTATTAAATGACACTTTTTAACTAATGCACCATCGATACTACCATCATATAGTGTTAAATAGAAAAAGGAAATAGTTCTTTTAACATCTTTCAACAAAGATATTTCTTTAATAAAAAATTTTTTAAAAAATGATAAAGATAATAGAATGGATATAGAAGCAACTCATCTTACGAATTTAATTCACATTAAATCCCGCTTAAGCGTCTCATCGCTCGAAAAAACCTGTAAAGTGATCGTATGAACTTTTGTAAAATATCACTAAGTTTTCTATATGTGCGTAATCATCGCAATCCACTGTCGCCAATTTAGTCGTCTAATTGAATGTTTTAAAAAGATACATTTCCACTCTATTTAATTAGTTAACAAATAGATGAAATGGGTACATTTAAAGCTTCATTTAGTTTACCCATTATTGAACAAAAAACTTCTAAAACTTGAGTTTTATCAATATTTACGATCTATGCGATTCATTTTGTTAAAGTCACTCTTATTGGCCCAAAAAATGAAAATCCTAAAAGCTTGGTGCAACACGAGTCAATTATCAGCTTGGAGCAAGCGCGGAAGACTTTAGTAAACAATGTCGTCGACAGAAAGTGCAAGCTTTATTTAGCTTATCGCTGTGTCCGTTTACAGAAACTATACTTCTATGTTTCTGTTGACGTTTTAGATAAATAATCACATGATCAATATTTTAAAGCTGCATTAAGTTTTCCTGGGGAAAAATTAAAACGGTGCTGATCTAATTAATGATGCTCCTAATAAACAACTTTACATTTGATTCAACGAAAAAAGCTCGAATAAATACAGAAATAACAATAATTTTCCAGCGGGTTGCAGCCTGTGGAATCTAATTTTAGAATGTGATTTCGTCATAAAACCTAATGAACAGTTTTACATTTGATTCAACGATAAAAGCTCAAATAAATACAGAAATAACAATAATTTTCCAGCGGGATGCAGCCTGTGGGATCTTATTTAAGAACGTGGTTTCGTCATAAGAAACCGAGTCATTTAAACACAAGTTACAAAATGCTGAAATACGATAAATTAAACACAGAATTCTATTTAATTTGTCATTTGTGACTTTGTAAGGGATACGTAACATCATTGCGAATACGTTTGGATATTAATGACGGACAATTAATGCAATTTATCAGGTTTCATCTTCGATTCATCGGAATTTCCGTATATCCGTGAGCATGCTCTAAGCAAATAATTATCATCGTTAAACATTGACCAACCCGTTAGAGGATTCTGTTTACTTACAGCTAATAGAAATAAAATTTTAGAAAATTAATCTTACGGATCGTGATTAGAAGTTATCTAGTTTTCAAAAAATATATTTTTAGAAAAACCATTAAAAAAATTAGAAAATTGGAAAACTTAATGCAGCTTTAAAACACAATCTTTGGTCGATCAAACTTGCAGTAGGCTTCTCCGCAAGTTTCAACTTAAGTAAAGGTTTTATCATGGAATCAAGTCTTATACACATTCATGAGGGGCTTAGTTAAGACAAAATGCACTGGTTTATATAATACATAGGAAAACATTATGCAGATTTAATTAATCAGTTTGGACAAGGACTGGTATGTTTGTTTTATTTGTGTCTTTTTATGTTTCGAGCATGGCTAAAAACTATTGCCTTACACAGGGTAATATCTTCTCCCAATGAACTCCTTCTGGTCTGAATATGGCTACACATTAAAATCAATTACTGTGATGCCCCTATAATCTCAAGAAGGGCGTCTCATATATGCCGAATGGGTATACCTCAGCACTCAACACTGTTGTCACACATAAGTACATGTATACAACAGCGGTTATGCCTCTGAAATAGCTTCCTATTTTCTGTACATCTTTTCAAATGTCCTACACATGTATAAAACTAACATGTTATCTGTAATATGTCTGTTGTCTTACTGAGTTTTTAAATCACTATGATGCCCATAATGTACATCTAATTTCTCCCGAGAATTACTCATCTCTTGTCATATTTAGGTTTTGAAGCCTCGGTGGTATTTAACAGATGTTATTGCACTCATTTTAGTCTATTAAGAGCCATTCTCTGTAGGGACCAGACAATTTGACAAAATCTTGGAAATAACATGTCTCAGATTTTTTATTTTATTTATCAAAGTGATGAGTTTTTTGGATTTTTTCTGTGTAAAATGAGTGCAATAACATCTGTAGATGATCGCCAAAGGCTTTGATACAAATCAACGGAAAGGATTTATTATACTTGTAATCAGTCGCTATTGTTTAGTTAAATAATTACCACAAGTACATTAAGTCGCTCTTACAGCTTATCAACCAAGACCATTAACAAGACAATTACGGATGGTGTTAACAATATACGTTTACTCATTTTATAATAAATTAGAACTGGTGTAAATGTATATTGTTTAATCATATAAACAATTATATCAACTAATAATACACTCCTTCTTTCCATCTAAAAAGAAGTGGTTTTAAAAAAGATGGAAAAACTTCGACTCTTCTTCGTTAATATAAAACCACACAACAGGTACTCAAGTTCCTTCCAAAGTCTAGAATATTTATAATCAGTTGTTCTAATTTACTTACTACCTTAGATGTACATCATTCAGCTCAAAGGATTTTGTATTTTAATTTGTTCCTATTGTTGTATTTGGTTGCAATATTGATAATGTTGCATTACCAATTCGAGACGACAACAAGTTATTTTAGTATCGAATGATTTATCTTTTGAGGAATTGTGCTAGCGCTAACTCAAGGCGACTGTAATGTGTTAGGTAACAAGGTCCGCATGCCGCAGACAAGCATACCACTTTACCAGATACATTTGTACATTACATTGACACCAGGTTAACCGGTCGATACTTGTCAAACGTTCGTTAAAAAAGCAGGATCTCAAATTTTTAAAGTCTAGGACAAGAACTTGGTTCGAACCCACGACTCCCAGTTCTCAAGTTGGACGCTTTAGATCTAAGTCAACGAGGTGGTGAATTTATCTCTTCTTCCCCGTCTATCAAAACATTAAACTGTCCATTACTATATTCTTCATGTTGTTTTAACCCGTGATTGATTGTGATAAATAACACGTGTGTACAAGTTCAAATAGTAAGGCATGTATCTTATTGAAAATTGTATTTTCAGCGGGGATTTAATCCGTAGTTAGTGTTTTAAGAGACATCTGAATGACGCTTAATAAATTTTCACAATTTATCAACATCAGTAATGATGTATAATCTATAAGTAAAATTATACAGTGTTTCGGATTAACTGAAAAAAGTATTTATTGAAATTTTTCTTTTTGTTTAGAGATATTGCAATTTATCTCAATTATTTTCTTTCAAGCCTTATCCTTTCAAAGAGACATTGTTCTTTTTAAAGATTTCTCATGCTTAAGTAATAATAGACATCTTTAAATGTATTTATTGTTTATCATTGACTTCATAATGGTACAGTAGACTATACACGAACCTTAGACGGTGCAAATACAAATTTTATGACTTAATTGAAACGGGAGGATTTTACTCAGAACTGGGTCTGGTTTCAATGACAATTTATCTGGGATTTACTCATTTAGAGTATACGATTTCGTTTGAGAGATATTATAAGCGAAAATGTAACAGTTAAGGTCCTCTCAGTCAATAGAAAGCATTGATTAATACTTTAAGATGTTACAATCCAGTCTACTACTTCTCCAAGGTCGTCAAACTTTTGAGCTTTCTGCATGGCGCAGCGTTTGTATGTTCCTGTGTATGTGTATGAGCGTTCATACATGTTTTCAACTTCTCTTAAACGGATTTTAATTAATCTTGGTCAAACGACTATTTGAGTCAATGCAATTCAGATTTATATATGGTGAATACGAGAACTAGGTCAAGGTTACCTAGGGTGCAAATAACTTTCAAAAATTTTCTTCTCTTTGGAGCAGATCTTATGTGATATATTGCGTCCCTAGGGACTTAAATCTATACTTTGTTCATTTCGTAAAACGGTTGTGCGTGTTTTGCGTAACAAGTTTTTAAGTTCTGAAACTACTTTAAAATTGTTATATCTTGATTGTATATATGATAAATGATTTGAGAGATTTGATGTTGTTGTCTACTTTCAGTTATTCTGTTGCATAGTTTTAAAATTTTATGAATTTTGTTTAAAATTTAAAATTTGGTACTAAATATATAACACAAATTTCTCTTAAATTTTGATGTGCCAGATGTGCACATTTATTAAAATCATTCCTTATCAGTGACACTAGGGGCCGAAAAGTTTGATGGATAAAAAGCGTAAGCCAAACAGTTGTAAATTACTGAATCTAAAGTTCCAAAATTCTATGAATTCAAATACAGGGAAGGAATGTTTTGCATGAGGAAACAAACCTTAGTTTTAAAAAAAATTTCAAAAATTAAGATGGCTGAAACTTTTGTTAAAAGTTACATTTTCTGACAGCACAAAGTACTGCCTACTGAGTTATGGATGCCCTCGGGAAGTTTTACTCCACCAGCAGCGGTACCCGCTCAGGAGTAGTAATTATATATAATACAAATAGCTCTTAAATTTTGATGTGCCAGATGTTCACATTTCGGAAAATCAAGCATTTATATTTACCCATAATATACTAGGTGAACGTATCGGGCCTAATGGACCTTTTGTAACTATTATTGCTCATGCAAATGCTAAAGACAGTCATTTACTAAGATTTTGTGTTTCCACATGAATTGAAATTTTTTATTTTTCATCAGTAGGATTTTAGGGACAAATTCCAAAGACTGGTTTGTCTAATTTTGAATTTTTTAGTATAACACTATGAATCATTTCGCCAAAAAAAAACCCGCATCATTCAGCGAAGGAAATCATGTTTAACCCGCCTTTGATAGAAATGATTCACATATATTGCATTGGCACAAACTACTTGGGGCTTTTTCATTTTGTTTGTGTAACCTCCACACAGTAGCCGTTGAATCCAAACTTTAAAAGTAGGTGTTTTGGTCCACATTGAAAAAATGAGTTTCAGAGAAAAAGCCCTGATGGTATTATTACTAAGTTTGCCATTTCTTAACTGACTTCAAAATTATTTGTTAAAGTCCTGTGTGCTTAAACTATAGTCGCAGCATTTTAAAAATCTAATAGTTTGTTCTTGTGACCGACATGTTCTTGATAATTCTAAAGTTGCACAGTTTATAATATAAATTGAGGAGATTAACTCTCAAAAACTAAAGAAAAAAAGTTAAAATCTTTCAAACAAGCATCAAGTAAGCATTTTGAAAAACCAAAGTAAGCGAACTCAGAGATAAGCCAATCACAGCCTCGAACTTCAAAAACTATTTACTAGGAAGTGCTACTTGTCATTTATATACTAGATAAATCTTACACATTTAAAAAGAACTATTGCAGATGATTACCTCTATTTCAAATTTTAACGTTTGTAATTGTAAAGTGGGGAAACTAGACACGTCTTATAAAGCGTTCAGATACCTGAGTGTCACTCAAGAAGAGTGTGTTTAGATGCCTGCTGTGTCTAACTGTGAATAAAGATGATTGTATTATTATTTTTTATGTTGTAAATTTATATGAAATCCATTTTCACATAGATTTTTTAAAAATTGATATTTTAAATAGCTGTGGAAAAATAGAACGTTTTGCTGTGTTAACCTGTTTACCACAATAATAGGATACTCTTTGTAAAGGGGAGTGTCTACCGAAACAAATGTTCTAACAAAAACATAGGGTAAGATTACGACTGTTTCGAAATTTATTGTTCAATTTTAAGACACACATGTCATAGCATTATCGGAATACACAAAAATGAACGAGTTATTTAATGTTGTAACTACAGCAACTCTTCAGCTAAAGTATTGCTATTGCGGGAATTTGGAAATGTTCGTACTGTAAATTGGAACAGTTTTTATCATCTCGGGTTCAATAGAATATGGCATATGCAGTCCTGGCCTGGTGTGTACTTAACATTCGAATATACTTCTAAAGACGGATTGTTTAGGTTAATGTTTATCATTTCACTGTTTTGCATACACAAGATTCCTGTTAACAAATTAAAACAGACATGAAGCCTCTACCCTCCCACCCTTTCTTAACATACAGCGAAAATTAAAAAAAAAAAAAAAAAACCGGTAAGAACATTTTTATTTGCAACATACACAAAAAAGAACTGACCGCTTCGATAAAAAATGACGAACTCTTGATCGGGTCGTTTTAACAACATTACCCAACTCAACTTGAAATTTTTACAATTTTTTTCTGATTCAGTTCCCCATGAAACTTCAGTGATGTCATCGAGTTTGTAAATTATCTATAAATACATGTATATACATTCCCAAGATATCAATAAGCGATAAACATGTTTGAACACATAATTAGCATTACATGAAATCATAAACGTTAAATCATTTATATGGCTAATGATCTGTATCCACTGAATGTTGGCATGTTATGTAATAAACAACACGTGTATTTGCTCTAAACATCTGTGACATAAAATTCGTCTTTTTCTGTATGTTTCTTGTAGAGGAATAACAAATTTTTATTTCACTCTTACGTGGTTCTATTATATACGGGTAAAAAACTGAAAAGACTTAAAAGACAAAATAAAATTTACTTTTCTCAAACATGTGTGCAAGCATAAAAAAATCTTATATTTTGATCTTGAGATAGACCAGAATTAGCACTTTGAAATTTGTTTCTGGACCTTTTTGTGTTTCTAAAACTTATATTCGGTAAAACGTATTACTAAGACCACACATAGGATCAAAGTAAGATGGGTGTTATAGATAAAGATATTATTATAAATGTACTTTTCTTAATTGAAAAAGACAAGGGGTCTTCATGTAAAGATGTACACTAAAACAGCTTTTACTTCAACAATATTTATTTGTACTTCTGTTCATACACACGTGATTTTTTGATTTACGATGAATGTATATTTAACTCTTCATTTAGTGAACTTTATGTCGCCTAAAAGCAAATGTTCATCAACCGAACCAATTTTTTAAGATCATTTTGATTATTAAAATGTCCATTTTATTCCTTTTCATTATTAAATGTAATTTTCTTTAGAATTGCATTGCTAAGGTTTAACTCGTAGATAGGCTGTTTTTGCCTTCTGTAATTACTACGTTGACAGAAAGCTTAATTAATATATCATGGGTAACTTGTTTTGATAAATTTCCATCAGAAGAAAAGATTTTAAAAAAGGTTTGAATTGATTTAAAACGGGTTTTAAAAAAGTTTGTAAGTTGACCAAGTATATGTACTTTCGTTAATTTTGTAATGGACATACACATGTACGTAGACCATCCTCGGAATGACATATTCTTGTTTCGTCTTAATGTAATAGAAGAACGCCTTTAACGGTTGAAAAATCAAAATAAGATAAATATTCTTGTTTAATCTGTTCAGAAACTGGAACTTTAAAAGAAAATATAATCTTTATTATTTTTTATTTTTTTCCATTATCTGTGTGCATATTTCCACAATATTGCTAAAGGCAGGTACTGACGTGTTTCCAAAGATTTTCAAATCATATAGATCTCTTTAACAGAATTTCCAAATGTGATTACACAAGTTTTTTTTCTTTGGCGGCCAGTTAAAACATGTACAAATAGTATTGGACAATTTAATATGGAACACCTTTTGCATGCTGGGATATTCGAATGAAAATTCGTTCGAGATCCTCACCAATCTTTAAGTTAATTTTTTTTTTTTTTTTTTTTTTTTTTTTTTTTTGTGAAAAAATCATATAATAGCTTTTTTTCTACGCTAAATAAGACTGATATTCTAGAAGCTGAATAAGTTTCTAGCAAGTTGTAGACAGCTAGTTTACACCCCCATTTTTCCGACATAATGTCAAATCTTAAGACTGAAATCCGTGACATGACATCAAACCAAAAAATTCAATCGCAGGGAAAAATTAATTATATTTGCATAACAACAGTTAAAATGATGAATTGCACACATCTGTTACGAAAGATACGAGTTGCCGATAGCATAAAACACAAAAGTTATTTCTTTACAATCAATAACGGAAAACTTTAATTTAAGGGAAAACAACTGAATTTCATTTTTCACAAATACCTAAGGGAATTCCGTATGATGCACGTCTAGACGCTACGAACTTAAGAGAAGAAGAAACTAGAAAACATAAAAGAAATAATTGACAATAGATACAACAATCCTACAACATAAAAGTACAATTTTAAGAATTAATGATAAGAATTAATGAAAATATTTAATAAAATTTTGTACCTTATTGCCTATGTAAAATGTGAAATTTTTAGTACGCCAAATATAATTCAAGAAGACTAAGCTTAAAATCATATAACAAAGTGTTTGTTCTTAATTCTGTTGAGCTATATGAAATAAAGTGGGTTTGTCTCAATGAATAGTTATTCTTAATTATGTTGAAGTATATGCAACATATTAAAGTTGAAAAGCCAACTTTAAACAAACAATTAGCAGGAGATGGGACAACTTTCTTACTGAATGTGTTCCAATAACCCCTAGGCTATAAACTTAATTGGTTTTTTATTTTTTAACATATAATTGTAATCTACCTATAATTGTACTATGTAATTATATTGTATGATCTGTTTAACAATTAAATGTTTATATATATCTTGTCATATAGTTTATCAGTTAGTTAAAATGTAAGCTTGATAAGGAATACTGAGTATTCGAAATATATTGCAATATAAAAACCATGCTGTCGTTAGTTTTTATTTTATTACTATCTATAAAAACCTCTACAATACCAAGAATATATGATGAAAATTATTATAGATTTATTTTAGAAAATAATTATATGAAACTAATAAGATTCCCTAACAATCAATAAGATTAAATTTTGATATGAGTTGAAAAGCGAAATTTTTATTTTTGTTCTATTAATATGCAACAACTCTTAAGCATTATATTATACTGAAACTAATAAAAAAAGATTAAATATAGTGTCTAATAAGATAATAAATTATACACCGTCGAGCTTCAATATACAGTTCCAGACTCGGCGACCTAGTTTTTATACCCTGGCGTAATGGGTTTTCGACGGCGTAAGCACAAATTCGGTTATTCTCGGGAAATACAAGATGCATTGACTACCGTCTATTTGAATAAATTTAACCAGATTCGTGACACAATTTATGAAATACAATTAAACATTTCATAGTTTCAAACAACGCTGGTACGTAAACAAATATGGAAGGCACTCACCTTGACTTTGCTTTCAATTACGTCATATGAATTCGACGGTCTGGAAAAACAATCTACGGCGGCCCAGACAAGTCGGTAAAAAGTTATGAAATGTCCAAAAAATCGTGAAAAACGTTCAAAATAACAAAGCTAACAAAGTTTAAACAAAATAATGTATTTACAGTTATTAACTATCCATGGAAGTGTTAAATGAAATCTGTACAGTTTAGACAATACAAATTGTCCCCACGCCTTAAAGCCTTGACTGTGGAACAGAAACGCAGATGCACCCAGTCATTACATTTTCCACACTGCCCCCAATTTACGATTTTAACATAATCATTTTGATCTTGTGGATAGAATCGATTACAGATAATGCATTTTTCGTCTTCTGATATATCTGAGTCGGAGTCGGAAAGATGATCAACAATAAATTTTGAGTTCTTTATGGCTTTGCCTTTTGAAGGATTTGATTTTGATTTGCCCTTTTTGATGGAATTTTCAGATGGTAAATCTTTATTAACTGAGGGGTGTTTTCTCTTAGATTTTTCACTGGCTATATTATCTGTAGAAGAGCGTTTCCGACTTGTCTGAGTCTGGGCTTGGATGTGTTCCTCAATCTTGGAATAAACTGTGTCGTCTGTGATTGCTTTTCCACAAACAACTTTGCTTAAAGTATTCCTTGATTAAGAAATTTTCAGATTTTGCAGGATCACACCTCCTCTGGACTCAAGAAATGATGTTGCAGATGTTGAAGAACCTGTAGCTGTGGGGGCATTATTGGAAACATCTTTGTTAGAACCTGTAGCTGTAGTAACATTACTAGAAACATTTATGTCAGTACTGGAGGTAGGCCTGTTGAAAGTGTTATCATCATTGCCTTGTGGTACATCAGATGGTGTGTGAGTAAAGCTCAAGGAAGGTATAATGGATTCCTTAGATATCACAGAGGCATTGAATGGAAATATTTCAACTTTTCTAAATGCAGATTGTATGTTGCTGGGAGTGAGTGTACTGGTATATACAGGACAAGCAATACGGCAAACTTCAAAACAAAAAATATTTTGACCACCTGTGTATCTAAGATGAGAATGTAAAGCTGCATTCCAAGCTATCTCAAAGGGACCAAAGCAGCTGACATCAAGTGGTTGCAATAAATGGCTGCAATGGGGAGGAAGAACAAATAATATGTAATGTTGACTCCTGGCCCATTCTATTAATCCAAGTCGAACATGGCTTTTGTGGCCATCATATAAGACAAGCACTGGGTTACTTGCCTCTCGCTCAGGCAAATATTTGAACAAATGTGATTTCATACAATTAGCACATGATGAAAAGGCATCTTTAAAGGATCCTGAAAGCTGCATTAAGGGTCCCTTTAAGGACCTTTAAGGGGGCTTTAAGGATCCTTAAATATGCCTTTGAGGAGTCTTTAAGGACTCCTTAAAGATCCTTAATGGAACTGAAATTTTAAGGATCTTTAAGAATCTTTAAGGAAAAATTTATATTTTTCTTTTTTTTAAAAAAGCAATGAAATATTACTTTTATCATTATCTTTTTTAAAATTTTATTTTAAAAAAAACTATTGCATTTATTAATTTTGAAAAAATAAAGTGATAATAAATTAATTTTCTTTATATTATTTTTAATCTCAAGATTTTAAATTTATTTCTTTAATTTTATTTTTATTTGTTACATTCTGTAGTCTAATTGGATTTTAATTAATCAAATAGAAATGACAAGAAATTTTATAAGTAAAATATTCATCTGTTATCCGCTCTCACTGGGAATAGAACCCTGGTCCTCAAGTTAGGAGTCCATCACCTTACCTATGTGGCTGTGGAAGAGATGATTCTGATGTAGATAATTATAAAGTATGTCTCTAACAATATGCAAATGAGATCACGTGACTGAAAGAAAGCAAGTGGACATTTTTCATTTATTTGTGAAAAAAAATTTTGTATTTCTTTTAAAATATCTCTTACAACAAAAGGATCAAATTAATTTTATTTATTTATTTTTATAAAAATTTCATATATAATTTGATGCAGTCATCATTATTATCTAAATATAGAATTTTAATTGCATTATATAAAATATGTGTTGATAGGAATGAATTCCAAAATTTACCTGTAATATACTAGTATATCTAACATTAATCAGCAAGATGGTGTTTGATGATCAAATGTATTAATCACTTAATAAATTAATGTTGATGACATCTGTTCTTTCTAACTCCTTTTACTTGAAAAATATTATTATTTATATGTAATAATTAGAGATAATTGATACAGAAAAAGCAATATGTTAATTGTACAAACAGCTATTTAATTAAATAATTGGCCATAATGTCCAAAATAAATAAATAAAAAGATAAATAATTAATTAAATAAATAAATAAATGAATAAATAAAATAATATTAAATAAAATAAATAAATAAATAAAATAAATAAATAAATAAATAAATAAATAAAATAAATATGGTCTTTCCGAGTCTATTTTTCAACCAAAAAAAAAATTAACAGTAAATTTTTTTTCTGGAATCTGCAGTACACTTAATATACTAAGGTACTAGTAATATCATTCAGAAATTCCCGGTGTGTGTGTGTGTGTGTGTGTGTGTGTGTGTGTGTGTGTGTGTGGAGGGATTACCTATTTTTCACCGTCAAGTTGCGAATTAAATACAGAAAGAGATAAAAGTCAGAAATTGAATATATAGAAAGTGAGAGCTGTTTTTTTTTTAATTTCATTTATGGGCAAGTCAAGAATTCAATGTACAAGAGAGAGAGAGAGAGAGAGAGAGAGAGAGAGAGAGAGAGAGAGAGAGAGAGAACTGATTACATTAAGGGAGAGACAGATAAGGGGCATCAGCGGAAACTAAATATTTTAAAGAACGAGATATAAGGAACTGGATATGCTGAGAGAGAGAGAGAGAGAGAGAGAGAGAGAGAGAGAGGGGGGGGGTAGCGGAAACTGAATATTTTAGAATTTTAGAGGGAGAGATAGTATCCACTTGTGTTTCAGAGAGAGAGAGAGAGAGAGAGAGAGAGAGAGAGAGAGAGAGTATCTGTGTTTCAGAGAGAGAGAGGGTCGGCAGAAACCGAATATGAGAGAGAGAGAGAGAGAGAGAGAGAGAGAGAGAGAGAGAGAGAGAGAGAGAGAGAGATCGGGAACTGAATACATTGAGGGAAAGAGAGATAGAGACAGAGGAAGATTAGCGGAAACTGAATATTTTAAAGAGAGAGAGAGAGAGAGAGAGCAAACTGAATATGCTGAGAGAGAGAGAGAGAGAGAGAGAGAGAGAGAGAGAGAGAGAGAGAGGTTCAGTGTAAACTATTTTAGAGAGACAGAACAAGATCGATAAGTGAATACATTGAGAGAGAGAGAGAGAGAGATGTTATCGTCGTTATTCCACTGCACTCCATCTTCACTGCAGAAATTCACATCCAACTGGGTAAAGTTTGTCAGTTAATGGTTATCTTCTGTGACTGGTTTCTTACTTCAATATGTTTACTTCATAACTTGTTTATGTTTGAAAAGAATAATCTTTTCCCTAATTTTCTAATTTTGTTTTAAATATTTACTTTACCAACTCTTTTTCATTAGGAATTGAAATTATTCGAATTCCGATATCAACATGTGTCAGTTATGAGTTCCATATATGTCAATTCAAAGACACTAAAATGTGCTCGTTCTCTCTCTTTTTCTTTCTCTCTCTCTTATGCTTTATTTGCATATATGCATAACACTATCCCCCTCAAAAAAAAAAAAAAATAAAAAAAAAAAAAATAAAAATAAAATAAAATAAAATTCAATAAAATATAAGACATGCTTAGATTATTTTGCGATTACTTTTATTTCTTTAGTTAATGTATGTTTTAATATTTTCATATTAAAATTGTCTCTTAAAATCACTTCCAATAACACACCTTTAATTTCAACACCCAGAGTTCAGGGTTAGGTAATCATTTTTAACATGTTATTTGACTTCATAGTTATCTCCTACCTAGATAAGAAACTGCACATCAAAGTCAAAAGCCGCGCGTGAAATCACCTGGGATCGATAATCAAACAAGTACCGCTGTATACAATTAACAAATACCGTTAATTACTTATGCTTACTGCCGTTCTGATTAAAACACGGGTTGTTTACCTGTACTGTGAAAACTTCACATTTTTATCTAATTCATTTGTGAATTAAGAAACAAGAATTATTGGGAAAAGACATACGGTTCCTTTTCAAAAACTTAATGTAGAAACTAGAATTCAGACAGGCGTTATCTATGTCTCTTATGTTGTATAAACTATAAAAATTCAAAATATACTAAAAACAAATCATACTTTTTAACTGTATGAATGTGATAGCCATCGTTACATTAATAATTAATTTTCATGATGAGACATCGTTAAGGATCCTTAAAGCCGCCTTAAAGATCCTTAAAATTTCAGTTCCATTAAGGATCTTTAAGGAAAACAATATTTACTACACAAACAATATTTGCTACACAAGACCAACCCCCTCCTTTAAGGATCTTTAAGGACATATTTAAGGATCTTTAGGGATCCTTAAAGATCTTTAAAGGAGGGGGTTGGTCTTGTGTAGTAAATATTGTTTTATCTGACCAACCAGTTTCAGATATTGTGCCATCAGCACCAGATGAAGCGCCTTCCAAAAGTTGATCCAGCATACGTTTGCCTGGAAATATGAAAAATGGAGGAATCTGGTTGCCTAAAGCATTAGCTCCACCAATTACAGTTATTGTAGGACTTTCACCAGAAGTAACTACCTGAGCTTTATAACGGGAACCTGACAAAATTTTAGGTGGTTTGTGGCTAAGTGATAAACCTGTACAACCACTGTGAACTTAATGGTTTGTCTTGAGTTCTTCTGCCAAGATACACAGAATAATCTGAAGCTAAGTTTAAAGCTTCTAATCTAGAATATCCATAGCCAAGCTCAGCCATAGTATCTACATGATCGGCTAATAATGCTCCCTGCTCCAAGGAAAAAATAGGATCTGGACCAGATTTTACAACATTAATGTTTATTCTTGATTTGACACGGTCCTTAAGGGTAGTAATTGGAACTCCAAACTGGTTGGCTGCTCTCTGTACAGGTAAACAGGTAAACTATATTCAATTACTGCATTATATGCATTTGTTAAATCTTCATGGGTATATGACTTTCTTTATATACCTTTTTTTGCTGAAATATGCTGCAAATTATAAAAAAAACGAAATAACTATGAAATATAAAACGTATTTTTTTAAAAGCAGTTTATTAACATTAGGAAAATTTGACAACTCCGGGCTTCTATAGTTTTTTAAAAAATGAACAGGAGTACCATGATGTCACTTCGTGTCTGATTCATAGAGGCGCTTGTAATACAGGCGACATTGTTTTGATGATTCAATTATTATTTGGAATGCAAGTATTTTAAAAGTGAAAGTAGGGTACTCCAGCAGAAAATGTGGTAATAAACAAAAGCTGCAGTTTATGAGAGATTTGAAGACTTGATACTATTTTCTCACGTCTTATTTCCATTGTGTCTGAAATTTTTTCACTGTCTAGGTACGGACCGGTGACGACTAGTTCGGCATTCTGGACTTCTGAAATCACGCGCGATGCACGAGAAAAGCCGGAAGTAAATTGACCGTCGAATTCATATGACCGTCGAAAACGTATTATGCCAGGATATATAAGTAAAAGAAAAAAACATAAAAGAAAATATATATATCGTTGTTTCAAGTGAGTGATATGTAAATGTTCTTTTCCAGTCATTAGATACATTTAAATCTCTCATTAACCTTGAAAAAATTGTCATTTAATCCTAAAGCGGGGTTAACAATTTCGTCAATATGCAATGTGTATCAGTCCAATCAATTTATAATTATATTAAAATCAATAACCAAACAAACAAAAAAGAACATGCAGAACCCAAATGTTGATGGAAAAATATGCAAAATATAGTACAACAAGTTCATGTGATGATAATGTACTTGATTGAAGCCTTCGTTTTGATCTTATAATATTTGTAAAATCATCAAATTTATATATAAAAGTAATCCATTTCGTACCTTAAACGTATCAGGCAATGATACAAAAAAAAACAAATTCCTACGTTAA
This sequence comes from Tegillarca granosa, assembly GCA_029721355.1. Lineage (NCBI taxonomy): Eukaryota > Metazoa > Mollusca > Bivalvia > Arcoida > Arcidae > Tegillarca > Tegillarca granosa. The sequence goes on along the minus strand of CM056594.1, from coordinate 52,422,258 downwards.
GCTGTTACGCGTTTTCCTATTAAGTCGCCATTTTGTCTATACACGTAAATAGGAAATGTTTACATAGATATTATTTAGAAATTTAAAAATATCAGAGTTTTCAAATCTACTTTTTTTAAACAAATGATTAGAAATCACACACACACACACACACACACACACACACACACACAAAGCAGGCAACTAAAAATAAAACCTTCTTTACATGGCATTCTATCCTCACAAGACTAACCCCCTCCTTTAAGGATCTTTAAGGATCCTTACAGATCGTTAAATATGTCTTAAAGACCCTTAAAGGAGCCTTAAAGCCTCCTTAAAGCCATTCCATCTTTAGGGATCTTTAAGGGACCTTAAAGGACTCTTTAAGGACATATTTAAGGATTTTTAAGGATCCTTAAAGATCCTTAATGGAACTGAATTTTTAAGGATTTTTAAGGCGGCTTTAAGGATCCTTAAAGATGTCTCATCATGAAAAACTCGATTTTTTTAATTATTAATGTAACGATGGCTATTACATTTATTCAGTTAAAAAGTATGATTTGTTTTTAGTATATTTTGAATTTTTATAGTTTATACAACATAGGAGACATAGATAACGCCTGTCTGAATTCTAGTTTCTACATTAAGTTTTTGTAGAGGAGCCGTATGTTGGTTCCTAATAATACTTGTTTCTTAATTCATAAAGGAATAAGATAAAAATGTGCAGTGTTCACAGTACAGGTAAACAACCCGTGTTTTAATCAGATCGGCAGTAAGCATAAGTAATTAACGGTATTTGTTTATTGTATACAGCGGTACTTGTTTGAGAATCGATCCCAGGTGATTTCACGCGCGGCTTTTGACTTTGATGTGCAGTTTCTTATCTAGGTAGGAGATCACTATGAAGTCAAATAACATGTTAAAATGATTACCTAACCCTGAACTCTGGGTGTTGAAAAAAAGTGTGTTTTTGGAAGTGATTTTAAGAGACAATTTTAATATTAAAATATTAAAAAATACATTAACTAAAGAAATAAAAGTAATCGCAAAATAATCTAAGCATGCCTTTATTTTGTTTTATTTTATTCTATTTAATTTTATTCTATTTTTGTGGATAGTGTTATGCATATATGCAAATAAAGCATGAGAGAGAGAGAGAGAGAGAGCACATTTTAGTGTCTTTGAATTGACATATATGGAACTCATTACTGACATATGATGATATCGGATTTCGAATAATTTCGATTCCTAATGAAAAAGAGTTGATTAAGTAAATATCTAAAACAAAATAAGAACATAAGAGAAAAGGTTATTCTTTTTAAACATGAACAAGTTATGAAGTGAACATATTAAAGTAAGAAACCAGTCACAGAAGATAACCATTAACTGACAAACTTTACCCAGTTAGATGTGAATTTCTGCAGTCAAGATGGAGTGCAGTGGAATAACGGCGATAACCTCTCTCTCTCTCTCTCTCTCTCTCTCTCTCTCTCTCTCTCTCTCTCTCTCATTTTTTAAAATATTCAGTTTCCGCTGATCTTCCTCTATCTCTCTTTCCCTCAATGTATTCAGTTCCCGATCTCTCTCTCTCTCTCTCTCTCTCTCTCTCTCTCTCTCGGTTTCTGCTGACCCCCTCTCCCTCTGAAACACAAGTGGATACTCTCTCTCCCTTTCTAAAATATTCAGTATCCGCTAACCCCCTTCTCTCTCTCTCTCTCTCTGAGCATATTCAGTTCGTTATATCTCGTTCTTTAAAATATTTAGTTTCCGCTGATGCCCCTTATCTGTCTCTCCCTCAATGTAATCAGTTCTCTCTCTCTCTCTCTCTCTCTCTCTCTCTCTCTCTCTCTCTCTCTCTCTCTCTCTCTCTCTCTCTTGTACATTGAATTCTTGACTTGCCCGTAAATGAATTTAAAAAAAAAAAAAAAAAAAAAGCTCTCCCTTTCTATATATTCAATTTCTGACTATTATCTCTTTTTGTATTTAATTCACAACTTGACGGTGAAAAATAGGTAATCCCCCCACACACACACCAGGAATTTCTAAATGATATAGTATCTTAGTGTAAACAATATTTTTTATTCATTATAACAGTACTAGACAATAACATACATCATTATGAATATATATGGATTCGGAAACAATGGTTAAATGCCATTATATTAATCCGTCTCCAAGTATAGTATCTTAGTATATTATGTGTACTGCAGATTCCAGAAAAAATTTACTGTTTATTTTTTTCTTTGGTTGAAAAATAGACTCGGAAAGACCATATTTATTTATTTATTTTATTTAATTTTATTTTATTTATTTATTTATTTATTTATTGACATTATGTTCAATTATTAAATTAAAAAGCTGTTTGTACAGTTAACATACTGCTTCTTCTGTATCAATTACATTTCTAATTATTACATATAAATAATAATAATATTTTTCAAGTAAAAGGAGTTAAAAAGAACAGATGTCATCAACATTAATTAATTAATTGATTAATACACTTGATCATCAAACACCATCTTGCTGATTGATGTTAGATATACTAGTATATTACAGGTAAATTTTGGAATGCATTCCTATCAACACATATTTTATCTAATGCAATTAAAATTCTATATATAGATAAAAATGATGACTGCATCAAATTATATATAAAATTTTTATAAATATAAATAAATAAAATTAATTTGATCCTTTTGTTGTAGGAGATATTTTAAAAGAAATATAATTTTTTTTTTCACAAATAAATGAAAAATGTCAACTTGCTTTCTTTCAGTCACGTGATCTCATTTGCATATTGTTAGAGACATATTTTATAATTATCAACATTTGGATCATGTCTTCCATAGCTACAAAGGTAAGGTGATGGACTCCTAACTTGAGGGACCAGGGTTCTATTCCCAGTGAGAGCGGATAACAGATGAATATTTTAAATATATAAAATTTCTTGTAATTTCTATTTAATTAATTAAAATCCAATTAAACTACAGAATGTAATAAATAAATAAAAATAAAATTAGAGAAATAAAATTAAAAACTTGAGATTAAAAATAATATAAAGAAAATTAATTTATTAACACTTTATTTTTTCAAAATTAATAAATGCAATAGTTTTTTTTAAAATAAAATTTTAAAAAAGATAATGATAAAAATAATATTTCATTGCTTTTTTTTAAAAAAAGGAAAAATATATATTTTTCCTTAAAGATCCTTAAAGCCTCCTTAAAGATCCTTAAAATTTCAGTTCCATTAAGGATCTTTAAGGAGTCCTTAAAGACTCCTTAAAAGCATATTAAAGGATCCTTAAAGCCCCCTTAAAGGTCCTTAAAGGGACATTTAAGGCATCTTTAAGGATCCTTAAAGATGCCTTTTCATCATGTGCCTGACACTGACGTCAAAAGAAAAAACAAAGTGTGCTTTAATAGAAATAAACAAATAAGCGTACAGCATTTATTGATACAAATGATTTTTAAATGTGTCATGCCTTTTATCAAAATTTATTACAAAACGTTGGTTTGTATTTGTCATTCAGATTTTAACATGACAAAGTTTGTCAAACGTAAGGAGGGATTTTCTGGATATTCAGGTTTCTTTCATCGTTCTAAAACTAATCCCTTTTGATAAAAGTAAATTTTGAATGGGTTGAAAATAAAATATATTTAATTTATTACTTTCTGCTCCTACATAATTTAACAAGTTTGTAAGTTTTATAACTATGTGTGATTCTTAAATAGGACACGCATAAAAGTCTTATATCTTTAAGATATGTATACATAAACAAGTTTACACAATTTTTCACATAAAGCAGTTTTTATGAAGACACCGTAGCAAACCAAACATTTAAACAACGAAAGTCATTTACCTCTTGTGCTTAGTATTAGTTTATATGACGCTAAGATAATTACACTCAGTCATGCTATTTCTTAATAGAATATTCATCACTGTTTAAATGATAATAACAATCTAATTAAGTAAATTTCAAATATATATATATATATATATATATATATATATATATATATATATATATATATATATATAGTTCACAAACACGAAACATGACTAACATAATAAAGAGCTATTGTCGTTACATTTTCCCTGGAATGCTTATTAGTTGATTATTACATCAATTTGAGACTTCAACACAGTGACATTCTTGACATATATAATTATATCTGTAGCCTACAATTTGCTTTGTCTCTAGTTTGTAAGTCTAGAAAACGGATTGTTATAACTTTAGATGAACGTCGTAATTATTATGAGGAAAGATAAAAGATTTGAGTTTCATATAAATAACCACACAGATAAGTTGAGAAATGGTGTTTTCAAGGGATGATTAGTTTAAGGCTAGTTGATGAAACTTAAGTTCCCTGTACCTACTTTTGACAATCTTTTTCACCTTATTATCTGTATACGTTTTTACATTAACGGCCACGTGACCTATGGTTCACTTGAACACCGAGGTAATTAAAATGATTTGATTTTTCAAAATTATACTTTCAATTTCAAACAATCACACGGAAAACGATTAATGGCCATATGAAACTGTTGCTATGTCATCTGTCTTCTGTATAATTTGTATAGTACCGATATATTTTAAACTTTTATGTATTTATATTAATTAATTTTTTAAATTAATCTAGTGACATCTTCTAATTTTGTTGTTCACACTTTTTATTAGTACTCGTAAAATGAATAGAATTCCCTTAAATTTGGTTACGGCGTTTAAGTGGTTAAAAGCGCTTGCTTAACAAACACAGCGCTAAAATTGAATTTCAAATCATTTCGCTCGCCAAAGGTTGATTTTCACTCTTAACCAGTGTTTCTTCAGCTATCTCATAACTCTCCGCCGTGATGAAATTGAAGAATACTTACCTTGTTGTGAAACTCTATTGGTGTTCTCATCTTGGTTTCCAAATTTTAAGTCAAAACCTAATTTAACAGGTAACGATAGTAACATGTAAAAATGTCTAGGTTATGGTTAACTAATTCTTTATTCTTTTTATTTTCAAATCAAACTTTTGTTTTTCAAAAAGATCATTTTAAAAATCAAATTTAAAGTGAGGACTATTTTTCATCGCTTGGGTTTTTTAATCGTGGTCGCTATGTACAGCTTTTGAATCATTAAAGCTACCTTATAGTCTTTTTTTATAATAAAAAGATGACATTTAATTATAAAATCTGTCATTTCTTATCAACTGCACGAAATAAGGCTAAATCAATACCAAACTTAAATCTAAAAAAGCAATGTCGTAGGATCTGATTCAGGATTGATTGATGTTTGGCATCATCAAATCGTTAATGTATTTTAGTAAAAACCTAGAAATTAAACATTTGCTTGTTTGATAGGTTTTACAACAGCTAAGAAAATAAAAAAGTCATTTATCCCATTAACACTATTGACATTGTTAGAAAACTTACCATGAGGACAGCAGAGTAGAAAAAAGAGGTCTCAAAATAGACTAAAACAATCTAAAAACACGAAATGCAAATAACTTGATAACACTGGATGAGATATCAGCAAGGACAGATGTAGTTCAAATAGGAAAATCCCAAGCTTTCTTTTATAAAGAAAGAACACCTGTCCATTTTAAAGACATTGTGGATATTATACAAACTCATTTCGTGCTAATACAAAATGGTTTGGGACAAGAGGGGTGTGGACTACCTAAGCAGTTTTCGAGAAGGTTGCTGACATTTGCAAGGAAATGTATAGCATGTATGCTTTCATGAATTTTTGTCTATAGTTATGCTATTAGTTTATGTGTACGTATTATCAATTACATTCTATAACGGTGTAAGGTCTAGAGAAACCCCCTGTTTCAGAGAACTACAAGAATTTGTAACGAAAACTTTGATGCTTTTACTCAAAAATAATAATGCTTAGTCTGTCATTGTTTTAATTACTGATGAAAATTAAGATATAATAGCACGGTAATCAGACTGTTTTGACTATTTAAAATATAAGTATAATGTTCTGGCGAGGAAGGTGAATGAATGTTTGGGCAGTTTGGGTTTTATGTCTTTAAAAATTATGTAATACGTGTGAGTAATTTAAATAAATAAAAACTTATATCTGCATTAAGTTTTTCAATTTTCTGAATTTTTTTTTGATTTTCTAAAAATATATTTTTTTAAAAATAGATATCTTCTAACCACGATCCGTGACATTCATTTTTTAAATATCATTTCTTTTAGCTGTAAATAAACGGAATCCTCTGACCGGTTGGTCAGTGTTATACGATGGTAATTATGAGCTTGGATCATGCACACGAATGTACAGAAAACCTTAGAATCGAAGGTGAAACATGACAGATTGCATTAATTGTCCTTCAATAATATCCAGATGTATTTGAAATGGTGTTATGTATCCCTTACTAAGTAACAAATGACAAATTCAACGAAGTTCTGTGTTTAATTTGTCGCATTTCACCGTTTTGAAAGTTGTGTTTAAATGACCCGGGTTTTGATGACGTAACCATGTTCTAATATTAGATCCAAAATGCTGCATCTCGCTGGGTAAATACTGTAATTTCTGTATTTATTCGAGCTTTTATCGTTGAACCGAATGTAACATTGTTCATTAGGAACATCATTTATTAGATTAGCACCGTTTTAATTTTTTCTTTGGAAAACTTAATGCAGCTTCAAAGGTCTACAGAGAATGTTGAATTAACATCTTGTTCAACATGACTTCGATTTATGTATGGAAAACTCAACAACATGTAAATGGGGATTATAATGTGGTTAGCCCACATCAGCGCAAAGTAAGGCTTAAAGATTCACAAAAATAGAAATTCATAGAAAGAGGAATACATACAATAGCAGGAAACAAACAGCCTTAATTCTTCGAGATTTTATAAGATACTTTCTTTTGGCTAAAAAGAATCATAAAAACACACGTGACAGGTTTCACGTACTTTCCACAGCGAGTAACTGTCAAACGGTGGATTTTTGTATTACTGACTGCTATTAAAAGTCATATCGAAATTAGCGTAACAATTCGTATATACAACAGTAAAAAGATACAAATATATTTATATAACAAAATCACACACGCACACACAGATATACACGCCCTTTATTGCTTGAAGGACAGATGAACAATAGAACGAAGATTGAAATTTGAAAATTTAATATTAAAATAAAATTGCTCAAGCCACAGCTGAAAATTTGAAACTTAAATTTGGGAGACTAACGCTTATTTTCACGTCTTCATGTTGACATGCATGAAGCGAGTTATTTTAATGACGGTATATTTGTGCCGTGCCATGTGCTGATTTCAATTTTTTATTAAAATAATGCTTTTAAAATCAACACATGAAATTTTGAATGCATTAATTTAAGCAAGATCCATATTTGTAACAGGTTTATTCAAGAGCCAAGTGTTATTTCGTTGTTTTCTTTTTTTCCTTTTTACAAGAACCAGATTTTTTACGACATTCATCTAAATATATAATACAAATACCAGTTAAATTTTGATGTGCCATATGTGTACATTTTCCTCATCAGTGACAATAAGACCGAAAAGTTTGATACATAAAAAAATATAAGCCAAGCAGTTGAAAATAATGAATCTGAAGTTTCACAATTATATAAAATGATGTTTAAAATGTATGTTTACCTGAAATTCTTTAAGAAGAACAACAGACAGACTTGTGAAGTCAGGTCAAAACAAACTTGGATGATTTTATCTTCAACGGAAAGTCCCCTTGCCTGATTTATACGTATAGGTACCAATCTTATAAAATAGGTCCCTTAGTCAGATCCATATACAGTGGCATCAATCGTACAAAAAACTATCTCCCTTGTTCATACGATGTTTAGACATCACCACATTTATATACATTAGGAAACCATTCATACGATTTTTAGACAACACCATATTTATATACATCAGGAAACCATTTAAATATAGGAATCCTCTTAGGTAGAAGTACTCGAAATAGGAAACAAATTGGCTTTTGGAGATGTTTTAGAAGGTAATATACGAAACTGTAAGGTGCAACCATACATTGGCTACTGCTTTAAAAAGACAACTTTAAATTGATTAGCTTGTTTGTTGTGACTAAAGCTTTGCTTTTTTCTTTGTCATTAACCCTTTGGTTATCTGTTTGTTGGTGACTAAAGGTTTGAATCTGGAACAATTTAGTTTGAAAATGTATTTTAAAACATATCTGATATCTAAATATCTGATTTCCCACTTAAAAAATTGTTTTTCAGAAACCACACGGATTAAAGTTGCGAAGTATGTTGATGTGTAAAATCAAAAGAATGGGCAGGTAAGTTTTTTCCAATAGAGGAAAGCTACATATGTTGCAGATGAACATTTCTATAGCCATTTACCATATATTAAGGGTTTTTTCCGAAACATTTTTTATTGGGTCATTATTAGCGGAATATTCAAATAAGGTGCTATATTTAGTTGATTCTTTGAAAATCTTCTCCTCCGGAACTAATGAACCTATTTGAACCAAATGTTGTGTAATGGTCCCTAGGTGGTGCTAATTAAAGTTTGCACAAATCAACTTTCTGTGGCATCCAAGTTGGCTGCTGTTACTATTAATAGCATAAAGTGATAAATGGCCATTACAGGTTTATTTATCGACCGATTATATATATATATATATATATATATATATATATATATATATATATATATATATATATATATATATTATATATATATATATATATATATAACATATAACGTTTATTTCGTCAAATTTATAATTAGCTCGTTATTAGCATAATATGCAAATAAGCTGCTAATTCTTTGAAAATCCTCACCACTGAAACTACTGTGCCAAACAGAACCATATTTTGTATTAAAGGTCTTTAGATGGAGTAGTTTCAAATATATACAAATCAACTTTTTGCGACATCCAAGTTGGCGGTTGTTGCTTTTAATAGCAATAAGGTTCATTATGATCATTACAGGTTTAATTATCAATCGATTTAGTTCAAATCTGGTATATAAAAAGTAGATAAGTAGCCATTTAACATTTGTAACAGGGGTTTTAATCACATTTATAATAAGCTTAGAATAAGCGGAATATGCAAATAAGCCGCTATCGATAGCTTTTTTTTTTTTTTTTTTTTTTTTTTTTTTTTTTTTTTTTTTTTTTTTTTTTTTTTTTTTGAAAATCTTCTACACAGAACAAATGGACCGAATAGAACTATTTGGGGAAGGTGTCTAGTGGAGGTAGTTTAAGTTAATAAAAATCAGCTTCTTGTGGTATCCAAGATGGCCAACATTGTTATAAAATTAGATTCCACTTGTCTGTCAGTTTAGTAATACAGACCCGATTGGGTCTCTTGTTTTTGTTGTCTTATTGCAGATCTGTAACAATAAGTTTTGGTTTTTAATTTTTGTAGAAATTAAATCAAGTAGAGTAATGGTACAAAATTGTGAAAAAACATGTTTCTGACTTTTTTAAAATCGTTAAGGAAAGTAGTTTTCCTTGTCAATGTCTGCTCTTACTGCCCTTTACCGCTATGTAAGTCATGCGAACAAACAAATGTGATAAGGCGGCATATTACAAAGACGGTAATCTTAGTTATTTTGTAAAATCACGTAACAATCACTATATTGGTCTTGGTTATTTTGGAACTTTGGATTTAAAAAAAAATTCAACTGTTCGGCTTATATTTTTTATTTATCAAAGTTTTTTACCTCTAGTGTCACTGATGAGAAATGATTTTCCAAAGTGTATACATATGACACAGCAAAATACAGATGTTTTGTGTTATAAATTATCGATACTTACAAGCACTTCTTGCAAATTCATAAACAAATAAACATAAACACTAAAACATAACACTTTAAAAATTCTATTCTGATAAAATAATTTTAAATCATACTTCAACAGATGTTTTAATGCTTCAGAAGTAACAAGATCGTTATTTATAAGGTAAAAAAAATTCAAATTGCATAACAATTAACAAAGAAATGAAATTGATTTTTTGTACTGTTAACAGTTGTGTCATCTATTTTATGTAATAAATGCATAGTACAAGGAATAACAATTATTTTAGAATTATCTTTATCTAGTTTACAATTGTCTACATAGGACAAAATGAAAGATAAAACAAACAATTTAAAGAACAGAAACCACGGAATATAATAATAAATATATAACACAAATATCAGTTGAATTTAGATGTGCCAGATGGGCACATTTCGGAAATTCATTCCTCGTCAGTGACACTTAGACCGAAAAGTTTGATAATAAAAAACATAAGCCAAACAGTTGAAAATTATGAATCTAAAGGTCCAAAATTTTGTAAATCCAAATCTAGCTAAGGAATGCTTTGCATGAGGGAACAAACCTTAGTTTTAAACAAGTTTTAGAATTTTAGAATAAATCAGAGATGGCTTTTAGTTAACAAAAATAATTAACATTCATACATACATTTGAGCTTTTTTAGAGACACTAAGATAAAATTTGTTTTTATTATTTTAACGTTATAATGCCTATGGTACTGAGGGCGTCATATGCAGAGATAACAAACAATTTTGATATTATGTGCAACAGCCGTTTTAATATATTGAATTTGTTTAAAATAGTAGCATTGTAAATATATAAAATATGAAAATCAGGTGTTGATCGATTTTTTAAATTAAATAGAAAAAACGACACTTCCGTTGCGTAACTAAATGTTAATAAGTTTGCCTTTCGAAAAATTTGGAAGTCAGGATATATGCTCTGCAGAAAATGGTTAATTTGTTTTGCTTTGCATCCTTACGGATTATACGTGTAATTTTGTGTTCTGTATTTGCATTTTTGAATTTTTATTCGAAAATGTCACTGGGTAATAAACGCAACATTCTAATAAAAATGATTAAATTTGAAGTTTTATTTGAATGCAGGAACTCAAAAGTATTTGTAAGAAAAAAAGAACCTACAACTTCATGCACCTTTTAAAAGATAAGCCTTTAACTCGGTATGCAGTACTTTGTGCTGTCAGAAAATGTACGTTGTGGCAAAATGTTCAGTCGTCCTAATTTTTGAAATTTGTTTAAAACTAAGGTCTGTTCCCTCCTGCAAAGCATTCCTTAACTGGATTTTGATTCACATATTTTTGGAACTTTAGACTCATTAATTTGCAACTGTTTAGCGTATGTTTTTTAATCTATCAACTTTTTCAGCCCCTAGTGTCACTGATGAGGAATGATTTTCCGAAATGTGCACATCTGACACATCACAATTTAGCAGGTATTTGTTATATATTTAAAACTAATTTGTTTCCTCACGCGAATCATTTCTTAGCTGAATCTGGATTCATATAGATTTTGAACTTTGGATTAATTAATTTTGATAATGTTTGGATTCTATTTTTATCCTTTTTCGGCCCCCAGTGTCACAGATGAGGAACAAATTATTGGGAATGTGCACATATGGCACATCAAAATTAAAACGTGTATTTTTGTTAAATATTGATTAAAACTTATTAAATACGAAAAATTCATTTTATACTTATTTTTATACTTATTTCATTTTTATTAAAAAAATCATTAAACAGAAATAGGACTATCATATTCTTGTGCACAGATGTCAATAATTTATAAAAATGGTAATATATATATAAGGAAATGAAAGTCACAGGGTTCTTCGAAGGGAAGAGACCTTAAAAACCGATGTCCCTTGTCACGGCAAGCCTTGCACGCTAAATCCTTCAGAGGACACCTTAAAAACCGATGTCCCGTGTTACAGCAGGCATTGCTCGCTAAAGAACCTTGCCTGCACAATGCCATTAGCCACTGCAAAGGTAAAACATTTAGTCATATCAAAGATACCTAAATGTCTAGACATAAGTGAAATGGTCTTGACTGGGACGTAAACACACATTTAATCAATCTATCTATCTTCACTTGAGACCAAAAATGTAACCGACCCTTAAAATAAAAAATGGAACACTTTGAATTTCAAAATTAATAAGTAATCTTAGGTCCAAAATTTTGGTATAAAGATACGATCAGAACCTATGATTATAAAAAACAAGTTCTAAATACTGGCGTCGCATTCGCCTAAGACGACAAATTTAAATGGCAATGATGCATTTTCTGCGGCGGAACCATTAACAATTAAAGCCAAACAGTAACAACAAATTTAGAAATTTACCAAGTAACACTTTTTTATACAACAAATGCACCAGACAGATGCCATGTATATATAGTATAGTTTAATTGTCTTTTTTAAAACAAATAAATTTAAAAGTTAAATTTGAGTTCTCATTTTTCTTCGGGAAGCAGTTCATGTTACATCTGCTTTTCCTGATTGTAATTCAAAATACACTGGAATTGAATCTTTTTTATGCCCCCGCAACGAAGTTGTGGTGCGCATTAATAGTTATCCTTGTCTGTACGTCCGTCCTTCCGCCCGTCCGTCCGTCTGTACGTCACAAATTGCTTGTCCGTGACATATTTCCTGAACCGTTGAATGTATTGAGTTCAAACTTCGTATGGATGTTTAACAGCATTGGGTGGCGTGTCGCGTGCAAAAATGAAGTTTTTCACCTCAAGGTCAAAGGTCAAAATGTAGGTCATGTCTCGGAAAAATGCTTGTCCGGGACATATTTTCCGAGCTGTTGCATGTATTGAGTTCAGACTTGGTATGGATGTGAAACAGCATGGAACTGCGTGTCACATGCCATAATTGGGTATGTCACCTCAAGGTCAAAGGTCAACATGTAGGTAAACTTGGCTTGGATGTGTAATGGTGCTCAAGGAACAATAATTGACTTCATTTTTTCAAAAGAAAACAAATCTCTTGCCATCCTGATTCAATTTGATATCAAAACAGTTAGAATAGAGGCTCCACAGCAAACGAAATTTGACTTATCTGCATATGATTTTTCAGAGACTCCAATAACTGCCATTGATGCCAAATTTTCACAATCAAAATCCAAGCAAAACTTGCAAATACACAGGTCACAGTTTCCACTCAGATTATGCTGGGCAAGCACTCTACACAAAGTACAGGGACAAACTGTGAATGCAATTGCTGTTTCATTTGAAGACACACTGCGTGATGGACAAGCATATGTAGCTCTTAGAAGATTTAAAACTTTGGAAGGCCTTCACATACTCAAACTTGACAGCAACAAAATGAAGAGTAGTAAACTTGTGGAAGCGGAAATACAACGTATGCAAACTACTATGGCTATTCAAAATCCATTTGCAAATATTCAAACTGACACTAATTTTCAAATAACTCATTTAAATGCACGTTCAGTCAAACTGCATTTTCAAGACATTTTGCAGGATCCTGTACTGTTGAGTGCAAATATCATTTGCTTATCAGAAACTCATCTCTCGCTAGCTGAACAGAATGTGTACAATATCCCAGGCTATGATTATGTGCTCCTGCCAACAGATCGCTCAACAAACTGTCATGGACTGGCAATCTTTTTTAAACAACCATTACAAGTACTTGAAAAAAGAACACAAACATGATGTAGTTGTATGGAACTTTTGCATTTTTCACTTGACTGCACCAGGCCAATACTAATCATTCTACTATATAGATCACCATCAGGGAAGATAACAACCTTCATCGAAAAGTTAATTCAATATCTAAGCTTATAGCCACTGCAAAATTGCCTTATTCTTGGTGACTTCAACATTGATAAAACAAACTTTCCAATATATGCAACACTTAAAACTTTCTTCAAATCCAAGAATTTTGACCAGATCGTTGAGAATTTCACAACACCGTATGGAACGCAACTAGATTTAATATTTTCTAACATACCTTCACACCATGAAGTCAGATAGTTTTGAACCTACTATTCTTATCACAACATTCAGCACCTGTCAATATCCAACAAGGTATTTCTTTTAATTTTTATTAATGAAATCATTAATGTCATATTATGAAGATATTTAAAAATATTCATTGTCATTTCAGTAAATTAAATTGACTCTCCTCTCTTCAATTAAATAAAAAATCAGTTGATTTGTAATTTTTTTTTACAAATTATATGTGCCACTGTCAAACATGTCCGTTTCAAATATTCCATCAATGTTTGATTAATATCAAGCACTATAAAAATGAGTGTGAATTACTTTTATATTCCATTTCCATCAATTTGACATCAAAACTGATCAATATATTGAACAGTTTTTTTCTTCACCATGACCTTTGCCTTGTATATCTGACATTGCAAAGAAATATGTGCAAAAAACTTGTGACATCACATAAATAAACATATCCTAAGTACAAAGTTTCAATACAGCATGCATGATGAAAAATGAAACAATCTGCATTCAAGCAATGTACAAATAATGGAAGGTTTAACCAGTTTTATAACCCATACAGCTTACCAATGCATGTAACAAAAACTAGAATATGTATACCCATCAGGAACATGAACTGTAGTTTACCATTAACTTCTCATCCTGACAAACCTTACAGGAACCTCATTAGTCAAGCAGTCTAGATCACTGCATCTTAAGTGATCAAGATAACTTCTCACCTCATAGATTAGAAGTTCAAATCCAACTCAAACGAATTAGATTATTGCTATGAGACTTCTACATCCTGCTTTAAGACAATTGCCAGTTACTCCAGAAAGTTGGTGGTTCTATCCACATATTCTAGGATTTTTCTCCATCACTAGAACTGGTATGATTGTATATAACCTGTAATCCAACAATACATCCGTTGCCCAAAAATCATAACAACAATGCACAGCCACAACAATGTGAAGTGTACCCTACTCAAGTTAGTTACAACAGTGACAAAAACAGCGCGGGGGCATCATGTCAGCCTGACATATTTCAAGTCTTGCAAATTGATTATAAAGAAATATTGTTAGTTTAAACAAAATTTAAAATATCGTTTTGTGCTGTCAGAAAATATACCATTTAGCAAACTTTTCAGCCGTCTTAAATTTGAAATTTATTTAAAACTAAGGTTTGTTCACTCATGCAAAACATTCCTTAGCTGAGTTGTATTTATATAATTTTGGAACTTTTGATTCATTATTTCAACTGTTTGGTTATGTTTTTTATCTATCAAAATTTTCGGTCTTAGTGTCACTAATAAAAATGAATTTCCGAAATGTGTAGATCTGGTACATCAAAATTTAACTGGTATTTATGTATGTTTAACCAATAATCTTAAAACCATGAATATGGATAAGGATATATTCCATATAAGTATAGCAATATCGGCTTATGTGACAATGCTTACCAAAAAAGCATTACGTAATAGGATTATACTTAGTGCACATCTGGCACATCAAAATTTAACTGGTATTTGTGTTATATATTTAATAATGTTTAACCAGTAATCTTAAAAACATGAATATGGATAAGGATATATTCCATATAAGGATAGCAATATCGGCTTATATGAGAATGCTTACCAAAAAAAAGCATTACGTAATAGGATTATACTTAGTGCACATCTGGCACATCAAAATTTAACTGGTATTTGTGTTATATATTTAATAATGTTTAACCAATAATCTTAAACACATGAATTTTATGGATAAGGATATATTCCATATAAGTATAGCAATATCGGCTTATATGAGAATGCTTACCAGAAAAAGCATTACGTAATAGGATTATACTTAGTTTCGTATTTGCTTGCCGTAATCGGAAATCATGACCCACACTGTTTTTAATTGCGATTATCTGTCATAAGCGGAAAAATAAAAGCTTTCATGTTAAGATGATTAGTTGTAAATATAAAAAAAAATACTTTTATAGCATTACAAGAAATCGAAGTCAAATGGCTTCCTTTATTATTTTTTGAATAAGGCTATATGGGAGCGGTTAAGAGAAACGACGAACAATTAATTTTTGGTGTGGCTAACTTTTTATCTTTTATTGATAAAATTAAAATTGAGTAGGGTATATATTGGAAAAGCAATGACAAACCAGAATCCTCGTTAAGGATATAAACAAGATTTCATCTTTCTACTGAAGATGAAAAATGTCCCGCCTTAGATCTACGAAAAAAATCATTTTGTAATACACAATATCATTATGGTATCCACGTAGTACACTATTAATTTCCATTGGATTAATTTCTTCTCTTCTGTTACCTGAGAATGAGTCAACTATCACAATACAACAAATATTTCCAATACATAATTTAATCTGTTAATTCATAAAGTTTGTTTTTCCATTTTTAAAATAGTTGGTGTTGTTACTATTCCAGTAAATTACTAAAGGTGAACCGTTAAGTAACTTCAAGCTAATGTCCAAAATTTCGGATTTTAGATATATTGACTGCAACTTATTAAAGATTTTGTTTTGTTTTGATGATTGCTTTGTCTATTGTCAAGATAATTTTAAATAGCAAAATTTTTCACACAGTGTAAATAAATTCAGCAAAACATACCATTTATAAATTTGACTCACTTGCCCTAATTCCTCATATTTAACTACTGAGTTCAAATGGACCATAACCACCATCAAAAATGTAAACTAAATACTAGTAGTTTGACACTAAAGATCCATACAGTCGGTAATCCTTGCACTGTTTCTTACTTAGTTAATATATAACACAAATACATGTTAAATTTTGATGTGCCTTATTTGCACATTTCGGAAAATCATTCCTCATCAGTGAATCTAGCGGCCAAAAAATTTGATGGATAAAAAACGTAAGCCAATTGGTTGAAAATTAATTAATCTAAATTTCCAAAATTGTATGAATCCAAATCCAGCCAAGGAATGCATGAGGGAGCAAACCTTAGTTCTAATTAAATTTAAAAAATTAAGACAGCTGAAAAATTTGCTAAATGGTATATTTTCTGACTTTACAAAGTACTACCTACTGAGTTATAGATACCCCTTGGAAGTTAACTCCACCAGCAGCGGTACTCGCTCAGGGGTAGTAAATATATAATACATATACCTATTAAATTTTGATGTGCCATATGTGCACATTTCGGAATATCATTCCACTTCAGAGAAACTAGCGGCCGAAAAGTTTGATAGATAAAAAATGAGATAAATTAAATCAAATTATTACATTAAATAAACGTCTGATTGCCTTTACGAATACATTATGCGCGACTAAATTGAATTGTTAGGTAGTCTGTCACTATAGATATTTATGACATCTAATTGAATTACAAAAAATTAAAACATTGACATGGCAGAGTACAAATGACTGACTTAATAGAAAGAAGAAAAAAGTAGCAAATTGTACTTTGAATGAACATATTATATGTTATGAAATAATTTTGTTGTAATCTGTTAACATTAAAACACTTGTAAGTTTGAATGTTTAGAAGCAGACAGCCAAACCCATTGTTTTACGTCAATTTACTTCATAGTTCATAGTCATTAAATTCATTTTAATTTCCTATGATTAATTCATATGAGATTGTAGTTATCACTTATTTATCAATAAAACAAACGACAGCCAGTTATTTTTTATGAGTATGGAGATTAAAGTTGATATAACGTATTAGTTTTAGGAGATAGCAGTGTAATAAATATGATCGTTATGTTAATCAACAAATGATCCGTTAATAACTTTGAACGTTCTAGTTAATGCTTTACAACTTTACAAAACTATTCGTTATATTACAAGAGAAAGGAAATCTTAAATACTAACTTAATTAAAATATGTCACATGAACAATGTACCTATCCTCGGTCAGGCATGACTTTGTAAAGTATATAAGAGTTAAATAATGTACTTTAAAATCAATGGCAAATGAAATAAAAACAGCTTAAGAACTCAGATCATTAAAAATATATTAAATCTTATTTTAGAGATAAACTAAACTAACTTCTAACACAACTAAAATGTAGATCATGTAAACATATGTGTTCACCATTAAAAACAACTGCTTCCTTTCTGGAAAACTATTTCTGTAGTCATTGATAATCCGAGGAAAAATATTATTTTAATCATTTTATAAATAGATGTATGAATTTATTATTGCAAAGTCTATAACATAAACCTACAGTGGTCATTGAAATTTTTTAAAACGAATAAAATTCAACATGTAAGAAATAGAGAAAATGATGCTTTTCTTTCTGAATTAATCTTAGAAGTGTTTTAGTTTGTACTTAATGTTCCATTTGTACAAATGTGAATATATACAATCCAAAAACATAAGATGCGGAAATGTTATATTTAATATATCTTATCTTTATTAATCGTATAAAATGTATTAAAAAAAAACTTGAAAGATATATGAAAGACTTTCTAAAATGTGCACATCTGGCTCATCAAAATGAAACAGTCATCATTTTTATTTATTTATTTATTTATTTATTTTTTTTTTTTTTTTTTTTTTTTTTTTTTTTTTTTTGCATTTACATATCAACTTTGTAAAGAAATGGCGCGTCTTTTGGTAATTGATTAAATACATTATATTATTTGACAATTATTATCTAAAACAGAATTCAATCATTTAATTTAGGACATTAAGGAATCAAATATTTTATAACTCGAAAGAAAAAAGTTCTGTAATACAAAGTCAGTGGACGCACAGTGCCACTAACCGCCAAGGTTTAAATCCTATTCCAACAGATCCTAATGTCGGAAAGTATTTTTGGTTCTTGCTGGAGGTCGATGGTTTTCTTATTTTCAAAGAATTTATTGTCTAGATATAAATACAAAAACAATTAATAGGTAATTGACCCACTTTTTTCACTACTTTGCTTATCGTTTCGTGATATTGTAGAATTGATTTTTTTTATTCAATCATCCATTTACATGCGCAGTGTATTAGCAAATATGTTATTAAGTTCTATATAAATGTTACATTATTAACAGTCCTGTAATTTGGATTTAAGATTTTGACCTTCGTCTCAAGTATAATGCTTATTATTAAGTATACAAGAGTATTGTTATCTAATAATTCATATAGGTAATGACCACTGTATATTTATTAATAAAATAACGTTTGGGAATAAATAAAATTTTTCACAAAGGATAATGACAACTAATTAAATCTGAACTATTTATCAAAATCTTCTTCACTAAACAAATAAAATTGTTATGATGGAAAACTTACGAACTTAAATACAAATTGATATACTTGAATTGATAAACAACGTTTGAAATAGGTTGAATCCAAAAAAAGCATTACAAAATACAGTGTTAATGTATTTATTTTTTTCTTGTATGCGTTTCACCACTCATGTACTTTTAGACTTTTAGATTAAACACGATCAACTGACACTTTTGCCGACAGAGTAATGCTGAAATATTGCTGTTCTTATATACAATTTTTCTTGTTAAAGCAAAAATAACTTACTATTTACATTTAACACATACTTGTGATGTCCTCGAACTATAACACAGTATAAATTAATAATTTCAATTTTCTATTCAATTCAGTTCTTTTCCAAATCAATTTTTAAAAATTGTTGCATATATATATATATATATATATATATATATATATATATATATATATATATATATATATTCTTGATATCGACAAATATGTATAGATACAAATCTATCTAATTGTTAAACCAAATTGTCAGTCGTCAAAGATGACCTTAAGTCTTCTTCAGTCATCTTTATCAATTCTACATCTGTCATTAAACAAGGGGAATTCTAAACAAACTCTAAGAATAACTTGAACATCTTGTTTCTTATACTTCCTAAACTGTAATCTATTCAATTCAGTTCTTTTCCAAATCAATTTTTAAAAATTGTTGCATATATATATATATATATTTTCTTGATATCGACAAATATGTGTAGATACAAATCTATCTAATTGTTAAACCAAATTGTCAGTCGTCAAAGATGACCTTGAGTCTTCTTCAGTCTTCTTTATCAATTCTACATCTGTCATTAAACAAGGTTAATTCTAAACAAACTCTAAGAATAACTTGAACATCTTGTTTCTTATACTTCCTAAACTGTAATCTATTCAATTCAGTTCTTTTCCAAATCAATTTTTAAAAATTGTTGCATATATATATATATATATATATATATATATATATATATATATATATTATATTCTTGATATCGATAAATATGTATAGATACAAATCTTTCTAATTGTTAAACCAAATTGTCAGTCGTCAAAGATGACCTTAAGTCTTCTTCAGTCTTCTTTATCAATTCTACATCTGTCATTAAACAAAGTGAATTCTAAACAAACTCTAAGAATAACTTGAACATCTTGTTTCTTATACTTCCTAAACTGTAATCTATTCAATTAAGTTCTTTTCCAAATCAATTTTTAAAAATTGTTGCATATATATATATATATATATATATATATATATATATATATATATATATATATATATATATATATTTTCTTGATATCGACAAATATGTATAGATACAAATCTATCTAATTGTTAAACCAAATTGTCAGTCGTCAAAGATGACCTTAAGTCTTCTTCAGTCTTCTTTATCAATTCTACATCAGTCATTAAACAAGGTGAATTCTAAACAAACTCTAAGAATAACTTGAACATCTTGTTTCTTATACTTCCTAAACTGTAATCTATTCAATTCAGTTCTTTTCCAAATCAATTTTTAAAAATTGTTGCATATATATATATATATATATATATATATATATTTTCTTGATATCGACAAATATGTATAGATACAAATCTATCTAAATGTTAAACCAAATTGTCAGTCGTCAAAGATGACCTTAAGTCTTCTTCAGTCTTCTTTATCAATTCTACATCTGTCATTAAACAAGGGGAGTCTAAACAAACTCTAAGAATAACTTGAACATCTTGTTTCTTATACTTCCTAAACTGTAATCTATTCAATTCAGTTCTTTTCCAAATCAATTTTTAAAAATTGTTGCATATATATATATATATATATATATATATATATATATATATATATATATATATATATATATATATATATTTTCTTGATATCGACAAATATGTATAGATACAAATCTATCTAATTGTTAAACCAAATTGTCAGTCGTCAAAGATGAACTTAAGTCTTCTTGAGTCTTCTTTATCAATTCTACATCTGTCATTAAACAAGGTGAATTCTAAACAAACTCTAAGAATAACTTGAACATCTTGTTTCTTATACTTCCTAAACTGTAAAAAGTTTCAATACGTCGGATTTTTCTGTACTGTTCCACTTATTCTCAATTTAATTAAAATCTATAATTGAAGTTTAAAATAAATCTTTTACTTGTTTTTCTTTTACAAAAATGTCGAGCACATATATATAAATATCTATTGTTTAACAACAGTACCAACATAACTTATCATATATGCGAGTTTTAGTGTAATGTAAATATAAAATCATATTCACTCTTTCATACAAAAATAGACCAATAAAATAGATAAATATGTAGGGTGTTATAATAATAAAACAAACATACCAGTCCTTGTCCATATCATAAACTAAAAACGAAATAAAAACTTTGCAAACTGGCAAAATATGTTATACACGTAAACTTCCATCAAAGAAGTGAGGCCAGGTGCTCCGGAAGGGTAAGCACCTCCTGTCTAGCTAGCTACACCCGTCACGTGCAAGTCAATTTTGAGAATGAAAGGAACAAAGAAGCTATGGTAAGTCATATATATCCAGTATTAGTTGGGATATAGTGACTACATACTTATCAACAATATTGTGATGACGGCCATAAAACTTTTTAAGGGCCCTGATTAGCCTAGGCTTGCAATATCCTTGTGTCAACAATTTAATTGTAAGTAATTTGCTTCGTTCCAGAAAGTCCCCGTAGTGAAAACAAGCTCTACCGTACCGTATTAACTGTGAAACATATACACCATACGCAGGAGAAGCGGGGATATTACTGCAAAGAAACGGAAAGTTGACAATAGAGAAATTGAAGTCATCACGTTTGTCGCATAGTTTCAGATGTAACCTTTCGTGGGTGTCATAATATGAAGCAGAACATGGAGAATCTGTCGTGTCTTTTATTTCAAGCTCACTTGGATAGATGACATTCACATATTCTCCAAATTTGTGATTATTTAGAGATAGAACGTCATTTATATATCTGTATGTGTAGTTGAATAATTTAGCGACAGTCTTTTCTCCAGATTTGACAAGGTTCTGTAAAAATTCTGATTCATATGAATAAAGAAACAAATCAGCAAGCAAAGCTGCACAGTTTGTGCCCATTGGTATACCGATTGTTTGTTGAAAGATAATATTGCCAAACACAACAAATATGTTGTCTATCAAAAACTCCAACATTTTGTTGATGGTTTCTTCAGTATATTTTTGTTTGCAGTCTGTATGGTGTTTTAAATATCGTAGTTTTATAATATATGACAATATATTGACTAATCAAAAAAATAAAAGCTATGAGTGACAGCATCCAATATTCCGAGAACAACCCAAGTTACGCAAATACATGTATTATTGCATGATAAATTTTGAATTTAAATTATTCAAAATATTTGTTGTGGGAATACCGCGGTTTTGTTCAATGTATCAAAAGTCCAGAAATAACAAATTTGCAATACTGTAATTTGATCGAACGATGGTTTGTGGTTTACAGATAAAATCTTAAAAATTGTTTTTAGTAGTTAGTTATTTAACAACCTCGATTTAATTTGCTTTATGATAAAAATCGTATATAATCAATTAACATAATGCAAACGTAATGATCGATTGATATTGGATGATAATGCGTGCAATATTGATCAGTTTGTATGAAATGTTCTCGAGATGATTAAATTAAATTAAATTTCCTAATTAATAAAAAATTGCATTCGAAAGACAAGCATATAACTACATGCATTTTGTTTATGGTGATATGGTAAGTTTGTTATATAGAGCATACATGACGAGTGTTCAATACTGAACACCTTATCTTACTGCTATGTGTAAAATTAAACAATAATAAATAAGATGTAGAAAGCTTGATTGTATAATCGTTTTTGTGGAAGTAACTAAGTAGACTTTAATTTATTTCTTATCAATTAACTATTTTAAGGAATGGGGTAATCAAATATGTATCAGGTTACTTTCATCAGCAATAGGTATCTTTAATAATTAAAAACATCTTTATGAAAAAGGTTTATCAGGACATGTCACAAAAATTCATTGAAAAACTTTGTATCTCCAGTTTGAAAGACAAAACCATTTCATATCACCTGCATATGGGCCTTCCGATAAAATGTGAAAGATACTAGTACCTTAGAAATAAAGCGAATAAAAATAAGGTTCAGAGGCTATGCTTCTTGGACCCTTAAAGATATATTTCAAGATTTTGAAATGTCATTGCTGATAAACCAACATCTTTTAAAAGTAATAATAAGTAAATAAGAAGTAACCTCTTCCAAACAGAAACATTTAACTTATTTAACGTACCTTAAACAGGAAACAAAAAAAAGTTAAAATGGCAAATGTCAAAATGTGAAATAACATCGAAGGACAAGACAAAAATTTTATGTCGGAGGATGAAATAAAAAATTCCAAAAGAAAAAAGATATGATATTATATTACAATAAGGAGGAATAATTTATATAAAAAATTTAGATTCTCTTTGATATATATCTAAAACATAACATCTTGAACGATTTTAGATAATACACATTTAAATGTAATATTTTTCATGATTAATTTTAGGTATATTGATTTAGATATTGATTTCACTATGCTCTAAAAAGCACATGTCCGGCCTGGGATTTTATTTATTTATATACTTTTTGTAACACGTCATTTAATTTCAAGAAAACACGTGTTTAAAAACATGGAAAAAACCACTTTCAATACAAAGTTTTTCTAATCAACTTTTTAAGAAAATAGAATTACAAAAACAATTTTTAAAATCAGTTTTCAAATTTAATAATATTTAAATTAATGTCTGTTGGTGTAATCAACAAGATTAAAGAATTGTAACTTATAATCAAATAATTATCTTCAACTTACAAAAGCATCGATAAGAAACAAAGAGCAAACGAAAGCCCATACAAGGAAATTGGCCAAAACAAACTTTAGTTATATATGACTGAAGAATAGATACGTAGTACTACGTTCAGATAATGTTTTGGTCGGATCTTGACGAAACTTGTCGTCAGTGTATTTAATGTTGTAATGCCCTGGTAACATTTGTTGGGTAATGGAATAGAAATGTGAATGTAACATTGATATGATTTTTGTGAAACTTGGCTCGTGTATTCATAGGTAAAATATGTCGTGACTTTGGCATGTTCGCGATTTGATTGCTTACAAATGTTAGAATCTTATGAATCTGGATGAAAATTTTAAACGGGACTTCAACGAAGCTTAGGCAGTGTTATTATTCTATTTCCATATAAAAATAGTGTTTAGTTTAGACTATGTTGTTTTGGTCCCTACGTTCCTGGTGATAACGCTCTAATATTGATCGAGATATATTCGAGAAAATGATCGAGGAATTGTGCATTTGACACATTTGACGTGTAGCAAAAAAACCACTTATTCGTTTTTGATAATTACTCATATTGATTTTTTATTAGAAAAAACCTTAACCAATGAGTTTATTATTGGGATGCTGAAGTCACTAATTCCCTTAAATGAATATCAATTTAGATCACACGTTATATGAAACTTATAGTAGAAAGAAATAAAAAAAGTACGAGTCCATTATACCGATTTATACTTACAACTCGAGCTTTTTAGGCTATATCTTAGGTTTTAAGTTCTTACAACAATGGCTATCATTTCATTTTATAACCTACTTTATATTGCAAGTACGACTAAGTATTTAAAGTACATGTTTTTCATTTCTTTGTGTTTTTATTCATATCCTTTAAATTTCTTCATCGAAAAATATAAGTGAGAAATTCCTTATCTGTTCAAATCTATTTACACTTTCAAAAACCATATACTAGAATTTTGAAATATTAATTCGTTTAGTAAAAATCGTGTTTACTAATAAAGCCACATGACGTATTTTCCGTTTGATTCAGTTAGTAACGTATTATATACGTGTTTTCCGTTTGATTCAATAAGTAACGTATTATTAACATGTTTTCCGTTTGATTCAATTAATAACGTATTATTGACCTGTTTTCCGTTTGATTCAATAAGAAACGTTTTACTGACGTGTTTTCCGTTTGATTCAATAATAAACGTATTACTGACGTGTTTTCCGTTTGATTCAATAAGTAACGTATGATTAAACACTTTTTCACACAAATTGAATTGCACCCTGATATGAGCAATGACACAATATTAAACATTCGAGCCGACGTAGAAGCAGCATATTGCAAATATAGAGCATTGTCAGACATTTCTCGACATTCTTGGAACGTACCAACACTCAAGAGAGTCGTCAGGAAATCACAAAATTCCAAGATTTTATGAGCGCAAAATCTAGTCATTATGACCGAATTATGTCTTACATTGATAGTATGTTACATGGCGATCGAAAACGTCTGGATACCGAGAATTTTAATGATTCAGCATCTCAAATTTCTGGCACATCTAAGGCTAAAACGTCGTCATCTAATATGTCTAAAATGTTGTCGGTTATTGCTAAAAAGCGAGCAAAAGCAGAAGCTGAACGCGTCAAACTTGAGTTCATTCAAAAACGTGCTCAGAAAGAAGCCGAGTAAATGGTTTTAAAACAGGAAGAGGAACTCGCGGTTGCAGAGGCTGAAGTTAAGACACTCGAATCTTTAGATACTGACGATTTGTTAACAATCGACAAAGTTTCTTATTTAAATTGTGCACCGAACACCAATCGGAATGTACAAGACTATATTATTGACCAATCGCGGTATTGTTACAATCCAATTTCACAATTAAATGCTAACGCAGATGTATTTATCCCGACATCTGACCCTATGGACCACGCGCAGGGTGTAAACATGCATAATGAACCATCGCCCGGCCCGTCGTATAACAATAACACATCAGCGGTTTCTGATTTAACCAAGTTCTTGTTATAGAAAGACTTGATGTTAGTAAGTCTCAGCAAATTTAATGATACACCCGAATCGTTTCCTTGTTGGAAAAATAGTTTCAAGGCAGTTGTAACAGATTTAAATGTGACTCTTCAGAAGAAATCGACCTGCTTACAAATTGGCTAGGTACCGATTCTTCAAAGCAAGTCTTGAGCATTAAAGTCTCTAATGTTCCACAACCGACAATCGCGTTACAACAAGCTTGGGAACGTTTGGACGAACGGTACGGAAGCCCGGAAATGATAGAACTTGTGTTAAAAACGAAATTGGACACATTTCCGAAAATAACAAACAAGGAAAGTATAAAGTTGTATGACCTGCAGGATATGCTCTCGGAAATCGGATCTGTAAAACAAAGCGAAACTTATGGATCTATGCTCGCGTATTATGACTCATCATCTACAGTTAAACCAGTTGTAGAGAAACTCCCGCACCAGCTTCAAGAAAAATGGATTACGCGTGCAGCGAAATATAAAGAACGTCATAAGGTTGCCTTTCCCCCGTTCTCCGAACTGGTGAAATTTGTCAGGGAAATGATTAAAGTGCGCAACGATCCTAGCTTCAGCTTTTCAGGAAATAAGACACCGGGTGTACAATTTGTGCCGCACACAGATCGAGTCAAAGGTCAACATAGACTGGATAAAAGGGTTTCGTCATTTTAAACCGACCTGGGTGATGGTTCGTCAAATAAAAGTAAACAATATTGTCCGTTTCACATGAAAGATCATGGTTTCAATGATTGCCGAAGTTTTCGAAACAAATCGCTTACCGAGAGGAGACAGTTCATAAAAACTAAGGGTATTTGTTTCAATTATTGTGAGTCATATGATCACAAGTTTAGCGAATGTGACAGACAAAAGTTTTGTACCGTATGTAAGAACACTTCACATCCTTTTGCGTTACACACTGAGCCTAAAGCATCAGTCAACACGCAAGTAAAGTCAGTGTGCACAAGTTCAGCCGAAAGTTCCGGGTCGTTAAACGGTGGGGAGCTGAGTGTCGCTTCAGAATGTACCGAGATTTGTGGATCCAAAATATCGTTTTCAGGAAAATCATGCTTAAAGTTGGTGAAAGTTGATGTTTTTCATATTGACAATCAGAAAACATTGTTCAAGCATACGCGATTTAAGACGATCAAAGCAACCGTTCATTAGCACGTACAGAGTTGTTCGATCAATTAGGTTTGAAAGGAAATTATATAAATTATACACTATCGCCATGCTCAGGAGTAGCTGAAATTCAAGGTCGTCAGTCGTCTGGTATCGTTGTTAGGGCTGTTACCACCGAAAGTGAACTTCAGATTCCAGTCGTGATTAAATGTAACAGCATTACGAATATTCGTGATGAAATTCCTACTCCCGATATAGCGCGACATTACCCGCACTTCTATGACATAGTTGAGTTTATATCGGAAATAGACAATGATAGAGAAATCTTGTTACTGTTAGGTAGGGATATGCCACATATTCATCATGTGTTGAATCAACGTTTTGGGCCGCTTATGACGTCACCGTATGCTCAGAAACTTGCCCTTGGTTGGGTCATTATTGGAGAGACGTGCCTAGACAAGTCACATAACGTCAATAAAATTACCGCAAATAAGACTTGCTTAAACATAAACAGTTACGGCTCTATTTATAAAGTTTGTGAAAACATGTTCAAAGTTACAGCTGATAATTCAATATTTGAAAGGACACCAAACGATGAAAAACCTGGACTCTCAGTTGAAGACAAAGAGTTTCTCACGTTGATGGAAGGTAGTTTTACTCAAAGTGATTCTGGTAATTGGGTAGCGCCTCTACCATTCCGTACTCCAAAGATTGAACTACCAGACAATAAGTCACAAGCGTTACGCAGGTCATATCTTTTTGATAACAGTTTGAGGAAAAACGCCGTCAAACGAGATCATATGTTGACATTTATGAAAGGTATTATAGACAACCGTCATGCTAGTGTAGCACCGCCGTTGCAATCGGACATAGAACGATGGTATTTGCCTGTATTTGGTGTTTATCACCCCAAAAAGCCCAATCAAATAAGAGGTGTGTTTGATTCCTCCGCCAAGTTTAAGGATGTATCTCTAAATGATGCTTTGCTCACTGGACTTGATCTTACGAATGATTTACTAGGCGTTCTTATCCGATTCAGGAAAGAACAAATAGCGGTAATGTGTGACATTCAGCAGATGTTTTACAACTTTTATGTTCGAAACGACCATCGTGATTATTTAAGATTTTTGTGGTACGAGAACAATGATATTGAACGTCCACTTATCGAGTACCAAATGAATGTACATGTGTTTGGCAACCGGCCGTCTCCGGCTATTGCGAACTATGGATTGCGAAGTTGCACCAATTGGCGAAAACGCTTTCGGGAACGACGTTAAAAACTTCATTCAGCAAGATTTTTATGTAGACGACGGTCTGGTGTCACTTCCTACGGCTACACAAGCTATAAGTTTGATCAAGCGATCTCAAGAAGCGTTACAATCAGGTGGTAACATTCGTCTTCATAACATAGCTTCTAACAGCGTTGAAGTGATGGAGGCATTTCTAAGTGTTGATTTGGCAAAGGGCGTGAAAGACATCGGTTCTAAAGTCGACGATGCATTGTTACAACGAAGTTTAGAGTTGTCCTGGAATTTGATATCAGACACGTTTACATTCAGCGTTTCAGACGATATGTGTCCGTTTACACGTAGAGGTGTGTTATCAGTAGTAAACAGCCTATATGACCCGATAGGATTTGTCTCGCCAGTGACAATTAACGGTAAAATTCTCCTACGAGATAAGACACTAGAAAAACAGACTGGGATGAAGAAATCTCAAATGACAAGTTACAAACATGGGAAGTATGGCGTATTGCTATTAAACAGCTAGAACAGCGAGATATTCCGCGTGCGTATGCAATATGTTCAATCGCCCACTGTATCAACAAAGAGCTGCATATTTTCTGCGACGCTTCTGAATTGGCTATAGCGGCATCGGCATACTTAGTCATAAGATCGTCAGATGATGTTTGTTATACTAGCTTTATCTTAGGCAAAGCGAAAGTAGCACCTAAGAGTGGACATACGATACCTCGGCTTGAACTTTGTGCACCCTTTTTAGCGTGCGACGCCAAAGATATCGTAGTCACAATTTCCGTGAGAACTTTGACAAGATTCAGTTTTATTCAGACAGCAGAGTTGTACTGGGGTATATCAACAATCGGAAACGTCGGTTTTATATTTATGTTACAAACCGTTTGGAGAGAATATGTAGGTCTTCGGAATCGCACGAGTGGCATTATGTTCCGACGGATAAAAATCCAGCAGATGCTGCAACACGTTTCCCCAATAATTTAGAGTCTCAAGTCGATAAATGGTTACGCGGCCCTTATTTTCTTCCACAGACTACTCAGGACCTTGACACGTTTACTTTGATTGATCCCGACCATGATTCAGAGATTCGGAAAGACATTCAAGTTCTGAAAACGGACATTTCACACACTGAAGTTCTTGATTCGCATTATGCTGCAAAATTTGGATAATGGAGAGATCAAGTCAGTGCTATCGGTCAACTCAAGAGACTCACGGAAGCTGTCAAAAACAAAACTAAACCGCGTTCTAACTCGTGTCTTACAGTAAAAGAAAGACAACAAACTGAATTGTTTCTACTACAAAATGCCCAGCGTGAGATTTATCATCAGGAAATTAGTAGTCTCAGAAGTGGCAGTTCTGTTACAAATAATAGCTATCTAGTGCAACTTTCTCCATTTCTTGATGAACATGAAACTCCGTACTGGAGGTCGCCTATCGAGGTCAGATCTACCGTTCAAACGGAAGCATCCGATAATAATTCCTAAAAACCATCACATTGCTGTTCTCTTGGTGCGCACTCACCATGAAAAAGTAAAACACCAAGGGCGACATTTCACGGAAGGTTCTATTCGGTCTTCTGGTTTCTGGATTGTTAACTGCAAACGGTTGATAAGTTCTGTCATCAAAGGATGTGTAAAGTGTCGTAAGCTTCGCGGAACTGTTTCTACACAGATCATGTCTGATCTTCCGGAAGACAGACTTATACCTTCACCTCCATTCACGTATGTGGGTGTGGACACATTTGGACCTTGGAATATTGTTTCAAGACGACTTAGAGGTGGTGTTAAAAATGACAAACGTTGGGCAATTTTATTCACATGTTTAACGTGTAGGGCGATACATATAGAAGTCGTAGAGAATTTAAGATCGGACGCCTTCATCAACCCATTACGCCGATTTTACTCAATTAGAGGTTACGTAAAATAGTTTCGTTCAGATCGTGGAACGAATTTCGTGGGAGCTACAGCAGATATTGGCATTAAAGCTATCAATGTCGAGGACGGACCCGTCAGGAAGTATTTGGATAGTAACCAAACTACTTGGTTGTTTAACGCTCCTTACTCGTCACATATGGACGGTTCGTGGGAGCGCATGATCGGCATCACGCGTAGAATTCTGGATCATGTTCTGAGTGACGTTCATGCAAAAAACTTGACACACGACGTTCTTGTAACACTTATGGCAGAAGTCGTAGCAATAGTTAATACACGTCCGCTAGTTCCGTTGTCATCGGACCCCGATTTACCGGAAGTTCTATCACCAAGCCTGTTATTTACACGGAAAATAGGTCCTATGACATCGCGTCCGATCGATTCAGTAGATTTGAAAGTCCAGTGGCAACAAGTTCAAAAGCTTGCTGATTTGTTTTCAGTCGAATTTGTTACACAAAAACCAGTCCAGGTTTAGTTTCGAACCGGTTAACCAAACTTTGCAGTTGTTGAGCCAAACTGGTTTTAAACCGAGTTTTAAACCGAAACCGGTTTGTCATTTGTTTTTCCAGAACCAGAACCGGTTTGTCAAAACCACCAAACCGCCTTTTGATGCGGTTTGGTCGTGCGTGCTCGTTTGTTGATCAGAAACAAAATGGCGACTGTCTTCGATCTACAGAGTTTGCTGATCAGATGTTCTGAATGCTCTGAAGTGTTTCAGTCCATTGATAAATGCAATGATTCACAATTGCATAAATGTGCGACTGTAGAAACAGGTAATTAACAGCAAGAAATTGTGTAGGTCTGTTCTAGTCCTGTAATATAACTTATAAGACGTCAACATTCCCAAATATTCGATTTTTAACGTTATAGTAATATAGGCCTACTGATAATTTCATTTTTGGTTATTGTCAGGAATGTGACGTAGTCACACGCTAAAGTAATCAATATAAAATAAAGTTAAATGATAAAATGTTTAATAGGAGACTTGAATATGAAATGTAGCGTGTTGACGTCTTCTATTATAGGACTAGATCTGCAACAGCTTTGTGATATAATGCAATAACCCCCGTGCACATTGCAGTTACTTATCCCAGGTATTACATGAAAACCAAGCCTTAAGCAAGATCAAGATCAGTCACTTGTATCCTAGCGTCATCGAGATTTTTCTTACAACTTTGATGTGGATGCTTTCTCTAAACTTTTAAGATTTGCATTTGCACCAACACTGAAATTTTAATTTTATGCTGAAAATGGTAAAAAAAAACAAATAGAGAAAGCCAATTTTAAAAATTGGCAGGCAGAGTGGGGTGGGGGTGTTTTAAGAATCTACCCATCTTTCCATCCGAGCTGTGTCCACTCCAGTTTCTTAAACTATTTAAGGAGTTTAAAAAATTAACAGTTCTCTTAACTGTATTAAGATGATATGTATAATGTACGGTATCAAGTCATTTCTGCACCTGGTCATTTCGGCACTTGTTATTGTAGGTCATTTCGGCACTTGGTCTTTTCGGCACTTGGTCATTTCGGCACTTAAGTCATTTCGGCACCTAGGTTGGTTATTTCTGCACTTTGCAGATTTTTCTGTTACAAGTAAAGTTTGTGGCGATTGTTAAAGAGTAATTAATAAGCTTAATAAACTTTTGTCTGTCTATGTGTGTGTGTGTGTGTGTGTGTGTGTGTGTGTGTGTGTTGGCTACTAGTATGTTACTATTCTGAAAATAAAACTCCAGTGAGGTTTGAGATATTCATCTAGTTACACAAAATTCACTGATAACATAGAATCACTGTCAATATGGTAGATAGCAATGGGTTATATGGAATGGTGTAACATTTGGTGTTTTATGCCCCAGTCAAGGTACTTTCACTTATATTGAAGATGTCCAGAAGTCACTATAGAATAATCATTTACTCTAGTGATTTATCCTCAGTTTAACTTGACACCTATCAAAGAGGGAGATGGACATGATGTGTCCTTATGATTTAAGCATCTTTTTGACCACTCAGTTACCGGTATACGCAACTCTAATGAGACTATAATTCAGCAATGTAACGCTCCTTTGCCCTGGAATAGGGTATTTGAAATAAAAAAAAAAATTACTTAAACCTGAAATAATATTTGAAATGAATCCTTGCAGCCTTGAAATTGTCAGTTTCATATCATCCCCATATATTTGTACTCGAAGGAAATAGAACAATGATTACGAAAAGGAGCATTAAATCGCCGGGATAACGTCTCAGTCGAGCTGTGTATACCGTAACTGGGTGGTCAAAGTGATGCTCAAATGTCAATTTGGGTTCATATGACCCTTAAAATCTGGTTAAATTGTCGAAACCGTAACACGAGGTTACAAAGAGGTGTATTGACATGGTTTTTTTATAAACACAACGCACATTATTATGTTGTTAAATCATCGGAAAAATTTTAAGTGCCGAAATGACCAAACACAAGTGCCGAAATGACCAATGAAGTGCCGAAATTACCAGACACACTATCCTGAGCCATGTATGTTCAAGGTCAAGGACAGATTGAAAGATCAAATGTGAAATTGTGTCTGTCCCATATCTCCTAAACTGTTTCAATTATTTTTTTTTTTAAATTATATTATTTAAATGGATAGAGGGTGCAAAAGAAGCTCTTGCCAGCATAATACTAATTTTTAATTTGTTTCATTTCTAAATTTTTAGAAAATAAGACTGGACACAAATCTGAGGCAGAAGTTACAGATCCAGTTGGGCCAGTATCCACATTAGTACCAGCAAAGTACCACAAGTTTATTTCAAGTTACATTCTAAAGAGTTATGTAGCAAAAGATGAGAAAATGGCAGATGCATGGCAAAGGAAAAGTGAACCTGTAGACATTCCAGTGATAGTATTTGACCAGAATAGGGAAGTTTATAAGAAAGTCAAGGATAACTTAAATCATCTTGGGATTACAGCTTTGACCGAAATAGATGGGTGGATAGTAAATCTTTTAGTGGATTGGTGTAACTTTGATGATGTCATTTGTAACTTTACATCCTCTGCAGATCAGCAACAATACACCAGTGGTTTGTATGCTATAAATTTACGTTTAGGTATATGAAAGATTTTATATATTTACATGAATAAACTTTTTTGGGTAATGTAGTCAATTGATATACATGTCACTTTGACTCAGTGATATAAAAAAACTAATGCATCTGAATTTTCTCATGCTCTCTCTCTCTCTCTCTCTCTCTCTCTCTCTCTCTCTCTCTCTCTCTCTATATATATATATATATATATATATATATATATATATATATATTTCAAACGATTCATTTTGTTAGTTTAATAATTTCACTTTTTCGCATTTTTTTTTCAAATCATGCTTCAGATATCTTTATTAGATTACAGATACCTTCAAATAACCGAATATGTTAAAACAGCTGCCAGTAGTTTATCTGTGAAAAACAATAGCTTACAACATTTTTATTTAATATTTTAGATCAAAGTGATAATGTTTGTAGTAGTTTAGTCCAGTTTCATCCGGAAGTAATACCACAAGTGTTTTGGCCAGTTTGGGACCAGGATCATCAGAAAATTTGATTCAAAAACAAGGCCAGTGGACTAAAGGATGCACTAGTTTGTTCATAGAACTACATACAAAATATGAACCCATGTTTCAGAAGCCATCGGTGAAAAAGAAAGATGTATGGCTTATGATAAGTAATGATCTGAAGAAAGAGGGCTATATTTTTTCTGCTGCACAGTGTGAACAAAAATGGAAGAATCTCACAAAAACCTACAGAGACACTGTTGATCATAACCGGAAAACTGGGAATGACCGGAAGGAATGTCCCTTTTTTAAAGAACTGGATGATGCCTATGGTTACAGGCCCAATGTTACTCCCACTTTCACCCTAGGTTCATTGGAAGAGAAATGGTCCTCTCCAAGTGAGGGAGAGGAAGCAGATGATATCACAACAAAAACGAGCAGAGCGAAAGTCCATGTACAAAAACAAAAGGTCATAAAAGAAAGAAAAATGAAGATGTAATGAAAGTCTTAGTAGAAATGAGAAAGGAACAAACAGATCTCATAAATACCATTAAGGACCAACATATTGATAGAATGAAAAATGAACAACAAAAAATTGATTTAATGTCAAAACTGGTAGATGCCATTACCCATAAAAAACAATAATTTAAGTTACAACCATGTCTTATGTGAATTAGTTCTTACTTTAAACTTTAAAGATTCTTTTTTTTATATCTGCAAAGTTAAGCAGGTCTTATTGAAAATATTTATTAATATATTATTTTTAATTTTTACTGGATATTGTACAGATGTACAGATATTTAGTGGACATCATCATTAACAGGTTTGTTTGAATTTGGTGCTATTCATTGAAAATTTTTGGATCTGTAGATGTTTACTTTTATCCACAAACTGGCCAAGGACAGTTTAAGTCGTTGGCAATTTACAGTTTAAAATTATATGGATCCATAATTATGTTATTGTCTAATAATCAGGTAAAATCTAGTCATTTTATTGTTTAAAAGTAATGAAAATTAAACATTATTTTTACTTGTCTTTTGTATTTAGAACACTTAATATAACAAGTATTTTGTGGAAAAATTCTCCAGCGATGTTGGTAGGGGATATAAACTGGATCCATCCGTCCATGTTTTTATTTTAAAATTTTTTTTAGTCTTTTCAGGTTTTTTATGTGTGTGTGTGTCCCATCACCACAATTGACAGTGATGTTCCTTTGCTCGTAATGGATGTATCACATGTATAATTTTGCGGAAGCTGAATGACAAATGTCAAGGTCATCTGAATTAAATGTTAAAAGTTTGTTAAAGTTTTTAATTAAAGTTTTTACATGTTCCTTTGCTTAAACCATGACTACAATTGACAATGATGTTCATTTACATTATAATGTACAGAAGCAGAATGTAAAAGTTATGGTCATCTGAATGAAATGATAAAGTTTTTCAGTTAGATTTTTTTAATGTTTCTTCCAATTGATCAAAAAATAATCTATCACTTGGAGGATTTCATGTAAGTCTGTGACTACTGTTTAAGTGAGCTAGCACCTTAAACATAGCTTACGGAACAGAGTGCCTCTCACCTCTGTAGTGCGAGTTCGAGCCTCAGCTTTTAGCAATGCAATCCATTCGAGAAATTTTGTCATTTTACTTTCTGCAGGTCAATGGTTTTCTCCCTCAACTCCAGTTTACTCCACCCGATCCAATCTGACCGCCCCAATATAGGTGAAATAATCTTGACTGAGGCATTAAACACCAATAACCTAACCTCGTTCTTAAGAAAAATTCACAAGGTCTCAGCACTCAAAAGTAGCTGTCACCTTGAGCCAAATTCAAGGTTGATCAATGAAATTGACCTATTACCACGAGCAATACAGACCCTACTGGGCCTTGTTGACCTTGAACTTTGTAGTTATGCGAGTTGGCTATGGCCCTCATGTTTTCCATTATCAAAGAAAAGAAAAGAAGCATGGAATTTATTACGGTATACAGTGAAAGCAACAAAAAGATATTTAACCTGATAGTTTAATAAACTCATAGAAGAATTACAAGACTGTACGTGTTGATTAGATTTGTTCATCTACTTACTATCAAGAATTGTACTAGTAATTATGAAGTACCTACAAGCAAAGAACAATGACACTGATTTACCTTTAAATTCAAACATATTTAAAATTTGTTCAGTCTACTTGATATTTTTATTAAACTAACATTATAATTTTCAACAGTCATTCTAAAAAACACGAAACTGGTTATTTCCAGTTAAGAAAAAAATTGCATATCAGTTAACTTTGCTCATCTTCAAAACAAGGCCTACACGGACAAACAATACCATTGGTTATGCCAAAAAATGTTAAAGCATGTTTTGTATAACTTCCCTCTTTAACTCTGCGACTTGATTTCTACTGTGAATTTCAACACAATTGTTCACTTCTTCATTTTCTTTTAACCCTTCCTCAATAAATTCCTCCATATCATCGCTGTTCTTCAAACAAAGTTCATGTTAAACACAACAACTCAATATAACTTTAACGATCTTGTCTACATCCAACATGTCGATAAACTTCAAACGTCGAAATATTCCTTTTAGGGAACCAAATGCCCGTTCAATCGGATTTCTTGTACAACTGTGCACATAATTGTATCTGCGTTGATCTCTACTCATATTACAATAATCTTTAAAAGGCGTCAATAACCAGGAATGAAGCGCATAAGCTGTATCCCCTAGCAGATGTTTATTTCTTGGAAACATATCATCAGGGTTGTTTTCGATTCTGTTAAATAGCGGTGAATTTTTAAAAACCCTCGAATCATGAACAGATCCTGGCCAGCCGCAATACAAGTCGAAGAAATGTAATTTGAATCACATACTGCTTGTAGAACTATGGACGCGAATGATTTCCGATTAATGTAATTTTCGGGGTATTCTTTGGGAGTCCTAATTGGGATGTGGGACCCGTCAATTGCTCCGATAACTCCGGGGAAACCTTTCAAATCCTTGAATCCTTGAACTATACCATTTACGTTTTTAGCTTGCGGCCATGCAACATTCTTTGGAAGGAGTTTTTCGCTGATAACATTCGACAATCGTTTCACAATGTCAAAAACTGTGTATTCACAAATGCCAAAATTGTCTGCTATTGTTTGCAGTGACATCTGAGTGGAGACATATTTTAGAAAAATCAGGGCTTGCTTCTCCATGGGAATTGTTGTCTTGCCTTTATATTGTGAAAGGTCTTCCATTAAAACATAAAAGGTTGACCTGTCAAGTCTAAAGCGAGTTCTAAATTCATGGTTAGTATAGTTGGGGATTACATGCACTGTAATTGAGCATACGTGGAATTTTTCCACCTCTGTTTCTCTCCAAATCTACCAAAAACTGTAAAATCATATTATTGTGATAATATGCAGTCAAATGAGAAATATCTTCATTGTCACTATCATAAATCAACTCTGTTATAATTGGAGCAAGTACACTTGACGCCATTTTTGTTGCAGTAAACTGTTCATTTGTTTAAAACATTTCAAACCAAAACCAGTTTCCAAACATGTCATCAAACCGGTTTTAAGCCAAAATCATAAACCCAAACCGGTTTTTGTGTATCAAATTCGCCTTTGGTCACGCTGGAGATCGGAGTATCTACAAAACCTACAGCTTAGGCGTAAATGGCAACATAAGCAACGTGACTTACGTCAAGGTGGTATAGTCTTGCTCAAGGACAAACAGCTCTTGAGAGGTCAATGGTCTACAGGTATCGTCAGAGAAGCCTTTTCTAGTGCTGATGGAAAAATTCGGAAAGTTCTTGTTTTTGTCGTTAAGGATGGGAAACAGCTCGAATACGTCAGGCCAATTTCAGAGTTAATTCTACTGGTGGATGGAAACAGTGATTAAAGTGTTTTTGTTTGAGTTGGTGCTGAGGACCACCTCCCACGGTGCATTACCTACTAGTAATGCCAATCTCTCATTTGATGTGACAATGATATTTTGTTTACTTTGTATAAGGTCTATCAGTAGTGATACGTTCCGTATCAGATGGGGATTGTAATGTTATCTGTTTAAACCTATCCGAGTTTTTTTTTTTCTATTTAGACTTCAACTTTTTATACCGTATCGTATATCCACCTCACTCACGTATACGCTCTTGTAGAGTCATCACGCAGTGTAACACATTTTTGGTTAAAACTCTATGGACATACGGCACCACAGTGTAAGTCTTAATATCAGATTCCAATATATATTTAATACATGGAATTATTTCATTTATTGCCTTGAAATTTATTTATAAGCAATTAATACTTTACAAATTCTAGGAAATTAGATTATGTTTATAAGCCCAGGCCATGGTCATGTGACGTGGCAGATACTCATTACACAATATAAATATATTTAATATCTCTACCTCGCCTTATTTCTGATTCGGTCTTTTTTATATATTGTAGCTTTTACCATACATGGCATTAATTCAGAATAAATACATCATAAAGCCTACTTAGATGTTGAGTTCTATTTTGCTGGTTATTACGCCTGTGAGACAGAACAAGCATATATGACAAAATTTCATGAGGTATTTTTGAATTGTACAGTCTCATTAAAAAACAATCAAAAGTAGCACACACAAAGTTAAAGTTAAATTTATGTTATACATGGCATTGTTAACTAATAGTGCATCCTGATTAAATTTTGGTCCCACTTGACATAAAAATCAAATAATTTTTAATTTTCACAGAATCAATCACGAGAATATTTTCTGAATCCATACTGGTAGATCATTTGAAGTTAATGACAGTTGTTAGTTAAAAATGGACCACCATGTTTGCTGAAAATTGTGATGTTCTGGCTAATATGGTATCACCTGTGCTGTTGTAGGTAGGACTAGGTTATGTAGTTTACATTTTTCTAAGGATGCCTGGTTTGTTTTATTACAGTTAAACTGAGAAGGGGACCTCACTAGCTTGGTTTATTTGTGAGTGTTGAATCACTACATGTATTTTGTAGAATAAAATTACTTTATCAAATCTCTATGACCAAAATAGCGTCTTCTGATTATCACATTTACAAATTGCATGCGCCAAGGAAGCTGTTGATGCATTAATTGTGTGGTCAAATTAGCCGGAAGAGGGGCTGACCCATTATCAGGTATCCGACAATGTCACAGATTTTTTCGATTTAAAAATTGTACTTTTTTGTTCCAGAAAATTTATTTGACAAAATAAACAAAAGCTCTTTCCATTCATATTAAAACATTTCTGGTGCATCGGTGAATAGGACCACATTTTACGAAAATTTAATTTTGGATTTTAGGCTAGACTCCCGCATTTAATCGTGATATATATTGTTAAATTGGCATCGGCTTTGAATAAATTCAACTTTAATGGATTGTAATTATCCAGAAATATCGACAAAGACTCGAATTTGCAAGCAAAAACAATTAGTAGATATATTTTCATTAAATTATAGCTCCGAGTGCATGCCAGTTTTAACCAAATTTTTCACCCCATTTACACGCGCAAACTTGTGTTTAATGAATCACTTCGGGTTGGCGTTCCTACTATTACAAGAAGTTGAAATACGCCTGACTGTTATTAGTGTATTACTGAATTTAGCAATTTTGTTATCTACATTCTGATTTAATAAATGTCAGTCTGGAATATTCGTTACCTTAGGTCAGAACGTGCTAAAAAAATGTCATTGTGAAATCAGTTATCTATCGAAAAGTATAACTTTACCTTATGGCATATTAATTTTTAATCGAGAAATTTATTTTAAACTTATAAAATGACATCTTAAAGTTATTTTCATAACAAACTTAGAAAATCTTACGGTAATGTTCAGAAATAAAGACCTTCTGGCGAACTACTGTTTTGATCTCTTATTAGTACATGAAAATTAAAAACTTTTTTATTTATATTTTTATTTAATCTAATGCACGATCTAAAATATGTCAGTAACAATATATTTGGCTTATTACATCACATTTTGCTTACTGTAGGAAATAAATCATAATTATAACGATATAGTGTTATAGTTCTTATAAACTGTTAAACGAACCTATTTAACCTACTAACAAAGAAGTCTGTTTTCTTGTAGACTAACTGAGGAAATTAAGCTAAACAGGCATGGTAAAATTATGATTATTTACCTATTTGTGTGTCAGTTCAAACAAAGTAACCTTACTGATTACCTAGAGGCGTCGTTCATTTTTTAACTATACAATCCAACGGAATTTTCTCAATATATAATGATAAAAGTTATAATAATAACAACAACAACAACAACTAATAATAATAATAATAATAATAATAATAATAATAATAATGATAATGATAATAGAATATTATATCAATTTTCTTTCAATTAAAACAAGTTTAAATTGTTGATTTATTATTTGTTAAAAGGGTTTATTTAATGTGACTATTTTTATCCCAGTATACATATTAAGAAAGGATTTTTATACGATAATATAACTACATAAACATCTCCGGGTGATTAACTGCTTTTAGTCAGGTCTACATAATCATAACAACAAAGCTATACCTAGGTAATTATTTTATATTCAGGTCCGATATCAAAACATCCAGTATTTATCCCTTCTTCTCCTTTTTATGGTTTATTTGTTTCACAATGAATGCGGTATGGTAGTGTTTGTTCCAATCACAAAAACTATATACTGAAGCAAGCTTCTTAAAAATAAATTGTTGACCGAGTCAGGGATATTCCAAACTTTGCCTATCAAGACTGCCAGTAAGTTTTACTGCTGCCATCACAATATTGTTGATAAAGATGATGTCACTGTGTTTAAAATTATGATGAATATAAATGATGTCCTATAGCTCTATGTTTTTACTCTAAATTTTGATTCACACGTGGCAAGTGAATATAGCTAGACAGCAGTTGCTTGCCCTTCCGAATCACACGGATTTACTTTGCTTTTTGGATTGTGATTTGAACATGAATGGTATGATTTTGTTTGATGTAATCGGTTTCAATGTTAATTTATAATTAACACTCGTATTTCATCATTTTTTGTTTGTGTTTTTTCCCACAATTTCTTGTGTACCTCATTTACTTCTATAATGTTACAAGGTGGCTATTTTTCTAAGCAAAATTAGGTCATTTTCTAAAAACTGAAACATAAGTTAAGTATGACATTTTTATAGCACTACACTACTTAAGCATATATCCATTCAATATTATAATATTATTTTGATTGATGCCATCCGAGTACTTAATGCATTATTAACTTAACAAAAAAAATAATAAAAGGAAATGTACCCTCTAAAAATGGATCTCTAAATTCACTCAAAAAAAACAAGTATAGTTCTGTGGTAGAACCAAATTTTTTCAGTAATTCTTGACACGAATTTAACATTTATTTTTTCTTGAAATAATGTTTCCTTTGTGTAATTTTATTTACAGTAATTCAAGTGCATAAGTGGGTAGTATGAACGTCACGGTAATGACTATCTTACCTGACCACTCTATTTTAATTATAAATTTACCGCTTTATGCCAACATATAATCAACTGTAGCCTTTTCGATCATATCATCAACCGACTTTAGTACGGGAGAATGTTACTTTAAGGCAATATCGACCTTCTAATGGTTTTTGACGGCAGCAAGTACTAGTTATCGAATATCAGGGAATTTGACCAACAAATTCATTTGCTTTATGTATATTGAGTTTAATGAGTTTATTCTTATCTGTTCATGTGATAAAGGATTTTTGCCTATAGATATGTACATGTATATCTGGCATGACCACGTGACCTTTCATTTCCAGAACTATTTGTCTGCTTTGTTGACAAACAAACAATCATGGCTTTAATGATATCAAAGATTTTATTGAGCAGAACGAAACCCAAAACACTTTGAGGAAACATTTGCACTAGTTGAAATGAATTGTGAATATTCATGACAATTATCACCAGTCTAAATCGAAACGTCGACGAATCATCTATGGCATTGACATATATTCTGAATGATAATGTGATTACCAGTTGAATGGTATACATCCGTGAAAATAAAATAGTGCACGATATATATTTATAGGGGAAACATTTAAGTCGACGTGGACAGTATTAAATATGACGTTAGTTTGTTTTTACCTCATTAAAATGTGAAGAATTAATTTTTTTCGTTCGAGTTATAAACTGGATTATAGGTCAAAGTAAAAAAAATAGCAGTTCCCGCGGAATGATTTGTAAACGATTTTTGCCTTGAAATTTAAATTATTTTAACATTTTTAGTAAACACAGCAAATAGCCATATGTTTTCGTAGTATCTTCATATAGTATGTTCTTTAGAACCACGGTTTGTATGAATTTTGAGGTCATTTTAATGGAAAGTCAAAACAAGAAGTTAGATTTTGTTATTTCGAGTTCTATAGAATGAGAAAAATAAAAATCTCAATTATATGGAAGAAAATAATCCATAATTAGTTTATCCATGCTGAAAACTCATAAGGGATTCTTATATGCTCTACAAACATAAAAATAGAATAAGAAAGGAACAATTTCTTCTTCCAAGTGTTTATTGACTTAATGGCGTTGTAATGATATGAACTAGTGTTATATACATTCAAAATAAATAATAGAATCCTAGGCTCTTTATGGGGTTGGATAGAATGATCTGGATACGGAGAGTCTGATTTTATTTTGTGTAAGTTTGAACAGTCATTTATCTAAATTATAAAAAAACATCAGTTTGAATATTTGTACATATCTCGTTTAAATAAATAAATGGTTGTTAATCAATCACTATAATAAATAAAGTATAATGAGTGTAGCTAGCTAGACAGGAGGTGCTTACCCTTCCGGAGCACCCGGCCTCACTTCCTTGATAGAAGTTCACGTTTATAATCAAATTGCAGTTTTTAAAGTTTTTCTTTGTTTTTAGGAATTGTGATTTGGACATGGACTGGAATGTTTGTGTTTTATTTATGAACTCTTTTTTTTCACATAACGTTTCTGCTGTAATATTGATTTTGAAAATATAATCAAGATTTTGATGTTTTGTTTTCATTAATATTAAAGGACTAACTACTCTTGTGTTTATGATTAGTCACTTTATTATTATGCGTATTAATTTGTTGAGTTTTGAACCCATTCTTTTTTCCATTATCAATATAAGTTATTTATCTATAAAATTTATTCATTTCTTTAAATTTCTGTCATGCTATGAAAGTGTAGTTTGAAAAAGTGATTAAAACCTTATTTTAAGGATTCGTCAAACCGGCATTGCATTGTACAAACGAATCCTTGTCCACAGACTGCTGACACCTTGACACACTACGACCAGGTTATTTTTAACTATTATAGTTACAATATCATAGTCATATTCAGACAAGCTTTAGGTTTAGTTTGAACTACAGCGCTACCTCGTTATACCTCCCTCCTTTTACACACGATCGGCTTTTGTGGTATAATCAGTACGACGATTAAGTGGGTTTTACCAAAATTTGGTTTTGATTGTAAAAATACAAGCAAATACTTACCTTTTATACGTAAATATTTATATTTACAATATGTCTGCTTAAAAACTGTGTTTGAGACCAACTGTAATTATATCGGCTATAATTATAATTGCTTTTATGGCGTATGAATACATAATTTCATACGAAGCTTCTTTTATACAGTCAAGTGAGATCGGCGTATAACACATAGTATACGGAACTGCTATCACTAAGGTAAACAAACATGGCTGCTATGGTTACAATGCTATTTTCGTTATCTTTATTTTTTGTTGTTATTTTAATTATATTCTGTGTAAATAATAAAATAAAGCTGTGTGGTAATAAAATAATTGATAGTATTAATTTGATTTTATTGTTATCTGTTCTTTTTTTTTCATACACTATTTTGTGTGACTGAAATGATTCATCATTGAATAATTATTTAGGGATGAAAAATATTAAAATATTAAAAAAATAAAAGTAAAAATAGCGAAATGTAAATGTAACGCAAACTAATCATAACGCGGGTTATTCAGTTTGCGTTACAAGGCAATTGAAATTATATCGACTATAGACCTCATTTTTTAACAGTTCATTGGTTAATTAATTGTCCTATTACAGTTTAAAAATTATTGAAAACTTCAGCAATTGCAAATCAAAAACTGATTTTTATGTATACATAATTCGCACAT
This sequence comes from Tegillarca granosa, assembly GCA_029721355.1. NCBI lineage: Eukaryota > Metazoa > Mollusca > Bivalvia > Arcoida > Arcidae > Tegillarca > Tegillarca granosa. Next base: position 52,378,456 of record CM056594.1, on the reverse strand, counting down.
GTTAATTATCTATTTATTAATAAAATATTTACAATGATCCATAAAAGGTAATCTTCTGTTACTTGAAAACTTGTCTAGAGTTATCCGTTTTGCACGGTTTAGTTTAATTCCATTGACCTGATCTATGTAATATGATAATTTCAGTATGTTCTGTGGAACTGATTAATCTAACAAAAAAGAATTTTCTTAAAAAAAGCCGCGGCATTTGCCTACTGAATTAAAAATTTATAATGATCATATAAATATTTGTAACAACCAAAAGATAGAATTTAAATGAATTGCTGGGAATGTTAAAACTATGAGAAAACATTACATTATTCGCTAAAACATATTTTTACACATGTAAATATATTACCACTTTAGGCAAATATTTATTCGTAAATAATCGATGAAAAAATAGAGGTGTAACCTTGTTTTTTTTGTATTTTCCTTCTTGGCTAATTGCTTTACCTAATGAGACTCATCCTTTGCAATTGGTGATAGTTTTCAAAAATTAAGTAACGTCAGTAAACGATGGCCCTGTCCCCTACATATAATCATTTGTATTTTTGCTTGATTTCGACACGTCTTTAACGGATTCTAATTTATTTTCATTCGATACATCTTCAGTTATAAGACTATCATTTTTCATGTTAACGAGTTCTCTGATAGTAAGCCTTAATTAATGGTCAAGCCCATTCCTTTTCAATTCAATTCAATTCAATTCTTTATTAGCCGTGTTCCTTCCGGCACATAGGCAAACAAAAACATACATATTAGCATACAATGATAGTACAAGATGACGGAGGATACAATAGAATAAATACTGAAATATTAACATAATATACAATAGTACAAGATGACAGAAGATACAATTGAGAATTTTCAAAATATTATCATAATATATAATATGACGTACATATAATAACTGTGTAAATATTAGTGGAAGTATTACAAACCAATTGCCAATACATGTACTATATTACCTAACATGACCACATGCTATACATCAACAAAGTACTGCAAACCATGTATGTTTATCCCTTTTCAACAGCTTTATATATAATATGGCACATCAAAGTTATAGATATTAACAAATGCATATTATGTACCAACTGCTAATAAATGTTTACGCCTTTCAGTGGCATAAAGTAGATATTTGCAGAGGTTGTTTATAACCTTGAGATTATTAATACCAAATAATTGTAACAACTTAAAAACTGACGGTTTACGATAATAATAAAGGTTTTAGATATTTCACTCTAAGATCATAATAGGTATTACATACAAGTACAAAATGATATTCGTCTTCTATGTCACTTTGACAAATCCTCTTATTACTCTCAATACCAACGTATCTACCTTGTTCTACATTTAACCAATGTGCATGTGTTCTATATTTTGCTAAAATCCTTCTATGTTTAAGTAACAATGGTTTCTTAAGATAAAATTGCAAAGAGAAGGAACTCACAATATACCGATATAATTCACATTTTGAGGATGTATTTAGTATGTTATTTATATACTGTTGAAATTGATCCCTAATACGAGATACTATGACGTTAAAACAGTCATTAACATGAATTGTTTGCTGACAATTCCATATATAACTTAAACCAAGACTATTTAATTCCTTTTTTAAGCACGTTACCCAATTGGAGCTGCTCGGTTTGCAAATATCAAGGTCACAAAGTTCATCATAACAGGCTTTGAGTATACAATTGTCAGACTTTAATAATATTAACCAATAACGTATAATGCTAATTTTCCTAATAATAGACATATTATACCGACCCAGCTCAAAGTACACAGAAGCATTAGTTGTAGATTTTCTAACTCCTAATATTTATTTTAAAAATTGGATATGTACCTTTTCAATATCTGAGGCTTTATAAAATCCCCATATTTCACTTCCATAATTTAAGATGCTACTTACATATATATCAAAAAGAGAAATCATTGTGCTAACATTAAATGTATAACCGGACATACTTTTAAATAAGGCAAACATAGCCCTTTTACCTTGTTCAGCCAAGGATTTCTGTGTTTTGGTAAATTTCCCATTATAGAACATATTTAATCCTAAATAACAAAAATTATCTACTATTTCTAAATCAACTCCTCTAAAGTGCCAACGTTCATACTGACTTAACCTACCACTATTTCTAATACCATGATTTTCGTTTTTTCGATATTTACACTTAAATGCCATAGACTACAGTATGTGTCCAAGGAATTTAACATATTTTGCAGGTCATATGCGTCTTCAGAAAATAAAATTGTATCATCTGCGTACATGATCAAAAATAATTGCAACATCTGCAACTCATAACCTTCACAGTTTGAATGCATCATATGTAATTCAAAGTCATTTGCAAAAAGTGAAAACAGTAGCGGCGACAAGGCATCACCTTGCATCAAACCGACATTAAGTGGAAAATATTCTGATTTCAACTGTATAAAATATTCATTAATACTATTATCAGAACCTAGAGATTTGTAATTACTTGCAAGTTTTAAACCTTGTGCCACTTCTTCAGAAGTAAATTCACTATCTAGCTCTGGAAATATATTAACACAACCTAAATCTTGAGTATTGGTATTGTCTGAAATGTTAGTACCTTTGTTTTTTAATGTATTCCAATGTGTTCCCTTCTTGTCGCTGATAAAGTCGTTTTGCACGAAATATGGCAGTTTTATAACGTTTTTTGCCAGCTGTCAATAATTGTCTATTGGTATTAGACCTTCCACAGTTAAAGACATTAAGAGCCAGTTTATATTTATTAAACAAAATTTTACATGACTCATTAAACCAAGGTTTATCCGAAATAGTTTCCTGTGAGGTTTGCGATAGTCCATGACACGCACATTTGCATATGGGAATTTCATGTATTTTCAAACAGAAATTACTAAACACACTGTTTATCGCATCTGTGAATTTTTCAACCACGGAATCTATGGAATCTCCTTTATCTAAACCGGATAAGGACTCATTTAACAGGTCCGTGTTGGCATATAATGTATCGGATATTTCTTCCTTTTTATCACTATTCCATTTAACACTTGTGACATAACCTATATTATTAACATTTTCACAACATCTGCACTGAACAGAATTAAATGCAAGCCTAAATGACACATATATAGGTGCATGATCTGAATAAACATTAAATTTTCCAATTTTGATACTTTTAACTAATGAATTTCTAATCGCATCATCACATATCACATAATCAATAACACTTGATCCGAGCGAATTACTGAACGAAATTTTTCCATTTAAATCACCATCTGTACGCCCGTTTAAAATTCTAATTTCACTCGATTTGCACATCTCCAATAGATTTCTTCCAAATTGATTGACATTTTTGTCTTCAGATTCTCTGATCTTGCATGTTGTATCGATACCACAGTCAAGGTCATTTTCTATCCTGTTTTGTAACTCTTTGTCAAAATGATAAATATCAAAGAAATCCGGGCGATTTCCCACTCTGCTGTTGAGATCACCAATAACGGCCACAGAACAAAGAATGCTATATTTTTCTATGTTTTCTTGTAGAATATCGAACAAATTCACGTCATAGTCTTTATAAAAGTTACTTTTTGCATCTGGTATATATGATAGTGCAATATACACATCTGTTTTATTCTTGAAAAGGTCCTTACTCAATTTTATCCATATTATACTGTCATTACACACTTCCGTTACCGAGATAAAAGGTTTAAGCCAGTATTTATAAAGACACACTAATCCACCACCAGAATAATTGTTTCTTTTTACAATAGGAAAATGTTCAAAACCATCAATTACCATACAATCGTCCTTATTCCAGCATTCACATAAAAAAACAATATCGCTACCTGCTAAAATTTCACAAAAAAATACATCTTTAACTTTCTCTTCAATATTTCTCTGGATATTCCATGAGCAAATAGTCAGTTCAGTATCCCCCACGTTCCCCTATGTGAGAGTGGTGCCGCTCATATCACGTGTTTTCAGCCCATCATCTATTTCAGCATCTGGTATATACTCTTGGCCATTAATAAATAGCTTATCCCGGACTAGTTTTACTCTCTTCTTGGATCGTTTTGCTTCGATCATCTTAGGTATCAGCTTTTTACGTGTGACCTCCATTTCCGGTGGAAAATGTTCACGTACAAAGAAATTAGATCCCATCAAATTGTACGCCATAGATTTGACATATTCTTTATCATTGTGAATGCTAAACTTGGCTATGATTTTCCGGTTTGCAAATTTCAAAGGACCGGAGCGGTGAGATCTTTCAAATCCGATCGAATCTACTTCACTTTTCTCTATTTTCATTTTGTCGACCATAAAGTCTCTTAAAATATCTTCAGTATTTTCTGCTTTGAGCTCGTTAAATTCGTTGTACTGACGCGACTCGGGGATATTGAAGAATACTAGATTATCCCGCATGCTTTCTGCACGAAGATTTAGAAGCTCGTGCTCCAACTGTTTTTTCTCACTCTCAAGTTTTTTGTTACATTTGACTTCTGATTGGCTAATTCGTTTTTAATGTTATGAGGCCTCTCTCCATCTGACCGAACCTGTCTTCTACGACACTGAGTCTATAATATATACTATCCAAGGTGTCTAATTTTCCTAATTTATTGTAGATATCATGTATAACTGCTTCAAGATGACCTACGGGTGGTATTGGCATAAATCCAACGTGTGGCGGTGTTTGAAAGTTTAACTGGGGAGAAGTTTCTATAGATTGACGTTCCCCTTGCCGCTCCCCTTGTAACACCATGTCCGTCTGGTTAATCAGATTTCCCGTGCGACTTAAACTGTCATTCATATTCTAATAATTCTATTGTTCCTGATTCCAATGAAAAATACTAACTGAAAATCCATTAAATCATCAAACTAAATATACAGTTTTAAAGTACATTCCATACCACACAAAGTCCTGAATTTTCAAGAGTCTACCTTCAATATAAATATGATAAAAAACGTAGAAAACTGAGAGCGCTTGTCGGCCGTAGTTGTTCCGCCGCCATCTTGTACACACACCATTAGGTTTCATTCACCGTGGGCTCTTTAGAACAGTTTTATGTCAGTATTATCTTTTCTTTAATAATGAAATCTTATGTCTCCAACTATTCTTTATATGACTTCATACTAAAATACACATACACAAATGAAAATTTAGAAAAAATAAAGAAAAATATCTCACAATTAATGCTTTGTATTAAAGTGTTCTTATAGTGTTAAAAAACATATGTTGTTTATGTTGTATTTATGACAAATCCGCGAAATAGCACATTGATGATAAATCTTAGCCACTAAAGATTTATAAAGATTTTGTAACATGAAAGAATATACAACTATGTATCAAGGAACTACCATACAACTAACACATGCAATATTTAAAATATGATCATACTTCGGTAAAATCGAAACCAAAACCTGTAATTGGCCATCTACAAATACAACAAATAACAGAAATGGGGAATTGTATATAACAAAAAACTGTGTGTTTAAAGTGTTATAACTTCGCACATGTGGAACGTGTTTTCACTTTAATATTGTATTACAATGACTGTTCTGAAAATGTTGACATAATAAATTAAAGTGCTAAAATTATTAAATAATTAAAAATATTTGATTTCAATTGGCCTTTTATCATATAATATAATATATAAACAACAACAACATCATCATCCATAATAATAATAATTTGTGTTAATGCATAACTTTTGAAATAAAACAATTTTTTGTCTTATTCAATCGGAACGTTGGAGTGTACTGACCTCACAGGTACACTTTTTATTACAACACATGTAAAAATGTTTTATCACACAGGTATAAAATGTAACAAACAGGTAAAAATGTTTTAAGCACCAAGGGAAGGGACACCATAACCACACAGTTACAATAATATTTTAGGGCCACACAGGCAAAAACTTAATTTAAGAATTCCTGTACCATTCTGTCCAATAAATTACATCAACACAGGATCTTCACAGCGCATAGTCTGCTAGTTACTCTCACCCCACAGCAAGAACAGGTAAAATTTGTCATATAAGGAAAGATTTGCATACGCACATGGCACAACGATGACCAGCTTAACTTTGTTGAAATACACCAATTTCGCCATTACCTTTATCCATGTGTGCACAGATTTATAAACATAAAACAATTTCGATTGCTTATTGGAACTAAGACACGTTTCCTTAACCGTTACAAAATCAACATACATAGCGAAGAAAAAATAAAGAAATCACCTGAAAGCAGAAACTTGACTGTTTCAGAAATAAATATACCCTGACACTTTTTACCTAGGATCACGTTCGATTAAAACATAATTTTTATACGTGGTATGTTAATTTCCAAATTAATCTAAATATATATTTAACTATTCAATATATTCATTTAGACTTTTGCTTAAATAACCTTATTCTTATCTTTAAAACGCATATCTATTGACAGTCCCATCACACTAGACTACATCCATGGGTCCATGACTATCGATCTGTATAATTCATATGTTTGCTTTGTGTTATTGTAAAACAGCATACATTTCTCCCCTGTAATTCTTGGGTTTCCCATAGTTCTATGGAAAATCTCATCCTAAATTCCCTCGGCCGCAATCGCCAGTCCATTGAGAACCACACTGGCCACCAAACTGTAACAGGAAGGGAAAAATGCAGTGTCGCACCAGGGATCGAACGCGGGACCTCCCACAATATAGCCGAGTGCTGTAACAAATGAGGTTCCCAGACCGCTGCACTATCATGCTCTCACGAAATATGCTAAATGGTTAGTTATCAACTAACCAAATAATCAAATAAGCTCCTTGGGTACAAATTAGACTTAAAGTAAATACAACAACCAAACAGAAAGATGTGCTTTTATAAATATTTTCATCAGATAAACTGCCAACACTTGAAGGAACAAAAGGTAACAGTTAACCATACGTTTGACACTTAAAACTAAACTGATTTTCGCTGTATATTTAAAAATCGAAAGAAATTTAACAAGTTATTAAAAAAGCCGTAAAAATAATGATAATGTTATATCGGTAAACGTAGAACTTTCAACTTTAACTGTTAGAAGAATTCATTGATTGTTTTGTCCAATTGAATCACATCATTTTACATTTTTAACATCACTTTTAACTTTGACATTAAAGCTGTCGGTTAATGTCAGAACTTCAATAATAAAGATATAAAGATATAATTTATCACTTCTAAAGGTCATCGTACGATTCAGCAATAGAATATATCACGTTCATATATATTTCAATTAAAAGGGATTGTTTTAGAATATATACACCAGAGGTCAACGAACCAGTTTGTTTGAGGATAAACTTCGTAGTACAATTTGTACCAAATCAGAGACTTTTATAAATTTAATATTTGATAAGTAGTGTCATAACATTTTATTTGTATTTACAAACATCCAGTAAATTCAAAATTTGCAACACGACAGTAGATATAGATCAGTCTCACACAGCAAATTTCAATGAAAGAGAAAAATAATTTGTAGTTTGGGTCAATTTTCAACAGGGTCAATTTTCCACGTGTTGAGGTCTTCAGCAATTAAAAAAAATATCAAACCGTTGAAAAATGACCCCGGATATAAATTTCACGACTTTTGGTCTCAGTTTTCAACGTTGAAAAAGCACCCGCGGGTCAATATTCAACGTTGAAAAATGAACCCCGGGTCAATTTTCTTCGTTACACCGGTAAATTTGAAACCGATATAAAAAATATTAAGATAACCTCTTGATAAATATACCTGATAGACCTATCTTTATGAATAAAAATCGATAAGTAATCAACTTGTTTTTGTTTACTGCCAAGCTGATCAGTACTCAAAAGCTTATCTAAATTACAGGTGTAATTTTAAATCATTCGGTAATAAATTCTCTAAATGCAAACAGTGTATGCTTGGCTAAAATCAGGGAAACTACCGAAACCTACTATTCCGGGTCTCCCGAATCCCAGTAATATTTAAAATAAGGATGATCAGTTGGAATGTGTAGCTGCTTATACAGAAATCCAGAAAGAACTGGAAAATATTCCACCATCAACTCCATTACCGGGTGGTAGAAAACGGAAATGCGGTGAATACACCAGTTACTCCTGAAGATGCAGAGAGGGCCAAGATAGCTCGTCACATGATTGACAATGGTTATTCCAAGGCAGCTAAATACTTTAGTGAAAAACTAGTAAAAAACATAAATGAAAGTACAGTATGTTCATTAAAAAACGTATTTGAAAGAATTATCGCACGTGAAGGATCATGCTTTAATTGAAACTTTAACACCATCAAAACGTGGACGACCCTTGTTGCTTTGTGAAAAAGATGCACAAGTTTGCAAGCACATGCAAGCAATACGTGCGGCGGGTGGAGTTATAAACATACACATAGTGATAGCCACTACACGCGGTATAATACAGATAAAAGACAGGAGTTTATTAAAAGAAAACACACGTTAAATTTTCTCGATCTTGGTCAAGTTCCATCCTTCATCGTCTTAGATTTGCAAAACGAAAAGGAACTCGTCCAGCTAAAAAGTTGCCCGTTAATTTTGACGAACTTATGTTGAATTCTTAGGAAAATCTATGATTGAATATTTCACATGACTTAATAATTAATTTTGATCAAACCGGTCTTAATATAGTCCCGGCATCCGATTGGACAATGACAGAGGTGGGGCTTAAACAGATTGACGTTATAGAAACAGATTACAGGTGTTTTGGCTTCTACTGCCTCTGGAAATTTATTACCATTGCAATTAATTTATCAAGGGCACACGGACCAAAGTCATGCAAAGTTTAACTTTCCGACAAATTGGGATGTTACACACTCGGACTATCACTGGATCAATTCCGAAACAGTGTTGGCTTACGTACAGAACATTATAATACCTTATGTAGAAAAAACACATGACGACCTTGATTTACCACTTTGCCAAAACGCATTGGTTATTTTTGGATGTTTTAAAGCGCACCGGGTGGATAAAGTTCTCGATGCATTACATGAGGCAGGAATACGCACTATTTTTGTGCCTGCGTGTTGTACGGGCGAATTGAAGCCGTTAGACCTTTCAGGAAACAAGGAATTCAAAGATGGAATTTAGAACTGTTTTATTGAGTGGTATGCGGACAAAGTTTCCGATCACATTCAGAGTGGAAATGCAGACGATATCAAATTGACTTGAGACTGTCTGCAATGAAGCCTTCGCATGCAAAGTGGATGTTGACAAGTTTTGACTAACTACCGGTATCATGAAACACATTTAATATATATACTAGCGGAAAAAAGTAACTGTGCATCAATAAAATTTATAATTTTGCTATTATTACTGAATGTATAAATCTTCAAATTTGCACAAATGGTAAGTGTATATACCTCTATAGTCGCTCGGTCATTGCATCAGTTGCCCGTGATTTTTACGCTTCAAGCGCACGGGTAGGTTTTCACGCAACTGTCGCCCAGCATTTCAGTGTGACAATATTTAAAGAATAATTTACTGTTGTTTGTTTGTTTGTTTGGACACCAGAAAACCAGAAAAGCAAGTTTATTCGGTTGAAAGCTTCCATAGTGTAATGCCTAGGCTAAATGAAAATGATCGCCTCCGCGCAATTGGTATGCTTGAGGCTGGTATGACCCAAAGCTTTGTCACTAGACATTTTGGTGTCCACAGAAACACTGTTTATGCTTTATGGAGACGATACCAACAGTTTGGCACCACTAGAGACCGCCCTCGTTCAGGACGTCCACGGGTAACGACACGTCAGCAAGACAACCATATCCGGTTTGTACACCTCCGGAACCGTTTCCAAACTGCCAGTACTACTGCCCGGAGCATTCCTGGACTACGCCAAATCAGCCCCAGAACAGTACGGAATCGTTTAGGGGAAAGACATATTCGCCCACGACGTCCGGCATATGTCCAATTCTACAACGACGTCATCGCACAGCTCGTCTTGCATGGTGCAGAACACATTTACGCTTCAATCGACGAGACCGGGCACAAATTACAGGTGGGTGACAAAAGTGAGTAAATTTTCCACCATGTTGGATTTTTACAAATGAAATATGAATGTTAATACAGCACCACTTACCTGCTTACCTGTTTTTTTTAAAGTTTAAATGTTATAAATATTTGGTTATATATCCTCTGGATCTTATAACTTGTTGTAATCTCCGGGGTATGGATGAATATAAGCTCTTTATATAAAATAATGGGATGGAATTCCAGGACTGAAGCAGAGTGGCCTTAAGATCATCAACAGTGTCTATGTTTCCCAATCGTTTTTTCACCAAATTTTTCAACACCAACCAGACATTTTCTATTATATTGAGGTCAGGAGACTGTGCTGGCCACAGTAATGTTGGAATGTCATTATTTTCTTTCCAAGCTCGTGTTTGTCTAGAGGCATGAGGTGGGGCATTGTCATCTTGGAAAATATAAGGTTTATCACTGAAATATTTCACAACGACAGGCCACAGATGTTCATCTAATAAATTAATGTATTTTTCACTGTTTAAATTACCATCAACAAAAGTTAAAATTCCCAAACCATAATATGTCATGCATCCCCAAACCATAACTTTCAAGTTCCTACCATCATGGCGTCGGAGATGTCCAATGCACTCCGGCAAATATTTCTCATTCCGTTTTCGCCAAACTTTCACAACACCAGCTCCACTTACAGTAATTGACATTTCATCACTAAATATTATTTTACTCCAGTTTCGCTCAACAGTTCGAGGTAATTTAGTTATTGCCCAACAAACACGTCACACACGGTTCACCTGACGGACTCCGAGTTTTTTCACAATACATCTTTTTCTGTAGTCATATTGGTGCAAACTACGCTGAATAGTCCTTTTTGACACATGAACATGGTTTACATTATTAAATTCTTTGGTTAGGTCTGTCATGGTATTTGCCGAAGCAAACAATTCAACACCCGACAACTCCTGTCATCCATCTTTTTTTGGTCTGCCCGTTCGGCGGGCGTTTTCCACTGACCCAGTCTTTTGAAATCTTTTTAAAAACCGGCAAACAGTAGCAGGGTTAACCCCTATCATGCTGCATATCTCCGACTGTTTCAGTCCCCCTCTAAACAATTCCACAATACCCTTTTTTCTCTCCGTCGACAACTCCTGCCTTCTCGTAGCCATTGTAAACAAATGGCGTTTAATATAGAAGCAGACGACAGTTACCTCCCATATGAAGAGTGCCGACTCACATACCTACCGTAGTTATTCTGAAAAAAACTCTGCTCATTTTTACTACGTAACATTACTTTTTTAATATTTTAAAGTTTTGACTTCGGGAATATTAAAATCCAACATGGCGGAAAATTTACTCACTTTTGTCATCCACCTGTATGTTCACCGATGAGTCCAGATTTCACTTGGACAGCAGTGACGGACGCTCCAGAGTGTATCGGCGCATTGGAGAACGTTTCCATGACGCGTGTGTGGTGGAACGACGTTCGTTCGGTGGGGCAGTGTAATGGTTTGGGGTGGCATCACAGCGAATGACAGAACTCTGGAGTTATCGACGGGAATTTGACCGGTGTACGGTACCATGATGAAATCCTACGGACCCATGTCATCCCATTCATTCAAGGACAGCAACGTAACGTCACTTTTCAGCATGATAATGCAAGACCACACGTCGCACGGGTTGCAATGGGTTTTCTCGCACAACATAACGTCAATGTGTTACTGTGGCCAGCCGTTTCACCCGACCTTTTTCCAATTGAAAACGTATGGGATGAAATGGAACGCCGATTACATCATCTGCCCAATCAGCCTGTTACATTACAAGGGTTGGCCCAAGCGTTAGAGCAGATATGGAACAACATCCCTCAAGCATTCTTTATGCATTTAATCAACTCTATGAGGCGTCGCTGTCAGTCCTGTGTCAATGCTAATGGTGGTCACATACGATACTGATCTTGTGAACTGACTTTTACTATCTGCTATGTTTCTAGTCCCCTGCGTATGAAATAACAGTATCTGAAACCTTTTCAATGTAAAGAAATATCTAATAAACAAATACGAAATTATTCATTGCTTTGCATTTTCAAATTATTTTATAATCTCACATTTAAGTCATGCACAGTTACTTTTTTCCGCTAGTATATTTTTATTTGAATTATGACATGGTTTAATTTTGTTTACAGAATTTTGGACATTTTGTGGGATTTAATAGATTTAACATAAAGATGGAATGTATATAATAGCGAGTATAAAATGTAATAAAATAACTTTATTTATCTGTTATTCTGTTTAACATGCATATTCAGAAACACATAAAATCCGTTCATGAAATCACAAAGACGCGACTTTAATTTCACGACACTTTATTTTCGCGAAAATTTCTTACCTCGCGAAATTCGTGACAATAAAATGCTCGCGAAAATAAAGTGTTTTACAATAGTACATCACAAAAATATAAATTTCCTCCTTGCAACTGTATTTGCAAAATTTGACTCGTTGTTAAAAAATTAATCAATCTACAAATAAAATTTAAGTATTTCATTAAAGATTAGCAAATCCCTTATACCCGGTTGCATTACTATAATTCAGAGTCTGGATTATCCAATGATCTACAAATCAAATAACTCAAAAGCCATGGTCAACGCAAGCTCAAGTAAAAGTTGTGCTGCACGGAATTGTCTGTATTGAATAAATTATGTAAATTTATTAAAATTATTAATAAGAGGGTCAGTCCTCCGGGTTAGTTATTTAAGCAAATATTGTCTTGTAATTTCTAGTACATTCATTGTATTGTATTCATGTTTATGTATTGTATATATATTCTCTGTATTGATAATCTTCAGTATGAGAAATAAAGAAACTTGAAACGGCTGTAAAATAGTAAACTTATTATTGCATAAATTAAGCTCAATTAGATATGATTGAACCTCATGTTTGTAATGTTTCATTCTGAAATGGGTTCAAAAACAATATTTTTAAATTTAACAGAGGAAAATTTTAATAGAATGAGTCGAAAAACCTAAACAAAAACAAATTAGAAAAAACATGAAAAACACGGAAAATGATTTTGAAAAAAATGAAATATTTGTAAAAAATTTACAGGCTTAAATTAAATCAAATATTGCGAAGAAAAGATAAGGAAAAAATAGTGGCGGGTAGGTGTTCAATGTTTACACAAAAAACGAAAAAAAAAATTCATCAAATGTTACCAAATAACAAATATGTAATCTCTGTTCATTTTAATTATACAAGCCTTAATGGAGAAACGATAATAATGATAATAGTGGCGGCGGTGGTGGTGGTGGTTCAACTGATGATGTGTTAGGTTATGATGACTTGCATATACTTTACGCTACATTTTATTTATTAATGGATAAAATTTAAATATTTTTGATGAAGATGCAATACACAATGCTTCTTTAATTCTTTAGTCACAGTTGCCTTGTAGACACCAAATAAATCACTATTTACTGATGAGTAACTCCCTGTAGCAAAGAAACGTAGAGGTATAAAAAGCAGGTTAAGGTTTGCTTTGGCTTTGATTTTAATTCATTATTTAAAATATGTAATGCCAATTCCTTTTGATAATCTAAATCTTTCCAGATGGTAAAAAATGTCAATGTTTCTGCACAACTGAACCAATACTAGCAATACTCTAATAAAATAATTAGAATATTTTTTCTTGCGAAATAAATTATTAAGAGAAAGCATACCTAATGTATTAGTCTAGTGACCTGAAAGGATTCTGTTAAATAAATTTGCATAAATAACTCTCCATATTACTGAACAACCATAATTCAATAAAAGTATATTTACCCAAAAATGTTTCAAAACCGACTTATTGTTAAATTGTCAGACCTAATACATGTACATAGATGATTTAAGCCCTAAATAGCATCTACTCATGTTTTAGACGGATAAAACATTTAAAAAAAAACAAAAGCGAGTGTTTAATACCAGTGTTTAAATCAATTCGGAAGGATTGTTTGTTTTTTTTTTGCCAACCACTAAAACATTTTATCTGATGTTATCCGGTTTTGTCTTCAATGAAACAACTGACTGGCTCCGTATAACTGGAATAATATTGACTGAGGTTAAAACACTCCTATAACTTAATTTCACTTAATTCTTTCTAGCATTGTTTATGGTAATGATTCTGTTTATCGTCTTTTTGGCACTAGATATTTGTAAATAAGTTTTTGTACAACATGTGTTTACTATTTTAAACACCGTGAAGGAAAACCTTTTATAATTGTTTTGAATTGTTGCTTAAGTGTCTTCTCTGACACCAGCAAGTTATTGACACCTTAATGGTAAAGTCATTATATCGACCTATTCAGACACGTAAATCAACTGCTTGACAGAAATATTAACATATTTTGAGAATATGATATCGACATTTTTTCATTTATAGTTAAGTGCGTCTATGCTTGAAATGAAAATGACCTCAATAGAATCAAAACTGTCATCACGATATCAGTAATGTATTTTTTAATCTGCTATTAAGTGTAATCTACTCAAAGAAGTTCCATCGATACATTTCATATCAAGACATAATTATTTAAATAATTTCAAATTTCAAAATACATTTATTATTAGATACCCTTTTTCACCACCATTTTTCTAAAGTCATCGCTATTCGGAATTGTGTTTTTCCTCTTATGTCGTCCACACTAAAACGCCCTCTTGTAGAAATAATAATTCCTGACTATTCTTAGCGCGCCAGTATATAATTTTAGCGTTATATAGATTACTTTGATTATCCGTTTGACTACAGTTCAGTCACCTGTTGATTGTATTTAATGATCATAATCTTTCTCATTGTTGTAAAAAAAACTTTATCTGCTTCAAGTGATACGTGATATTTTACTCTTCCATTTATTCTAATTACCTTCAGTACATGAATTCACCATTTTAAGTGTTTTGTATTTGTAGTTGTTATTCCTAGTTACCTAGAGTGTTAAAAGCTATTTGTAATGTAAGTTATATTATGTATACTGAAAATTGACTTTGTGTCGTAGTTTTTCTGTAATAGGTTGATTACATTGAACGCAACATTTGTACCAACACATAATTTTGTATCTTCACAGGGCACCAAAGCATTGATATTGACACATATCAGCTAAATCAATTTAGCTACAAAATAGTTATGCCTTTCTCCAAAGTATTGGGTCAGGATTTGAAAACAGATCAGACGGATTTCCTTTCCGTGGTATTTAAGATAATAGAGAAGATGAGACACCTGGACATAAAGTAAACATGTTTATACTTATGTAAGGATAGATCGCAAATTATTGTCATAATTGTTATTTCTCGCAATACTTTTCTAAGAAATACACTACGGGTTTCAGAAATCCTTTCATAATTTTATTGACTTCAAATGATGCAATGAAGGTGAACGTTGATGATCATCCAAAGGATCCCATTTAAGAAAATTCACTTGCCATTAACTTTAAGAATTACAAGCTTGATTTTGTGATGCAAAGCATTTTATAATAGTGTTCAATTTACTCAATGTTTTAAAAATAAAGAAAGGGTTAGCTTGCTCTTGCGTCTGGTGAGACCCATACTTTGGTTCATTAATGTCTTAAAATGTTAATCACATAAGAAGTCGAACTTGGGAAATTGGAGAAAATTAAACTAATTATGTTAATGGACAAAACCGAAAAAAATCGTTAAGCAATGTTTTAGATAACAATACATTTTCAAATAATAGGTTTTATTCCAATCAAGAAAAGTTATAAAGAGAGTGCTAATGATGTAATGATAACATAGCCTATTGCGATAAAAAGCAAGTTTCAAATTTTATAAAGGTCAAGTTTACCAATAAAATCAATTTCAAAACCATGCTTTTTAAAATTATTTGGACACAATATTTTGTCTGCTTCTATGTTCCATCTCATCCCGAACATAACATACCTGATCATTTCAGACTAGGTGATAAATGATACAGCCAACTAAAAGGGTTGCAACGGTTAAATTTTGATTCTTGCTTCATTTCTTACAACTTATAAAAAAGGATAAAATGTTGGAATATGTTACTAAATATAACGATAAAAATGTATTTTTAATATATGACATAACTTTCTTTATATCAATGTGATAGTGGCATAGTTTACTGGTTGTGCAAACCTCTTTTACTTTTATACAAAGAGTAAATTGAAAGTTTACATGCAAGAATACAACATACTAATTGCTTTATTTGTTGGTATTGTAAATGTGAATTTGTGCTAATTAAACATCTACTGACACTATGTATACGAGTGGTCTAAAGCGCGCTTACGGATCACAGCGCCTCTCACCGCCTGGGTTCGATTCCCACTGGGGACAGATCCTAGTGTGAGAAAGTTTGCCGAAGGTCGATGGTTTTCTCCGGGCACTCTGGTTTCCTCCACCGTCCCAGAACTGACCGCCTCGAAATAAGTGAGAGATTCCTGACTGGGGCGTAAAACACCATTACTGCACTGCACTGCACTCCACTCCCTTGACACTATGTATATCACGATCAAACCGATTTCTAAATCATATACTAAAATACAGCAAAGTCTCTATAGAAGAATTCATTTTGATTAACAAGTTTTGTATTTTATTAATTGTTACAATTTAAACCATTTACGGTAAAGAAAATAATAAATAAATTTCTTATTCTATCAAAGATACATTATTTTAACGATCTAGTATTAATAAGATTTAAAAATTGTTTGAGGTAAGTAGATGCACATCATCCTTTTTTTTAATTTATATCCTAAAACTTACAATAATTTCTTCTCTATATTCATGTTAATGTTTATGTCATTTTAGTTTTTTATTTAGCTTTCTCTCCATTTAGCTTTAAGTTCCAAAGTGGTGTGTGTGTGTGTGTGTGTGTGTGTGTGTGTGTGAGAGAGAAAGTTTCTTTCATATTTCGATCTTTATTTTGCCCTCTCTCTCTCTCTCTCTCTCTCTCTCTCTCTCTCTCTCTCTCTCTCTCTCTCTCAAAAATCAAACTGTATGACACTTTGATTGAAGCCGTCAATCTTAAGCGATCTCGCTCATTTCCTAGGTAAATAACCTTTAAAAATAAAAATTTATCACCAATCCAACAAAATTATATCTGAAAAAAACCTAGAAATGACAATGAACACACACGAACAAAATAAGAATACAAAAAAGATATCGACAAGAATTATAATTCTCAATATTGGACAAACAATGGATTATAAATTATTATAAGTGACACAGTGCGTTGGTGACCCAATATGGTTTTTATATACCGGTTCAGTAAAATCCATATTGGACAAGAGCAGAGCCCGACCCGAGGAATGGAAAATACTGATTCCTTATAAATCATATTAAGTCACCAACACGCTATTTATCGATTATGTCCTACCGACCACCCCGAAGAACTACTACTGATGTCTGAATGTGACAAAATACTCTGTCCATGAAACGAGGGAAGTTTTGGGTAAGAATTTCTAGTAACATACTCTTTCCGCCAAACAAACCAATTCTACTCGCTTTCTTCCTTGCAACATTCATTATAGATTTATTATAAACTTCTAAATGAACAGGAAATGTTTTACAATCAATGTAAATATTTCAAGCCACAATCTGTCAACTTATGCTTTAATAAAAATAGATTATACACAGCTGTTCAAAAATTATTATGTTGTCTACCCTAACATTTATTGAACGATATGGTAGATATATTATGAAATTCTTCTTTTTGGAAATCCCTGTAAGAAATCCAATTTGATAAATAAGATTTCATTTTTACTCAGTTGACGAGTTTCATGAGTTGTTTATATTGGCTTCAATAACAATGCAGTATGCTGAAGTTTGCCCGGCGAGATAATAAGTAAATCTATCATTGCACATTGATTTCTTTATTTTGGTATTTGTCAAAATGATATAAAACGTTCTCTATACATTTTAACACATATTTTAAAGAATTAGATCTCATCTACAAATCTTCCATTGTTGAAAAAGCTTGAAAGAACACTGCATTAATCTACTCAGATAAAAGACATTTAATTTTACGATTGTGTCAATAACATGTATAAATCGGTACTTGTTACGTAGACTTCATTTTTGTTCTCTGTTTGAAAAGAAAATTTATCAGATATTTGAATCTACTTTTGCTAATTTTGTTTTTATCACAATTCTGAATCAGGAATAACATGTTTCATTAATGATGTGTTTTCTTTTAAGTTATTTTATTTCCTGACTTCAATTATACATCGTGATCAATGTAACTGTGGTGAACTTATATACACGTTGTTTAATCTTAACATCTTACTACTATGAATATATACATACGAGATTAAAGACAGAGAGTAAAAAGAGAAAATGAAAAATAAATCGTGAAACTGATCTAACTTCTCTTCATGCTCTTCATGACGATTATTGTGTTCTTTTCCTTTTAAGTAAGCCTTTCAGAGATTTTTTGTCTGACACACTTCCTTTGTGACAATAAATTACAAGTGTCTTCAGTGCCTTACTGTATTCTGTATGTTTAAAATTAAGTAAGCCTTTCAGAGACTTTATGTCTGACCCACTTCCTTTGTGTTAAGTTACAAGTGTCTTCAGTGCCTTACCGTATCCTTTATGTTTAAAATTCGCCTAATTGCTTTGTGCTTTTGTTTAAAACCTTAATTTCTATACCTAATGTTTCTAAAATTTATCGGTTGAATTTAAAGATTTAATGGACAATTAACCAAAAAAAATCCTTAATTAAAAAAAAGACGATGTAATTATTTGGAGCAAAATAAGAATAACCGGAGAATAACAAAAATTAACAAACGAGACAAATGTCTCACACAATTTAAACACGTATAACGAATATTAATATAATAACGCTTTTAATTATATTTTTGACAACTACAGATTCAACATATTACATGTACATACAATTCTTTCGTTGTAATTTTAAGACCTCTTTTTACGTTACTTATAACCAAAGTCAAAACCATTGAAAGGTCAATCATGTTTTCAAATACTGTCGCAGCAAGCTATTATTATGTAAATTATTTTATCATTTATCGACATATGCTTTTTCAAAACATTACTGTTGCAAATTGAAGGCTTAACTGAATTTCTCATACACAATGCTTTAATGCACATGGAATTTCCATATATTATCCTCTTTTGATGTTTTAAATTTTGTAAATGTTGAACGATTCACCTGAGAGATAATGTTGTCATAATATCTATCGTTCATGCTGCGCAAAGTAAATGAAATTTGAAGACACTTTATGTCTTGTCACCACTTTTGACTACCCGATAGGAAACAAATATGACGCGATTTAAAATATCAATAAACCGTCAGTCTTGGTAATTTGACCAAATGTTTTTGATTTTACAAAGTTCACGTTTACAAATTTTTCAAGGCCACTTAAGCAGTCAAATGGAAAATGGCAAGAAGAACAAACTCCAAATAGTTTGAGATAAACTCAGATTGTTAATGCATGTAAGTTTCGAACTTTTCGCTAAATAACAAAAAAGTCACTATTGTTTGACTTACAAAACATTTTTAATATATTTGTACAAGTACATAATTCGGGTCCCTGCTGTGTTTATGTAAAACCAAAATGTGGCGTAATATTGAATGTGTTTTTGGAGGTTATGTCCGACTTTCGCATTGCAGTATTTACATTGATTGTCAAATATATATGTACGTCAGTGGTCTAGGATTCCCATTTCCCGTCTCCCGTACCAAGTGAATTTCTGTCACGGGAAAGTGATAAATATTGGCTTTGTTCTCCGTGGGAATGTGAAATTTATTAAATTATATTAAAATATGTATATTATCTATTATCAAGGGCAGTACTTTTTTATACATTTTTCCACTGGTAAATGTTACCCCAATCAACATCGTTGGTTGATAAAACTTTTTTTTCAAATTGAAACCCTCTTCTCATATTATTGATTGTTTTCTCGATTGTACAGTTTTGACAAAAATAAAATTAAGAAAAGGATTTCCACTGTTTGATACAACAGTCTACAAATTCACTGTCTTATGTTGCCTGATTTATTTAAAGCTGCATTATATTTTCCTATTCATAAAAGTAAAAGTAAAACGGAAAACACCTTGCACGAGGTGGCTTATCAGCATCGATGACTTACATGTATTTAAGAGCAATGCGTCCACTTTGTCGAGCATATCAAAGTAAGCTGCTGTTTTATTTGCGTTCATTTCTTCATTTTTGCCTGGCTGATTCCAATACTGGGATTAAGTTTGTTTCAGTAAACCCTAGTTCTTTTCTTCGCAGAGTTTGTTGTCGTGCTCACACGAACACGTTTCCTTCTGTTGACGTCATTTTTTTTTTACTTTTGTAGGACTTTTGCACATGCTCCAAGCTGATAGTTAACATATTATCGAGTTGGTCAAGCTTTAAGAATTCCCATTTATTATGGAATGATTAGAATGAACTGATGAAAATGCATCGCACAGATCATAATCTTAATTAGTATATATTGATAAAAATATTTTTAGAAAACTGATTTTTTGTTTTTGTTTGATCCACTTGTGAAGCAAATAGATCGTGAACTTTGAAATACAATTAAAAGATTAATAAAGATTTCTTCGTGGCCGAGTCACAAGCCTAACGCATCGGAAAATTTGCCGGTTATAGATTCAACATATGACGTCATACAAAAATCTTTAGACTGCTTATTTTCTATTTGTTTGTTTGTTCACTTCACGTGTACCATTTTTTTTCAAGGTCAATAATGGGGGTCAAATTGAAAGGCAATAGTTTTGTTTAGGCAAATCTCGCCTTTTTACGAAGCTTTACCTATTTTTTTTATTTATTACAAAACCCATTTTTTTGTCTTGTCTACATTTTATCATACGGTTATATTAAAATATCATAAAGACCTGTTAATTCATTTTTACAATACCTCTTAAACCACAGTGCAAGGGAGTGTCTAGTTATTTGTGGTGAAAAACACTTGTTACTTCACGAGTTACTGTGCTACATTTAATTCTTCATCAGGACTGGTTAGACAAAACATCAATCATTTTACAATTTTTGAAGTTTGTTGTTGTCAATAAAAAATGATTGTAGGAAGAATTCTTATTGTTAAAATTTGAGATTGATTCTTACTCTTCATCAGTAAGTATTATATCTAATCACGAGAAATGGTGATGGCCTCAAATAATATATTTATGTCACCTTCTATTTTATTTCTATCCAGCTTTGTAATGCAACACATCAATTATTTTATATCTTTTGAAGTTGGGGTTTTCTACAAAAAACATTTTGTTTTCAATAAATGTATGAAGGAAGAATTCTTATTGTTAAAATTTGAGATTCCTAATGTGGCGAGCTAGATAGAGAGAGATATTATGTATTGGTTAGTAAATCTAGGCTGTAAGTTTTCTGATATTGACAAAATACAAATATAAAAAACTGTTAATATTTCAAAAGTTTATTTATCTTATTAAAAACTGTAAACAAATTTACTTATCGGTTCGATATTGTGTCGTGTTTAAGGTAGTTTTAGTTGCTAAGTGGTTCATTCCCACTTAGCTGACCTTTTGATTTTTTTTCTATAGGTACGATTTAAATGTTGGCTAAGTTGGAATTGCTGTCAGTTGAAGAATTAGGCAAGGCAAAAGATTATAATTACAAGTCTGTTTCAGAAAAATAAATTCGAATTATTGATGTTTTATATTCTGCAAAGATAATGATTACCAAAATTATGTTTTCACAATGCAATCCCAGATCTGACCCTCTTGTCATGAGAAGAAGAATCTTTTGTATGGAGTAAAACACCACTACTCAACTCTATGATGCCATCATTTTCTCAAAAACATTTTGAATGAGTTTATCTATCTATTTATTTATTTATTTTTCTATTCTTATTT
Source organism: Tegillarca granosa (assembly GCA_029721355.1). Classification (NCBI taxonomy): domain Eukaryota; kingdom Metazoa; phylum Mollusca; class Bivalvia; order Arcoida; family Arcidae; genus Tegillarca; species Tegillarca granosa. Next base: position 52,356,626 of record CM056594.1, on the reverse strand, counting down.
TTATTTATCAATGTATTGAATTTTTTCATTTATAATTTTTTCCAAAATATACTTATTTCAATTAATTTTAAAAAATAATTTGTCATCTAGTAGGTCTAAAGTTGCTTTTTCATTGCTTTACAAATTTTTGAAAACTTTACTTAATGTGTTAACAGGAAGTTAAAATGTGGTCTTAAAACTTGAAATATACAAATTCAAATGGTCAGTATATTTTAAATTTACGTTGGAGATGGTCATTTACTTTAAATATTTGAAAGTCTGTTTATCTTTTGTTTGATTTAGTGAAAAGAAAATGGCACAACAAATTTGCTAGGATGATAAATGCAAAATACCTAATCCAAATATCACTTTTACCATTCCACAAAATTAAGTAGACTTGAGTGTTTTGGCATCACAACTGTGGTTTGAGTTAATTTTTAAATAGAAATTCGATTATGAAATGAAATTTTCGTAAAAGGATTGCAATAGGTTTAATATATGTGAAAAAAGGGAGACTTTTCCTCAAAAATACCAAAAACGTTATAATATGGAGTATAATTTTACGATACAGATATCTAAATCTCAATGAGAACAAAAAATGTTTTCTCTGATTTTTGCCTATTTTAACAAGAAGAATATAACTTGAATTTGAATGAAATTTATAATTAATATAGCATTTTTAAAAATTATTTGCCATATAATTGAAGAAGTTTCAAGAACAGACTATAGAGAAAAATTTTCAGGTGAGATCTTGATTTGTTTTTTCTTCCTTATTTGAGAGAGAGGAGAGAGAGAGAGAGAGAGAGAGAGAGAGGAGAGATTCAAATATTCATATATTATGGTTATTAAACATTTTATTTTCAAGGTCGTCGATGTAATGTTCAAACTAAAGTACATATGTGAGTTCATGGACAGTTAGCTTTCTGTGCATATATATTGAAAAAAAAAACTCAATGAAGAATAAACATTGTCCAAAATAAAGTGAGATCAATGTGAGTCGTAAAAAGAGTTGCCTTTGGTTCTTGTTTGGAATAAATTCCCAAAATAGAATCCCTCAAATGAAACTTTGCTTAAACAACTTGTGCGCTAAATTCAAAAGTTTAGAAAAAATCCCGAAAGAAATGCATAATAAATAAGTGTATGTTTAGGTGGCAGGTGGGTCGTAAAAGAATTGCCTTCGGTAGGCCAAAATAAATTATCAAAGAACTTTGAATTGAAATAAGGCATTGACTTTTTCGTTTTAATCAAACTAAAAAAACAAGTATATTGCATGCAGCACTTCGCTTAGAGCTTTTTATTCACCAACAATAACTTTTATTCTAGAAAAAAATTAACAAAAAGGTAAATAAGATTGCTGTATAAGGATGGTCATTAACCTTAATATTGTATGTTACACAATCTTGGATAATAAGCATTGTGTGTATAAAAAATGCTCATTAACCTCGGTGCTATGTAAAACAATCTTGGTTAATAGTGGTAAATCATCTACGTCTATATAGAAATTGGAAATAAAAATGCTCATTAATCACAATACTATACGTCATACAATCTTGTTGATAGTGTTATATTATCTTTGTCTATATAGAAATTGGAAATAAAAATGCTTATTAATCACATAACTATACGTCATACAGTCTAGTTGATAGTGTTATATTATTTTTGTCTATATAGAAATTTGAAATAAAAATGGTAAACTCGTCCTTATTGTTAGACGACAGAATTCTTTATTTTCGATAAACAATAAAAAAATGTCATTATTTCAAAACTAAGCAAACTAGAATCGGTTATTTTTCAACATTAAACTGATTTATATTTCTTCATTCATATATATTTTTCAGTCAATAAATATATAACAAAAATACCTATTAAATTTTGATGTGTTACATTGCACATTTCGGAAAATCATTCCTCATTAGTGACACTAGGGGCCAAAAAGTTTGATAGATAAAAACATAAGCCAAACAGTTAAAAAATTAATGAATCTAAAGTTCAAAATTATATGAATCCAAGTCTAGCTAAATAATGCTTTGCCAGAGGGAACAAATATGTAAATGAAAGGCGATACACTTGACATTCACAGACACCTTACATTAAAAAATATGGTATCCATTGGAAGGGTCAAATCTTTTAAACACTACACCTACATTTATCTATGTATACAGTGTTTTTAAATACATACATCTATTATTTATTCTCATAAAATCAACAGGAATGCAATTTAGCGAGAAAACACTGTTTTGAAAAATGGGACACTTATTCTGTTATATATTTTAACTACCTTTTCTACATTGATTTGTATATTCTAAAAAATACAAACGCTTAGTTTATTACGGCAGCACAAATGTTACAACAAAAATAGTTTTATATTGCTTTATTATTATTATATAGTTTTTTTCATACTGTTTTTATATACGTGGTCTTATCATCATGCAGTCGTTATCTGAATCACGGGGTGAAAAAAGTCATGGTGTAAGCAGTCACAAAAATCCTCTTTTAATAACTTTTTCCCTGATTCTATAAAGAACGTATATATATATACAACTGTAATAAAATAATCATATTTCAATATAGAAAATCGTGATTAGTGTGTTTTACTAAATATATATTTGGTGTTGTGAAAATTGCATTTCCCTCTAACTGCTGCAATATAATTAATATAAGTTCATGTTTTGGAAAATCACAGAAGTAAGTGTAAATATTGTTTTAAAAATAAATAAGTCTATCATCTGCCAACTATTTACTGCATATTAATATTTATGAATATTTATTGTTATTTTTTGTATAATGATTCTAACATCGTTTTTGCGATTTAAACTTCCTTTACAATAAAGCGCTGTTACATTAAATAAAATAAATGCTGTACATATAACCTACATTGTCTATAAAGATCATTTAACAGTTAATACTGCGGTCGTTAGTCGCTTTAGGGAATATTATTCTTATCGTTAATTTGCAAAAAAATACATTGTATTGAAACACTAACTGTCATTATTAGTCATCTAGAAACAGTTTATATAAAGTATTATGAGCATTTCTTTGTTTTTATAGTGTAATTAAGATATATATTCCATAAAGGATACCGGGGTCGCGCTATTAGAGTGCTAAAGACATTCGCCTTCAAACTCAATTGCCATTGTCCTGTATTGAGTTCCAATTTATTTGTGCGTGTGCGATTTGAAACCTTAAATAAATTTTGTTACACGACCATGTCAAATGTTGTTTGTTATACTACTAAGCACGATATAATAGCAATATACTTTATTGTAATTTGCCATTTTTCTAGTATATTTTTCAGCTATTTGTTTGCCTTATACGTTTTTTTAAAACAATTTCAGATTTCACGTTATCCCCAACTATTTTTAATTACATTATTTATATTCCAAATCCTAGGGAGATCCTTTATCTGAACATATTTAATTTATTTGAAATTAAAAGAAAAAATCATCTTGAAAAGTTTTCTTAATTTGTTATCTAAGTAAGACATCCGTTAATGTCAAAAGGGTTGATTAAAATTTACGCCTGAAGACCTAATAGAAAGTGCAGCTTATGTTCTGTAAGGAACTGGCAAAAATCGTGAATTGTTCTAAAATAATTCCACAAAGTATATATATTTTGGAAGGTATATTGAAGATTCTGTAAAGCCATAATGTTCTTGTTTGGATTTAATTCACAAAATAGAATCCCTCAAATTAAAACGTTGCTAAAACAACTTGTGCCGCTAGATTCAAACATTTAGAAAAATAGAAGAAAAGATCCCGAAATAAATTCATAAATAAATGTGTGAAAATCATACAAAACTTCAATGTTTTAGGATAAAAACTAAAAAGGGGTCAATTTTCCTGGCCTCCGTGCCATAAGCCAAATATCGACCAGTGCATCCCGAGTACACTACATTATTTTCCTTATAGTTGTCAGTAGAAATCACATCTATTTTTTTATCATTATTATTTCCTCAAGACATCCAAAGCATTTCGAAGTCATCTAATTGATATTGTCAAAACTCTGGTATGTTTAGGTGACAGAAAGCTTCACGTTAATTAATACTTCCATTAATAAACTGATCTCTGAAGTGGTGAAACTTCTGATGCCTTATATTTGTAAAAAAAAAAAATTATTAAATGAAAAACAAAAAAAATAATTCAATAATTCAAAACATCATTAGTAGTAAACGATACATGTTGATTTCCGGTACAACTGGAGACAACTCATACATTTTATTATAACTTAGTATTGTCTCTGTTTACACTAAAACCTGTCTATATAGCATACCAAATGGATGAAAAATGAAAATAGACTTCTTCTGTACATTAAAAAATTGTTGATTTCTAAAGTTTGATGAACAATACGAAAACTTATTTTCTGCAAGGGGGTTGATAAGTATCATCATTTCCATATTATAATCAGAAGCATTAAATTAACAATTGTACTTCATTTCCCGCATCAAATAGTATTTTTGCATATTTTATAATACAACCAATAATAGGTTGCTTTTTGAAGGCTTTGTCTTTACAGATATTTACCATCCACCTTAATCTATCAAAAACTGCAACAGCTATCATGTGGCACATACCGGCCTGGTATTACGCACCTATATAAACCGTATGGTGTAAAGCCTCCTTAGCCCTGTTCTCAATTATCACATAAGCGCAAAAAAATCAAAAGTAACAAAAATCCTCTCTCAATATTTTCCCTGATTCTATTAGGAACGTGTATTTACAACTGTAATAAAATAATCATAATACCGGGGTCGCGCTGTTCGAGTGCTAAAGACATTAGCCTTTAAACTCAAATGTCATTTTCCTCTATTGAATTCCAATTTAATGGTCCGTGTGCAATATGAATGAAACCTTAAATATTTTTATAACACGACCATTCACGTCATGTGTTGTTTGCTATACTTTGCATGATATAATAGCAATATACTTCATTGCAAATTGTCATTTTTAGTGTATTTTTCAGCTTTCCGTTTGCTTTTTTTCGGTTTTTAATACAATTTCAGATTTCACGTTAAGAAAAACTATTTTTTAAATTCCAATGTTCATATTCCAAATCCTTGAGAGATCGTCATGTCAATACCTACAAAATCCAATATACATACCTGTACAAAAAGTTAATAGTTTTCAAGATAATTAGCAATTTAAGTCTTCTTTTGAAGCTGTCACCTTGACCATGAATCATATATCAAAATGACCGTCATGTCAATACCTACAATAATCTAATATACATGCCTATACAAATAGTTAATAGTTTTCAAGATATAGTGACAAATATATATTTTTTAGCTATTTCCCCACTCAGTGCCTAACAATTTCCCCGTTTTGAGCCCGATGGCTACTATTTGTGCAAATCTGAAACTAGATGACCTAAGGATGTTATAGATGCAATAACTAAGGTATATCTCTTGTAGATTCAGAGAAGAAGATTTTTAAGGTTTTTCACTATTTTCCCCCTTATGGGGCCCCCATAACTCCTTCATTTGTGCAAATCTGAAAGTGCTTCACCCAGGCATGATGGTTACCAAGTTTCATTAAATTTGGCCCAGTTGTTTTGGAGGAGAAAATTAAAATTTAAAAAGTTTACGCACGACAGACGACGTACGATGCATGGCGGACGAAGATGTATAGAAATAGCTCATCTGAGCTTGAAGCTCAGGTAAGCTAAAAAGCTTAGTCTGAGAGATAAGGACAGTTACCTAGTCCTAGGTATATAAACTATGAACACATACTTATAAAACAAATAAATAATAATGTTTTATTAAGAAAAGAATTAGTGGAATGCTTGATATGTGCTGTCAATTCTAAACAATGAGTAAAAATACATATCAAAAATTAATTTTAACCTGCTTATGCTATGTGAAATACATTGAGGCTATATTACATTTTTAACTGTTTTAACCTGACAAATGGACAGTTGTATTACACACAAACATATATCCATCGCTGATCCACATCTCTGATACAGTCCAAATTAGAGGCTAAACTTCAAATGTATATTTGTATTATTATTAGTCCTAATTCTAGATAAAGTCCATAATAAGATTCCGGCATCTATGATTTTATCATTCTCAAAGTTTCTCCATAGACTTCTTTTAATCTAACGTCATAGAATGTGTCTTAATTATTAAAAAACAAATAAGTTCAATTAAGCACTACCTGTTTGGAAAGGTAAAAAAAACACACACAAAACTTTTTTATGAATGTAATTAGACTGTCTGAACAGTTGTATACTTATTTCTATATTTACATTAAGAATCTTACTAATTTCCTTTTTTAAAAATATACACCATTGTAATACAACATGCTGGCTAGTGAATCTAAAAAATAGAACAGCACAGTTTGAAGATATATTGTCTGTGGTAAGTACACTGATGATGACATATGTCGGACACAAACCTAGTGGCAGCCAGTAATGGTTTTGTTTATCTGTATAGAGTAGGTCTATATGATACTGGAGTCTCACAACTGTACCTAAAGTAAGGTTCTAAAAGGTTTTTTTCAAAATATACGTCACTAATTTTGGTTGTCTTATTTAAATAAGTCACTATTTTTGGTTGTTTTGTTTAAATTAGTCACTAATTTTGGTTGTTTTGTTTAAATAAGTCACTAATTTTGGTTGTTTTGTTTAAATTAGTCACTAATTTTGGTTGTTTTGTTTAAATAAGTCACTAATTTTGGTTGTTTTGTTTAAATTAGTCACTAATTTTGGTTGTTTTATTTAAATAAGTCACTATTTTTGGTTGTTTTGTTTAAATTAGTCACTAATTTTGGTTGTTTTGTTTAAATAAGTCACTAATTTTGGTTGTTTTGTTTAAATAAGTCACTATTTTTGATAATTTACGTTTCTCAAAAAATAATATTTTAGTCAATCATGAGCCATAAGCTGACTGGTGATAGCTCAAATCATTATTTACATTTCTCAAGTAATTAAATACATGTTCTTATTAGTACATATGCTATTGAGCATTTAATGAAAATTTCTCACTATTTACTCACCTGTCGGTTTGACCACAATCAACTGCTAGTGAGAAAAGGTTTTTTTCTTTGTCAAAGGCCTTTGTCTGGTTGGCTTCATACCAGTACAATGATTCACTGGTCTGTGATGTATCTCTGCATAACAGAGGCTGAGTGTATTAGCATTCTAAAGGTACCACTGTTACACACTAGTGCAAAGAAGATCAGAAATACATGTTGTTTTTTATTTTCCAGCATTTCAAAATAAAGGTGGAAAATATTCTCGTCATAGACAAATGTATATAGCATAATTTCATAGGTGTTTAAAGATGGGTGTCATTATTTTTCTCCCTGAGTATGTGTGAATAGTTTTGTAAATTTACTTTGGTATTCATCAAAAATTTTTATTTTTGAAAAAGAGGTTTGATTATTTTTTTGGTCTGATGACATCTGCAATGAGATAAAGAATATCCATAGTTTTTTACCTCAATTGGTTTTATTAATGGTTATTGCCTGGGCTATTCTCAGTGCAATGATGTTAGGTTGTTTTTCAGAAAAAGGGGTTGTGCATTCTCATTTAGTGTACATTATGTATCATAATTATTTTATGTCATACATATATTACTTCAGTCTTTATTGATGTTATAAATATATTTCAACTTTTCTCACTTGTGGTGTAACTCACCAGGAGCAATGCATAACTGTGTTATCTTTATGTAGTAGTGAAAAATAGATTACACTAAATGAACATGTATTCAGATTAAAATGAGATAAATAAAAAAATTACCTAATTGCAAACAGTTGAAAAAATGCTAAAATAATAGATGTTAGTCATCAATAATGTGGCTTAAATATCTTAAAAGTATTAAAAAAGACAAGTTCCACATCACATGTACAGATTACGCTAATTTTGATAACTTTTAGATACTTGAATTGACCTGTAGCTACTATAGTTGTACCATGAGTCCATACCATCTATCATCTAGACCTACCAGTTATACAGATTCAGGTGTTTAGCTTAGCAAATTTAAAAATACAAAGTACAATATTATTGTATATAAGTATACATATATTTAAAAAAAGGTTCATATATATAACTACTATAAAATAAAGTTCTATTACATTATATTTTTACCATTAGTAAACGTACAATTTAAAAATTGCTAAAAAATACCAATCCAATCTCATAAGGAAAATCACCCAATAATATAACATAAAGAGAAAAACCATTAGTTGTATTAAAAATTAATATCAAACAGCAGCAAACAGTAACATTTAGGAAGCAAATATAACAACACTATGTGAGATTCAGCGATATGAAAAATGTTATCATCACTAACACTAAATAAAGGTCAACCCAGAAAGTTTGAGGATGTTAAATGTTCTTCTTAGCTTGGTTTTGTTTTATTCAAACATGATTCATTTCCATTCATGACCAATTTTTATTTTCTTTTCTATAAATAAATTTTCATTTTACTTGATTCATTTAAGATGTTGTTTATAAATTTCATTAAAACATGATAGAGAAACAAAGTCAGCATTTTCAGAAGGCCAAACTTTCTGGGTGACCTGTATATATCTACAAGCACAGAATCATGAAAAAACTTGTCAGCACTATTGCATTCCATGTATATGCACTGACATATAACATAAAACATAACAGGACTTGCAACACTCAACTGGCAATTTATTTGCATTAAAACTTCAAACTGCAATGCGAGACACAATTTTAAATAAACATATACAACATATTTATCATGATACATCACACTTCTTTCTGCTCATTTGTTCTACCAAGGAAGATTTTTAAAGACTTGGCTTAACATCACCATTTCTCAACTCTTAACAGTAACATCATAATAGAATATTCTGTCAAACAAAAAAAAAATCATAATTTAAATGTATACAGATCTACTTCTTATATATCAAAATGAACTACACAGGTCCATAAATGAAAATTGTAATTATTATTCTGCTGTTTCTTTTTCTGTTTACAGTAATGACAACCATCTTTGATTGTTACAGCATTGTAATAACCAAGAATCTTCAATAATTTGGTTCTATTTAAATTATTTCAAACTCTATATCAAGTTAAGCAGTTTTCGAAGGAGTAGATTTTCAAATGATTTATCTAAAATAACATCTTATTTGTATAATCCACAAAAATTTTGTTCACTAGAGGATTTATTTGTTTTATGCAACAAAATCGTACACACACACACACACACACACACACATATATAATTTGACTCAATTATGTATCTACACAACCAAATTAGACTCTATTTGCCCCAGAAATGTAGTATGATATTTTCAAAGAATTGGCTTAAAATAACACTTTATTTGCAATGACCTTCAATGACAAATTTTGTTCAAATAGCAGTAGTTTAAGAGGAAAAGATCAAGCAGGTGCAGACACAACACATGCTTTGCCATGACATGAGCTCAGCTGACTGTATAGGCATTTGAGCTAAATAGTTAAACATATTTGATCAAAATTTAATAATGAAATAATTTGCTACAAATATTATGGCACTTATATAATATGGCACAAAGTGAATATTCAAAACAAGAGTTACAACACATTTTATGTCTTGCCATGCTGTAAAAAAAATTTTAATAAGGTTCAAAACTGGTATATAATTGAATTTAACAAACAATTTTCAAAAGTTGACACTAAATTAACAAGTCAAGAAAAGTGAACTACCTGTCTTAGGGAGACTATTACCCTTCAGGTGAGACAACTGGTGAGATAACAACCTCTATCTCTAAGTATGCAAATCTTATATGAATTGTCTATACCCAGCCTACTGTGAGCAGTAAATATTAAATAATGCATATATATGATAAAAAAAAATCATTCTAAGTGGTTAAGAAGTACACAATTAAAGTTTGTTTTGTTTTACTCAAATTCAAAGATCACATTAAGAAATTGGATTAAGATTATAAATGAGAAATGTTTAGAAAGAAAAGATCCATTTTATGCAAGGCAATATTGTGAAATTACTTAAACTAAGTAAAAATAGGAAAATAAATCTTAAAGCAAGAATAATAAAGTATCAAAGTTAAATGCTAAAAAATCTACAAATATTTAGCTACATGTTTTATATTAAAAATAAGTAACTTTAAGTGCAAATGAACTATTATTATCACAGTAACACACTTGATTAATACATCTCATAAAAATACTCACGACAACAAAATACAAATTGTTAACTATAAAATGTTTTATGTAAAGAAAAATAATGTATAAAATGTATATTACACAATTTCTGCAAATCTCTGAAAACATTTTTGTAACGTTAAAAGCACTTTTTAAAAGATAAAACTATTATTACCCGGTACTGTAATAAACTAAAGTGATGAATACAACAAACAGTTGAATATCTTCATAAGTTCTAACTTTATAAACATGGAATGTTTCTGCTATGCATATATTCCTTAAGCCGTAATTCTCATCCATCTTTAAACAGATATTTATATCAAAATCCATGAAACCAAAAACAAATACCAAAAATTTTCATTCTTTAAATTATATGAATTATATATATATATATAAAAAGTCAAATATAACATGGTCAATATTTAACATGTTTGAACAGCAAGTGTGAACAACAGGCTTTGAAAAGTTGATTTGAAATACTTGTAAATTGTTCAGTCTCACTGCATTAACAGCATTGCACTCTTTATTTTTCTAGTGAATTCTTTCCGATTCCATTTACTATCATGACACTATAGGTCCAATGATAACTGGTGGAATTTATTGCAATGAATTGACAAAAATAGTCATAATTTTTAATTTGGCATTTTAACATGGAAATTAAACTACAATCAAGTCTGATCATCTCAAATTCATTGGGAAACTAGAGCTTAAATAGAAATAATTTCACCTGCATGTCAAAATTTTGTAACATGACTAAATATAAAACTATATTGAGGGAATATAGGGTCACTAATTCTGTTAAATGTGGTTCAGCCTGTCCATTGACATCATTTGAACAAATGAACATCCTCTGACTGTCAGTTGTTTATTCTATACAACTCCACACAAAATGTTTTGGATGGGATAAGCATATCAACATTTTTTCTCAACAACCAATAACAAGGAAAGGGGGTTGCACAAATTGGTAAATCAACTTTACATCCTAGAAGTATAACTTCAAAATGTGTTCTGTTCACTCTTGCTGTTCAAAGACAGCTCATACAATAAAACCTCCATCATTTAATCAATCATATTTTGCCATTATAATGTCTTTAGTGATAAATTTGAGGAAAATTTTTAATAAAAACATATACATAATAGGTTTATGGATTGCTAAATACATGTGCATATCCTGTGGTTAAGTGAGGTGACAAAATAACAATAACAATGGTCATTAAAAAACATATCCTGTGGTAAAATGAGGTGACAATATTACTGTTCATTATTATGAGGTTTTACTTTATTTCTAGTCCATTAAAATTTACCAAAAACTGCTGATATTTACACAACTGCTTTTAAGAAAGGATGAGAATCAGAAAATTACTTCAGTGTTCTACTGTATTATGCATTTTTCAAGCCCTCTATTTTCAAAACCCATGCCCATGTTGTTGGCAATTTCTTGAATGGTATCACTGGAAAATCTATATTAATGCCCCCTCCTTGTAATGGTTTATAGTTGAAGTAATTTTCGTAACCAAGCATTTTGACAGTTGTTCCTGTGGTTGGCTGGGGAAGTCCGAGTGACAGAATATATCCATTGGCTGATTCTTTTGGCCAGTTTAACACAATAGCATACACGGTTTTACTCTTTCCATCACTCTTTGTGGTATACCTGTAATTGTAATGGAATAGATTAAAATACATGTACATATGAAATAGTGATTAAACAAACCTTGTATTTAACATATCATCATACCTTACAGAAAGTTCTTAAAACTATTATTGGTCAATTTCTAACCACAAGGTATGAAACAATTGATATTATTTAACACAGCAGTCAACATTTCCATGGGATATTGCACTGTTCACTGCTAGGTACCGAAACTTATGACTATCCATCATAGAAACTACCAAGTAATCCTACTCCTGTCTATTCTTCACCTATTAGCTAGGGGGGATTATGTTCCCTTGAGGAGACAATCCTCTATATTTCTATTAACTAAGGAAACTCTTTCTGTATTAGATAATTGTTTAAGATATATATAATGACGTCACCATCGATAGTAAATGTGAGTGAAGTCAAAGATTTGGTTAAAAACAGAATCTTAATTCCATAATCCTCTAAGATTTTGTCAAGAAAAATGTAAATATAATTGCTACTCTTTACATTGGAACAAAATTGGTTGAAAAAATAAATCCAAAATAGCTATTTTTGTGTTTTTGCTAATTATAAAAACAGCAGACATCTTGAATGTTAGACAGGGTTGCCTGGTAAAAATTTTAATTAAGACTACCAACTGATATTAAATTTGGTTCCAATTCTAAAGAGAAGATTTCTAAAGATTTTGCTAAACAAAATTGGCTATAGCAAATAAGCAATGTGTCATATCAACAATTATTGTATGGAAATCAGTTTTCTGGATAACAGAAACATACAAATAAATATCCACAAATTTAGTTAAAGAGTTGAAACTGAACCCATTTGTTATTAACATAATTATATATAATTTTTAACAATAAATATTACAATTTATATGGGCTGTGTCAATTTCTTTCATTTATGAACACATATCATGACCACGATCATAATATACAATTTTTGATTCTGTATCAACACAATAACAATATTTTATCTATTCATTAAAAAAAACTCTTTTAAGTTCCTTACCAAGTGGATTCAGTGACATTATCCTGAGGTTTAAACCATGGTTTAGAATCATAGATTGCCTCTCCATTTACTTCTAGCCATTTGCCCATCTGGCGCAACCTTTCTTCAAATATAGGAACAATACGACCATCTGCAGTTGGACCAACATTGAGCAGTAAATTACCACCACAGCTGTTAATAAAAAAATTTAACATTGCTAAATATGTTTAATACACAACTTTGTACAGGATAAATTTAAAAAAAAAAAAAAAAGGATTACTAGACCAATATGTAAATGATTAATAACATAATTACTAGACTTGGATAACAGACAAAAAATAAATGGTACCTTGGATGACAGGTAAAAACAAATATCACCTAGAGTGATGACAAAGAATCATTTTTATAAAAACAGAAAGTACTGAAAACAACATCTTAACAAACAAGATCATCAATAATTAAGTAAAAACCTATATTTGTCACTGCAATAACCATAATTTTTGGAATTCGTGATATGGTTTACTATCGACCCCTACAGGTATATTTGTGCAAGGGTTGGTATTACCATTTACTATCGACCCCTACATGTATATTCGTGTAGGGGTTTGTAAAATGGTTTGCTTCTGATCCCTAATGGTATATTCATGTAGGGGTTTGTAATATGGTTTGCTTCTGACCCCTACAGGTATATTCATGAAGGGGTTTGTAAAATGGTTTGCTTCTGATTTCTACAGGTATATTTCTGTAGGCGTTTGTAATATGGTTTGCTTCTGACCCCTACAGGTATATTTGTGTAGGGGTTTGTAATATGGTTTGCTTCTAACCCCTACAGGTATATTTGTGAAGGGGTTTGTAATACGATTTACTATCGACCCCTACAGGTATATTCATGTAGGGGTTTGTAAAATGGTTTGCTTCTGATTTCTACAGGTATATTTCTGTAAGGGTTTGTAATATGGTTTGCTTCTGACCCCTACAGGTATATTTGTGTAGGGGTTTGTAATATGGTTTGCTTCTAACCCCTACAGGTATATTTGTGAAGGGGTTTGTAATACGATTTACTATCGACCCCTACAGGTATATTCATGTAGGGGTTTGTAATATGGTTTGCTTCTAACCCCTACAGGTATATTTGTGAAGGGGTTTGTAATACGGTTTACTATCGACCCCTACAGGTATATTCATGTAGGGGTTTGTAAAATGGTTTGCTTCTGACCCCTACAGGTATATTCGTGTAAGGGTTTGTAAAATGGTTTGCTTCTGACCCCTACAGGTATATTCATGTAGGGGTTTGTAAAATGGTTTGCTTCTGATCTCTACAGGTATATTCATGAAGGGGTTTGTAAAATGGTTTGCTTCTGATCTCTACAGGTATATTTCTGTAGGGGTTGGTATTATGGTTTGCTTCTGACCCCTACAGGTATATTTGTGTAGGGGTTTGTAAAATGGTTTGCTTCTGACCCCTACAGGTATATTTGTGTAGGGGTTGGTATTATGGCTTGCTTCTGACCCCTACAGGTATATTCAGGTAAGGGTTTTTAAAATGGTTTGCTTCAGATCTCTACAGGTATATTAATGAAGGGGTTTGTAATATGGTTTGCTTCTGATCTCTACAGATATATTTCTGTAGGGGTTTGTAATATGGTTAACTATTGATCCCTACAGGTATATTCATGTAGGGGTTTGTAAAATGCTTTGCTTCTGACCCCTACAGGTATATTTGTATAGGGGTTTGTAATATGGTTTACTATCCACCCCTACAGGTATATTTCTGTAGGGGTTGGTATCATGGTTTGCTTCTGAACCCTACAGGTATATTCATATAGGGGTTTGTAATATGGTTTGCTATTGATCCCTACAGGTATATTTGTGTAGGGGTTTGTAATACGGTTTACTATTGACCTCTACAGGTGTATTTGTGTAGGGGTTGGTATTATGGTTTGCTTCTGACCCCTACGGGTTTATTCATGTAGGGGTTTGTAAAATGGTTTGCTTCTGGTCTCTACAGGTATATTCATTAAGGGGTTGATATTATGGTTTGCTCTAACCCCTACATGTATATTCATGTAGGGGTTTGTAAAATGGTTTCCTTCCGATCCCTACGGATATATTCATCTAGGGGTTTGTAATATGGTTTGCTTCTGACCCCTAAAGGTATATTAATGAAGGGGTTTGTAATACGGTTTACTCTTGACCCCTACAGGTTTATTCATGTAGGGTTTTGTAAAATGGTTTGCTTCTGATCTCTACAGGTATATTTCTGTTGGGGTTTGTAATATGGTCTGCTTCTGACCCCTACAGGTATATTTGTGTAGGGGTTTGTAATACGGTTTACTATTGACCCCTACAGGTATATTCATGTAGGGGTTTGTAAAATGGTTTGCTTTCGACCCCTACAGGTATATTCGTGTAGGGGTTTGTAATATGGTTTGCTTCTGACCCCTACAGGTATATTTGTGTAGGGGTTTGTAAAATGGTTTGCTTCTGACTCCTACAGGTATATTTGTGTAGGGGTTGGTATTATGGTTTGCTTCTAATCCCTTCAGGTAAATTCATGTAGGGGTTTGTAAAATGCTTTGCTTCAGATCTCTACAGGTATATTCATGGAGGGGTTTGTAATATGGTTTGCTTCTGATCTCTACAGGTATATTTCTGTAGGGGTTTGTAATATGGTTTACTATCGACCCCTACAGGTTTATTTGTGTAGGGGTTTGTAATATGGTTTGCTATCGATCCCTACATGTATATTCGTGTAGGGGTTTGTAATACGGTTTACTATCGACCCCTACAGGTATATTTGTGTAGGGGTTTGTAATATTGTTACTATCGACCTCTAAAGGTATATTTGTGTAGGGGTCTGTAAAATGGTTTACTATCGACCCCTACAGGTATATTTGTGTAGGGGTTTGTAATATGGTTTACTATTGATCCCTTCAGGTATATTTGTGTAGGGGTTTGTAATATGGTTTACTATCAACCCCTACAGGTATATTTGTGTAGGGGTTTGTAATATGGTTTACTATCGACCCCTACAGGTATATTAGTGAAGGGGTTTGTAATATGGTTTGCTACTGACCCCTACAGGTATATTTTTGTAGGGGTTCGTAATATAATTTGCTTTTGACCTCTACAGGTATATTCATGTAGGGTTTTGTAAAATGCTTTGCTTCTGATCCCTACAGGTATATTCATGTAGGAGTTTGTAAAATGGTTTGCTTTTGACCCCTACAGATATATTCATGTAGGGGTTTGTAAAATGGTTTGCTTCTGATCTCTACAGGTATATTCATGTAGGGGTTTGTAAAATGCTTTGCTTCTGATCTCTACAGGTATATTCATGTAGGGGTTTGTAAAATGCTTTGCTTCTGACCCCTACAGATATATTTGTGTAGGGGTTTGTAATATGGTTTACTTATTACCCCTACAGGTATATTCGTGTAGGGGTTTGTAAAATGGTTTGCTTCTAATCCCTACAGATATAATTGTGAAGGGGTTTGTAATATGGTTTACTATCGACCCCTACGGGTATATTCATGTAGGGGTTTGTAAAATAGTTTGCTTCTGATCTCAACAGGTATATTCATGTAGGAGTTTGTAAAATGGTTTGCTTCTGACCCCTACAGGTATATTCATGTAGGGTTTTGTAAAATGCTTTGCTTCTGACCCCTACAGGTATATTCATGTAGGAGTTTGTAAAATGGTTTGCTTTTGACCCCTACAGATATATTCATGTAGGAGTTTGTAAAATGGTTTGCTTCTGATCTCTACAGGTATATTCATGTAGGGGTTTGTAAAATGCTTTGCTTCTGATCTCTACAGGTATATTCATGTAGGGTTTTGTAAAATGCTTTGGTTCTGACCCCTACAGATATATTTGTGTAGGGGTTTGTAATATGGTTTACTTTCTACCCCTACAGGTATATTTGTGTAGGGGTTTGTAAAATGGTTTGCTTCTAATCCCTACAGATATAATTGTGTAGGGGTTTGTAAGATGGTTTACTATCGACCCTACGGGTATATTCATGTAGGGGTTTGTAAAATAGTTTGCTTCTGATCTCAACAGGTATATTCATGTAGGAGTTTGTAAAATGGTTTGCTTCTGACCCCTACAGGTATATTCATGTAGGGGCTTGTAAAATGCTTTGCTTCTGACTCCTACAGATATATTCATGTAGGGGTTTGTAAAATGCTTTGCTCCTGATCTCTACAGGTATATTTATGTAGGGGTTTGTAAAATGCTTTGCTTCTGACCCCTACAGATATATTTATGTAGGGGTTTGTAATATGGTTTACTATCTACCCCTACAGGTATATTCGTATAGGGGTTTTTAAAATGGTTTGCTTCTGATGTCTACAGGTATATTTGTGTAGGGGTTTGTAAAATGCCTTGCTTCTGACCCGTACAGATATATTTGTGTAGGGGTTTGTAATATGGTTTGCTTCTGATCCCTATAGGTTTATTCATGTAAAGGTAAGTTATGGATTTTATATCTGTTATGTTACAAATTATGATGTTATATATATTTGAGTTATTACATAAATTTTTGTTTCTGACACTACTGATTTTAGGAAATTTGAATTGCTAAAATGAAGGTTCCTTGCTTCCATTAGTACCTTTTATTGTATTCTTTTTGTCTCTATAAACATAACGGGAGGTCAGTAGTGAGCCAATCAAATGGTGACAATGTTGAAAGAGAAGCAGTAAAATGAAGTTTTTTTATAATGCAGAATTTCAACTGAACAAATGAAGTTAGTAAATGGAGGTTTAACTGTATTTATTAAACACAAATAAACCTTGGTGACCAAGGAGGTCATCAAATTTCTCTGAGATTGTCAGATTCTTACATTATCCCAAAACTGAGTGTATCCTGTAGAAGAATTTGAAAAAAAGAGATATTTCAAACTCTTCTCTAGTGTAATACAGGTACCTTATTGTCTCGGCCAATACACCAAGTAGTTCTTCGATAGTATAAAAGTCATTTAAATCCACATCTCTGCGATAAGCCCAAGCTTGTTTATCTACTGTCATACAATTCTCCCACTTGTGGGCAATGATCTTTCCTGAAATTAAAAAACAAAAACAGATCAAAACATAGATTTATCTTTTTGTTCTAGCTGTAGCCATTAATAGCTGAAATA
Organism: Tegillarca granosa; assembly: GCA_029721355.1. NCBI lineage: Eukaryota > Metazoa > Mollusca > Bivalvia > Arcoida > Arcidae > Tegillarca > Tegillarca granosa. The sequence goes on along the minus strand of CM056594.1, from coordinate 52,338,769 downwards.
ATGTTGATGTGGCTTTCTGTTTTGCAGTACTATACATCGAAATTAATTGTAATAACCATTTGTTACATTCACACACACACACACACACACACACACACACACACACACACACACACACACACACAGTGACATCACAAATTTCACTTAATTTTGATAACAAGAATATACCATTTTGCTGAAATGGCAAAAATTGTTGGATGATCAGTGGGTCCTGGACAACAGCCAATGTGGGATCCGGACCAGGAAAAGAGGAATTTCATACCCAATCACAAAAATCAGTTTAAATAAAATTAAAGCCTTGTTGAATAGTTACTGGGACTTGCTTTTTTAAGGAAAACTTGACCTTTAATTCTAAACCCACAACTTTGAGCTAAATATCCAAATGATTCATTTATCAATATATAAAATATTCTATTATACATGTCTATTATAAAACTTCTAACTTACTAGGTATATTGACCAATATACTTATTTTAGCAATTCCCTACTAAAACAGTGTACCTTTTTCCCTATTTTGAGCCCCACAGCTAATAATAGTGCTCACATTAACTCAGTGTCTTAAAAATGTTATACATAATAAATCGAAGTTATATTTCTTTTATGTTCATAGGAGAAAATGTTTTAAGATTTCCACTTACAAGCCCTCTCGGGAACATACCTCCTTCATCTCCTGGCATTATATTCACCAAGTTTCATTACATAATACCAATATAATTAGCATGTGTGAGATACTCTTACATGTATATCTATAAAGCTAATCCAGTGAAATTTACCTGGGAAAAAATTTCCTATTACAATTCATAAATGTGATATAAATCTGTTATATATTTCTACATATACCTGGATTAAATCTGTCATTACAATTCCAAAATCCACCATGTTTACAACGTGTGTTACTTCCCCATCTGTCATTTGTTACAACTGTATCCTTCACAGGACTATAAAAGACATATTTCATTTTCATTTATAGAAATCTTAATAATTAAATCAAAACAAATATCAAATTGAACTTACAAAGACTGTTTCAATATGAAGTGTTCTTTTTTTTTTAACCTTCCAAAATTATTGGCTTAATAAGTCTCCAAAATCTGAGGTCAAAGAACATATGTTGCTATCGTTACTTCAAAAGACAAGTTGTTTAATACACTTTTTATTTCGCATTGCTATTGCTCCAATATCCCCCCTTCAAAACCTTGTTACAATTTTCAGACCGTCTTTTGTATTCCATCACAAGGTACAAACAAAAAGACATATACAGGTACCATACCAATATTAAACACATTCTTGCCATCAATTCAAGATCCCTACCTATCAAAATTAGCTAATTCATTTTTAGGACTTTATTAAAGCAATTTTGATTTTAAAAAAAAAAAAACAAAAAAAAAGGGCCTCTGTCAAATTAGTATCATATAGAGTTAAGTGAGTAACTTAACGTCCAAGTTTTACGTCACAAAACATGTTGTGCTTAACGTCCCAGTCAAGAAAATTTTACTTATATCGAGACGTCACCATCTATAGGCGAATGTGCAGAAATTTTGCCTATTCTTTGCGCTGATGGTATTATACAGCAGGGTTCTTTATCGTGCCATGCCTGCCGTGACACGGATCCTCGTTTATTTTAACTTCCCGTCCGAAAGAACTGTAACTTTCATTTTGTTATGCTGAATGCTTGGCAAAAGAACAGTCACTACCCACTTTCAAGCCTTGGGTAAGACATGGCCGATCTTCCACTTACGGAGCGAGCACTCTACCAACAGAGCTACCACAGTGGTCAGAATCATATAGGCAAGATGGCATAATTGGAAACTGTCATGGAAAAGAGAGCTGCAATCCCAGTAAGGTAAGTACCTTTCATTGTATAGCCAAGCTAAAAAGTTGGTAGAATTCCAGTAAGTATCTTTGGCTTCCCAGTCACCATCAGACCAAATAACTTCTGGTTTATACTTGTTAACAATCTCATAAAGCTCTGGCATTGCTTTGTTCTATCAAATAAAAAGCATAGGTTTTACATCATACATAAATATTCCTCAATTATAAAATGCCGAACACATCAGTATAAGTATATAATATGAAAATAACAAAATCACATAGATATTAGTCTTCCCAAAGATGACCTTATTTGTTTCAGTTATTTGACAATAAAAAAAACAAATACAAGATACAATAGTTGTCCAGTGTTGATATTAGTTTTGCATACAGTTAAACCTGTCTAAACTGAACATTTTAGGAGTGTTTACTGACCAGTGAAATATGTCAATGATACTTATCATTCCAAGTAAGTCCATAATAAAATAAATATTTTTTTTAAATTAATTAATTAAATAAATAAACTAGATATGTTTCTTTGAAACAGATGTGTCGCCTGACACTGCATAAAAATCAATCAAAGGGAAATAATTCAAAAACAAAACAAGATAGAGTTGTGGTTCTTGTGCACTGCACTTCGAGTCATTGCCTGAAACATGTACACCAAGTTTGGAGTCATTTGAACATACTACTCCAAAGTTATGCTCCAGACAAGAAATGCTCTATAAAAATCAATCAAAGGAAAATAATTCAAAAACGGAAAAAGATAGAGTTGCAGTTCTTGTGCACTGCACTTCGAGTTATTGCCAGAAACATGCACACCAAGTTTGGAGTCATTTGAAATACAACACCAATGTTATGCTCCAGACAAGAAATGCTCTATAAAAATCAATCAAAGGGAAATAATTCAAAAACGGAAAAAGATAGAGTTGCAGTTCTTGTGCACTGCACTTCGAGTCATTGCCAGAAACATGCACACCAAGTTTGGAGTCATTTGAACGTACAACACCAATGTTACTGCTCCGGACAAGGAATTCAGGACGCCGCAGATGCCGACGCCGCAGACGCCGACGCCGCTGACGAAAGTAATCCCATATGTCGCCTAGTCAGGCGACACAAAAACATTACAACATTACAATAAAAAACTATTATTAAGACAAACTATTTTAAACCATAAACTGATTAGTTTCAATGGTATTTTTACTAACAAGAATTTAAGTATGGTGAGTTCCACCACCATTTCAGATAAAATGGAATCTATTAAAACTGATATTTTTTGCATCCGAAAACATGTCTAAACTAATTACATTTATAAATCAAATCACTAATGTTGTTTTTGTTGAAATAATCTGTAAAAACTGAAACCATAAATAAAACATACAAAATACTGTAAATTTGGAATTTTTTTTTGGAAATTTCAAATAAATTTATGAAAATAAAAAATAAGAAAATATCAATTTAAAAATATTTGAAAATATATCTAGCTGACTGTTGACCATTCCTTTGATGCTGCAAAAATAAAATGCAGATAATTTGAAATGATACTTCTCTCCAAAACTTAACAGACACAAAAATGTTGTGGTTTACAGTATCTTGTCCTGTAGATGTTTCATTCAGACAATTTCATTGTGTTTAAAACTGAAATTTGTGAATAATCATCCACAACTAGTTACATCATGATTTACACTTTACTATAACCAATATAAGTAAATTCATACTATATTTTACTTTTTAAAACTTACCTCAACAAAAGTCTGTGTTTTGAAATGATTGGCTTTATCTTGTAGGTACAGTGGATTATAGAACTCAAACAAGGAATGATACATTCCAAAGTGCAATGATTTCTTCCTCACAGCAGTAGCTAGATCTCCTGTGAATCAAAACAAACACTGAAATAATATCTTATCTTGTTATTGTATATCAATTTTACTCCAAATATATTTTCAAATAATTTCAAGAATGGATTTATTCACAAATTCAAATCTTGCTCCAAAAAATTTATTTCTGATGTCAAAACTTTAGACAATTTGAAAATAAAAAATGTTTACATGTAAACAACATTATCCTTTCTGTATAACAGATATATTTTGAATTGCAGTCCTCAGTCAGTTGGTTATTGATTTATCATTATTTATAGCCTTTTTTTTTGCTCAGTTATAATTAATTGAAAGCAACAAAATTTTAATCCCTTTATGTATTTATAATTTACGAACACCAGAGGTTTAAATTATGTCTACCACTGGGTTCATATTTTAAAATTTGCAAAACATTTAAACAAGTGTTTTTGAAAAACATATAAATCTTACCTGAAAACCTAATTCAATAACAAAATTAAATCTTGGACAAACACTGACAGTTACACAAAAGCTGTTACTGGTATAAAGTGTGTAGCAGAGTCAGTGAAATGGAGTGGAGTAAGTCTGTGATAATTTCTTTTGCTTAAATGACTATATCAGAAGTCAGGATTAAAGTAATGGTATTTTTCATCCCAGTCAAGACTCTTTTACTCATATGAAGGCTGTCAGTTATGATGAACCACAATATCTAAAGAAAACCAATTAAATTAGGCAAGTTTACTGACAAACTTTTTCACACCAAGATCTACCTGAGTGGAAAGATATACCTAGGTGATTAGAGGCTTTGCTAATCATAAAATCATAAACCAGCACTTTAGAAAACTTAGTTTTGGTGCAAGACAAGAAAACATACAAATTATGATTAACTTACATTAAAAGTACATATATACATACCCACTAAATCTCTGTTTGGTCCGACATCTTTTGCATTCCAATTCCAGGAGTATTTAGATGGCCATAATGTAAAACCTTCATGATGTTTACTCACCAACACCACATATCTGAAAATAAACATTTAATGACCTACAAAAATCGTTTGTTCTTGATGACATTACCATTGATGACTATTTTACAAAATCACCATTTAACAATATTTCAATGAGACTTTAATGTCCTTAAACATTATGAATCGGAAAATATACCAGAAATTTGATAATGTTATGTATTATTTTTAAAGTTTTATAACAAAGTCAAATAAAAATATGTGTATGTTACTGTGTACAATAGAGTGATATGAACATTAATTTTGGTAGGACTTGTTTTTGTACTTTCTAATAATCAAATGTATGTAAAATCTTTTTTTTTTCACATAATTATTTAAAATGGCTTTATTTCATCTCTTTTAAGGTTTTTTAATTACCCAAAACAAAAATATCAGTGACGAGTACAAAAAGAAATTTTTCCTAATTTTTAAACACAAGGTGAAGGATGACATCTCAGTGTTTTTTTTACCATTTTTGGGAATGGGGCCAGGGCCTGTGCAATTTTCATGTCATTATGAGACAAATTGGGAAATTTTTACAAGGCAAAAATCCCCCCCTCCCAAAAAAAAACAAAAATCACAATTACCAATGATGTGTAAGAAATAATAAAATATACTGAAATACAAATCACATTTAAAATCATAATGCATTTATTTCCTCTTTGAGGACAATAAATTTGACTATTTACAGCAAGATTTTTTGGGCATCATATTTTAATCTGTAAATACTTTCGACTTCTCTTAAGACTGCAAATTGGTACTTTTATTTGTAACTATTTTTAGTCACCTATCCAGACACCAAAAAATAACAATTTTCCATTTGATTGGGAATTAATGGTCCAAATTTGGGAAATTTCTAGTCTTTTTGCAATTGGAAATGAGGCCCAATTTCGGCCCCAAATTAAGCCCAAAAAAAAAAAACAAAAAAAAAACCCATGCATCTAAAACTTAATTTCTTTTATAGCCTAGATTGTAAACATAAGTATGCCTTATACACCTAAACAAGATATCTATAGAGATGTACACTTATACAAGGCATCTATATAGATGTACACCTATACAAGGCATCTACAGAGATGTACACCTATACAAGGCAACTATAGAGATGTACACCTATACAAGGCATCTATAGAGATGTACACCTATACAAGGCATCTATAGAGATGTATACCTATACAAAGGCATCTATAGAGATGTACACCTATACAAGGCATCTATAGAGAAGTACACCTATACAGTATACAAGACATCTATAGAGATGTACACCTAAACAAGACATCTACAGAGATGTACACCTAAACAAGACATCTATATAGATGTACACCTATAAAAGGCATCGTTATAGATGTACACCTATACATGGCATTTATATAGACCTACACCTTTACAAGGCATCTATATAGATGTACACCTGAAAAAGGCACCTATATATATATCTACACCTATACAAGGCATCTATAAAGATGTACACCTATACAAGGCATCTACAGAGATGTACACCTATACAACACATCTATAGAGATGTACACCTAAAGAAGACATCTATATAGATGTACACCTATAAAAGACATCATTATAGATGTACACCTATACAAGGCATTTATATAGATCTACACCTATACAAGGCATCTTTATAGATGTACACCTAAAATAGGCTTCTATAGAGATGTACACCTATAAAAGGCACCTATATATATCTACACCTATACAAGGCATCTATATAGATGTACACCTAAAAAGGCTTCTATAGATATGTACACCTATACAAGGCATCTATATATATCTACACCTATACAAGGCATCTATATAGATGTACATCTAAAAAAGGCTTCTATAGAGATGTACACCTATAAAAGGCACCTATATATATCTACACCTATACAAGGCATCTATATAGATGTACACCAAAAAAAAGCTTCTATAGATATTTTCACCTATACAAGGCATCGATATATACCTACACCTATACAAGGCATCTATATGGATGTACACCTAAAAAGGCTTCTATAGAGATGCACACCCATAAAAGGCGCCTGTATATATCTACACATATACAATATCTACAGAGATGTACACCTAAACAAGGTATCTTTAGATATGTACACCTATACATGGCATCTATATAGATGTACACCTATACAAGACATCTATAGAGATGTACACCTATACAAGACATCTATAGATATGTACACTTAAATAAGACATCTACAGAGAGATACACATATAAAAGGCATCTATATAGATGTACACATATAAAAGGCATCTATATAGATCTACACCTATACAAGGCATGTACACCTATACAGAGATGTACACTTATAGATCTACAAGGCATCTATAGAGATGTGCACATATACAAGACATCTATTTAGATGTACACCTATACAAGGCATCTACAGAGGTGTACACATATACAAGGCATCTACAGAGATGTACACCTATACAAGACATCTATAGAGATATACACCTATACAAGGCATCTATATAGATCTACACCTATAAAAGGCATTTATATAGATCTACACATATACAAGGCATCTATTTAGATGTACACCTATACAGGCATCTATATAGATCTACACCTATACAAGGCATCTATATAGATCTACACCTATACAAGGCATCTATAGAGATCTACACCTATACAAGGCATGTACACCTATACAGAGATGTACACTTATAGATCTACAAGGCATCTATAGAGATGTACACATATACAAGACATCTATTTAGATGTACACCTATACAAGGCATCTACAGAGGTGTACACATATACAAGACATCTACAGAGGTGTACACATATACAAGGCATCTATTTAGATGTACACCTATACAAGGCATCTATATAGATCTACACCTATACAAGGCATGTACACCTATACAGAGATGTACACTTATAGATCTACAAGGCATCTATAGAGATGTACACATATACAAGACATCTATTTAGATGTACACCTATACAAGGCATCTACAGAGGTGTACACCTATACAAGGCATCTACAGAGGTGTACACATATACAAGGCATCTATTTAGATGTACACCTATACAAGGCATCTATATAGATCTACACCTATACAAGGCATCTATATAAATCCACACCTATACAAGGCATCTACAGAGATGAACACCTATACAAGGCATCAATATAGATCTCCACCTATACAAGGCATCTATAGAGATGTACATCTATACAAGGCATCTATATAGATGTACACCTATACAAAGCACCTATATAGATGTACACATTTAAAAGGCATTTATAGAGATGTACATTTATACAAGGTATCTATAGAGATGAACAACAATACAAGGCATCTACGGTATATAGATCTACACCTATAAAAGGCATCTATATAGATGTACACCTATACCCTTTTAGTTTTTGATCACAAGAATCATTTACAGAATAAACCAAATAAAGAAAAAAAAAGAAGGAATGTGTTGGGTCAAACTGGGTAGTTTTTGGGTAGCACAATCAATGGAGTATGATGTACAAGTTTCATGTTCACGTCACAATTTAGTCAATAGACTATGCTTTACTTCTTACAAGAACAAATATGATCAAAATAATAGTTTTTACCCACTGAAGATGACATGAGATGACCAATTAATGAACAATGTAATCTGAAAAATAAAACAAAAAAACCAACCTTGCTCCTGATGCACTGAAAATATTTGCCCACTCATCCGGATCATAGAACTCCGCTCTAAAATTTTTGGCAAAGTCTGCGTATGTAAAATTTGGAGGATAGTTCTTTTTCATGAAATCAACATATTTCTTTGCTTTTTGAGTTCTCCAATAGAACCAAAACCAAGCACCATCAAAAGCGGGTACTGAAAATACACCCCAGTGAAGGAATATTCCTATTTTGGAGCTGTCATACCATGATGGTAGGGGTCGAGAATCTAATGATTTCCAGTTTGGCTCATATTTAACTGCATTTGCGAGTGTTAATATAGAAATTATTGCTAAAAACGTCGACATTGAATATACACAAGCCATTGTTTTCTCTCTGTCACGAATCAATGCCTAAGTCACAAGACCAAACCAATCAATGTGTTCAAAGCGTTTTACTGCACCTGACAAAAGGGACGTAATTCTACTTTCACTTCACTGTAAACACTTCCGATATTGTTAAGTACAGGTAAAATGATAAACATTATTTAAATGGATGCTTCTGATGGACCGGATTTGTATTTGTCTGATGTACATATAGATTCAAAGTATCATACTTTCATCGAATCAAATCGATCAGGTATGACCTATTTATAAAAAAATAGTATGAGTAAATATGTGAGTTGAGTGATCATAGCCCAGCATTATATATTCTATATGCATATGCCTTACTTTTATTTATTTATTTTTATTTTTTTATTTATTTATTTATTTATTTATTTGGGATAAATTTATTTTATATTGCTGCTTTTTTATTTATTTTGTTATTTTACTTTTATTCATCATTATTTTTTGTTTCTTTTGTTTTTTACCCACATAAAACAAACCAAGTACAGTATTAAAAATTCACGATAAAATCCGATTAAACAAAGTTATGTAATTTTAATTTACCAAGAGAACATTCAGTCAGACACTTTCAGCAAGATTTCAACAATTTCTCAATATTAAAACTTTAATGTATTCAGGTTTGACAAAAAATTTAATCCTATTCATTGTTATCTCAGTTAATATTTGATCTAAAAATGGTTGTTTATGTACCCCCCACCCATTAATTTCTCTGTAATTTTTTTGGAATAATATTTTTTACAGAAATGTTTAAATTGATTTGATTTCATCATTTGTAGGTCATATCAGTTGAAATTGAAAATTAGAATCAACAATAGAATTATAATTTAAATAACATAATGCATACATAAAGATAGTAACAAAAAATTATAAATAAAGGTTAGTTCATTTTGAATAAATGGAAAATGCAACTAAGTGAACGAAGAAGGCATAATAAAAGAGGAATTGACTAAAACTTCAAGCAACATGACAAAAGGAAAAAGAGTAAGCTTATCTGTGTACTATACAGTAAATGAGCTACCAGTTTACCAGTTGGCTTTTACTTAAAACTTGAGCCTGTCACACTTTAGGTTAGCTAGTACAGTATTTTACCAACTGAGCTACCAAGACTGCTACAATCCAACCCTAATTTTTCGGTGATCTGTGGTCCAACCCTGAATTCCATTATGCTGCAATGGACTAGATTTTGTTTTACAGATATCTTAACCTGGTGTAATTAACTGATAATTAATTGATACATATTTCCAGTTTCTAGGTTCCAATTCAAACTATTAAAGACTGAAAAAAAATCAACAGAACATATCATTTCACAAGCACATAGTGAACTGACCAAGGCTGAAACTAACATCAATAACAAAACTACAAAATATACTTCTCTAGCAGTGACAAGTAATCTGCCAGAGTCAGAGATTGATTCTGAAGGTGAAATTCCAAGGAAGAGACAGAAACAAGAGTTCGAAGGAACACCTGTTGATGAAGATGGTGACTTAGATGTGACAAGAAAGAACAAAGTGGATGAGGATACTCACATGTTAACAATAGGTATCAGATAATGGTGTATAAATAAACAATATTGTAGTACTAACAGTGTAGTTTAATGTTGATTTATGACACTGTGGGTAAGTATACAAATATTCTATATACTGTTACTGGTGTGCACTTGTTTAACTAAAGTACTATGGGAGCTTGTGATTCTTGAGAATAAAAAAAAATTTTATTGATTGAAAATTGTCGAAAAATGCAAAATAAAAAATGCAACCATCCAGCCTTAGGTTTGTCTTTCTGTAAATGATACAGAGCAAAAGGTTTCAACTATTTCACAGCAAAAAAGAATGCACATTTCTTAAGTCTCTTTATTTATCAATGGTATCAACATTTCTTTCATTTGTTGTCCATAGCTTTGGCAACATTTCTGATGTAACTTAGTCAATAAATCTAACTATCCTTCAGTGGTGGCAACAACTCTGATGTCACTTTTATCAATGACAGTGAATATTTGATGTCATAGATACAGTTAAAAATATAATATAATTTGTAAATCTCATTAAAAACGTGACCAAATACTTTCCCAGAAGATGATATGAGGTAGCATAATTTATGCATACTTTCATTCTATTGTTAAAACATATGATTTTAATTATGATTCTTCAAATAATGTTGATTTTATACATATTTCACATACTATCTTAAACAGAAACTGTCTTGCTTTGGGAAGGAACAAAAAGCTCATGTTTGATTAAATAGACCATGCATAATAAGAATATTTATACATTTTTAATTATTACATTTTTAAAATATGAAAATTTTTACCTCTACAGAGCACAGTTTAGCTACAGATTTGCTGAATGTTGGAGAACAGGTCAGTTTAGTAAATTACTTTATTAATTTTGATTTAATGTTACAGTAGTAAGCCATTTTCAACATTCAAAACAGTTGCTTCAAAAAGTAAAAATCATATTAAAGTTGGATTTTCATTAGTAAATCTCTAAATGATGGTCCTCTACAAATAATAAAGATCAAAATTGGAGTGGGGTAATGATGTTTTACCCCAGTCAAGATTCTATCACATAACAAGGCAATAAGTTCTGGGATGGTGGAGGAAACCAGATTACTCAGAGATAACAATTCACCTTCCACAAATGAACTGACAAACTTTCTCACACCAGGATCTGTCTGATTGGGATTTATCCTAATTGATAAGAGGTGCTAAGATCCCTAAGCACATACTTAGACCACTTGACCAACAAGGTCATCCCTATGGAGATCAAGAGATCTCAGTTTTTTAACTACTTATTTAGCAACAGTTTACAATGAGTATTTTAATATTTAGTCATTCTTTTGTACTATTACACCTATTAACTTTTGCCAAGTGAATTAACATATTGAAACAATATTCTGTTACCTGCTTCTTGAGGAACTGAACTTTTCTAGAGTATGTTATTTAACTATTTTTTCGAAAAAAAATATTATATAATAAAAGTAAAAATATTATTTGTCTCTTTAATACTTAATAGAATTACATATGTATATAAATCCAAGATTTGTTGGTTCAGTGTACTGTAAAATATGGCTTATTTAAAATATTTAAATATGTTTTGTTGCAAAATAGGAGGAAAAGGGTTTGGACTATCCAATAATTCTATAATCACACCACTATGCATTTGCTACAGTGTCAGTCAAAAGTCTGGAATTTTATAATTACATTTCCCTATGTTATTTTCTTTTCTTGTCTTATTTTGTTTGGCTGTTTCATCATTGACTTGTATTTTGTCCTGTTCTTAGTTGATCTTGTTTGGCCGTTTCATCATTGACTTGTATTTTGTCCTGTTCTTGGTTGATCTTGTTTGGCTGTTTCATCATTGACTTGTATTTTGTCCTGTTCTTGGTTGATCTTGTTTGGCTGTTTCATCATTGCCTTGTATTTTGTCCTGTTCTTGGTTGATCTTCTTTGGCTGTTTCGATATTGACTTGTATGTTGTCCTGTTCTTGTTTGATCTTCTTTGGCTGTTTCATTACTAACTCGTATTTTGTCCTGTACTTGGTTGATCTTCTTTCAAATTGGCTGTTTCATCATTGCCTTGTTTTTTGTCCTGTACTTGGTTGATCTTGTTTGGCTGTTTCATCATTGACTTGTATTTTGTCCTGTTCTTGGTTGATCTTGTTTGGCTGTTTCATCATTGACTTGTATTTTGCCCTGTACTTGGTTGATCTTATTTGGCTGTTTCATCATTGACTTGTATTTTGTCCTGTTCTTGGTTGATCTTGTTTGGCTGTTTCATCATTGACTTGTATTTTGTCCTGTACTTGGTTGATCTTATTTGGCTGTTTCATCATTGACTTGTATTTTGTCCTGTTCTTGGTTGATCTTGTTTGGCTTTTTCATCATTGACTTGTATTTTGTCCTGTTCTTGGTTGATCTTGTTTGGCTGTTTCATCATTGACTTGTATTTTCTCCTGTTCTTTGTTGATCTTGTTTGCCTGTTTCATCATTGACTTGTATTTTGTCCTGTTCTTGGTTGATCTTGTTTGGCTGTTTCATTATTGACTTGTATTTTGTCCTGTTCTTGGTTGATCTTCTTTGGCTGTTTCATTACTGACTTGTATTTTGTCCTGTACTTGGTTGATCTTCTTTCAAATTGGCTGTTTCATCATTGCCTTGTATTTTGTCCTGTACTTGGTTGATCTTGTTTGGCTGTTTCATCATTGACTTGTATTTTGTCTTGTACTTGGTTGATCTTGTTTGGCTGTTTCATCATTGACTTGTATTTTGTCCTGTTCTTGGTTGATCTTCTTTGGCTGTTTCATCATTGACTTTTATTTTGTCCTGTTCTTGGTTGATCTTCTTTGGCTGTTTCATCATTGACTTGTATTTTGTCCTGTACTTGGTTGATCTTCTTTCAAATTGGCTGTTTCATCGTTGCCTTGCAATTTTGTCCTGTACTTGGTTGATCTTATTTGGCTGTTTCATCATTGCCTTGTATTTTGTCCTGTACTTGGTTGATCTTCTTTGGCTGTTTCATCATTGCCTTGTATTTTGTCCTGTTCTTGGTTGATCTTATTTGGCTGTTTCATCATTGCCTTGTATTTTGTCCTGTTCTTGGTTGATCTTCTTTGGCTGTTTCATCATTGCCTTGTATTTTGTCCTGTTCTTGGTTGATCTTGTTTGGCTGTTTCATCATTGACTTGTATTTTGTCCTGTTCTTAGTTGATCTTATTTGGCTGTTTCATCATTGACTTGTTTTTTGTCCTGTTCTTAGTTGATCTTGTTTGGCCGTTTCATCATTGACTTGTATTTTGTCCTGTTCTTGGTTGATCTTGTTTGGCTGTTTCATCATTGCCTTGTATTTTGTCCTTTTCTTGGTTGATCTTCTTTGGCTGTTTCGATATTGACTTGTTTTTTGTCCTGTTCTTGTTTGATCTTATTTGGCTGTTTCATTACTGACTTGTATTTTGTCCTGTACTTGGTTGATCTTCTTTCAAATTGGCTGTTTCATCATTGCCTTGTTTTTTGTCCTGTTCTTGGTTGATCTTGTTTGGCTGTTTCATCATTGACTTGTATTTTGCCCTGTACTTGGTTGATCTTCTTTGGCTGTTTCATCATTGACTTGTATTTTGTCCTGTTTTTGGTTTATCTTGTTTGGCTGTTTCATCATTGACTTGTATTTTGTCCTGTACTTGGTTGATCTTGTTTGGCTGTTTCATCATTGACTTGTATTTTGTCCTGTTCTTGGTTGATCTTATTTGGCTGTTTCATCATTGACTTGTATTTTGTCCTGTTCTTGTTTGATCTTATTTGGCTGTTTCATTACTGACTTGTATTTTGTCCTGTACTTGGTTGATCTTCTTTCAAATTGGCTGTTTCATCATTGCCTTTTATTTTGTCCTGTACTTGGTTGATCTTGTTTGGCTGTTTCATCATTGACTTGTATTTTGTCCTTTTCTTGGTTGATCTTCTTTGGCTGTTTCGATATTGACTTGTATTTTGTCCTGTTCTTGTTTGATCTTATTTGGCTGTTTCATTACTGACTTGTATTTTGTCCTGTACTTGGTTGATCTTGTTTGGCTGTTTCATCATTGACTTGTATTTTGTCCTGTACTTGGTTGATCTTCCTTCAAATTGGCTGTTTCATCATTGCCTTGCAATTTTGTCCTGTACTTGGTTGATCTTGTTTGGCTGTTTCATCATTGACTTGTATTTTGTCCTGTTCTTGGTTGATCTTATTTGGCTGTTTCATCATTGACTTGTAATTTGTCCTGTTCTTGGTTGATCTTCTTTGGCTGTTTCATCATTGACTTGTATTTTGTCCTGTTCTTGGTTGATCTTATTTGGCTGTTTATCATTGACTTGTATTTTGTCCTGTTCTTGATTGATCTTATTTGGCTGTTTCATCATTGACTTGCACTTTGTCCTGTTCTTTGTTGATCTTCTTTGGCTGTTTCATCATTGACTTGCAATTTGTCCTGTTCTTGGTTGATCTTGTTTGGCTGTTTCATCATTGACTTGTATTTTGTCCTGGTCTTGGTTGATCTTATTTGGCTGTTTATCATTGCCTTGTATTTTGTCCTGTTCTTGGTTGATCTTGTTTGGCTGTTTCATTTTTGACTTGTATTTTGTCCTGTTCTTGGTTGATCTTATTTGGCTGTTTCATTACTGACTTGTATTTTGTTCTGTACTTGATTGATCTTCTTTCAAATTGGCTGTTTCATCATTGCCTTGTATTTTGTCCTGTACTTGGTTGATCTTGTTAGGCTGTTTCATCATTAACTTGTATTTTGTCCTGTTCTTGGTTGATCTTCTTTGGCTGTTTCATCATTGACTTGTAGTTTGTCCTGTACTTGGTTGATCTTATTTGGCTGTTTCATCATTGACTTGCATTTTGTCCTGTTCTTGGTTGATCTTATTTGGCTGTTTCATTATTGACTTGCATTTTGTCCTGTTCATGGTTGATCTTGTTTGGCTGTTTCATCATTGACTTGTATTTTGTCCTGTTCTTGGTTGATCTTATTTGGCTGTTTATCATTGACTTGTATTTTGTCCTGTTCTTGGTTGATCTTGTTTGGCTGTTTCATCATTAACTTGTATTTTGTCCTGTACTTGGTTGATCTTGTTTGGCTGTTTCATCATTGACTTGTATTTTGTCCTGTTCTTGGTTGATCTTATTTGGCTGTTTCATTACTGACTTGTATTTTGTCCTGTACTTGGTTGAATTTTTTTCAAATTGGCTGTTTCATCATTGACTTGTATTTTGTCCTGTTCTTGGTTGATCTTGTTTGGCTTTTTCATCATTGACTTGTATTTTGTCCTGTTCTTGGTTGATCTTGTTTGGCTGTTTCATCATTGACTTGTATTTTGTCCTGTTCTTGGTTGATCTTGTTTGGCTGTTTCATCATTGACTTGTATTTTGTCCTGTTCTTGGTTGATCTTGTTTGGCTGTTTCAACATGATCTTTATTTGGCTGATTTATCATTGACTGGTATTTTGTCCTGTTCTTGTTTCTTTTTACAGTTGCAAAGTATATGTTTTTTTTCTGTTTTCTGTTTAATTAAATATATTGAGATAATCATTGTTCATGTTTAATGATTTTATGTTAGGTGTGGAGAGGAGCTCTCATTCTTGCTGATTACTTAATTCATACTCAATCACAGCTACAAGATACTGTTGTCCTTGACCTTGGATCAGGAACGGGTCTGACAAGTGTTATAGCAGCTTTATTCTGCAAGAAAATTTATTGTACTGGTATGATATACATAATAGTGAGCTCTGTCTTAAGCTTAGTCAATCTTTAGCTAATAATATTTACATATCCTATGCAAAAGAATATCACAAGAGGAAAAGGCTTTTTCAAAGAACAAAATTTGGCTTCCTTTGAGTGAGCATTTTTTTGCTAAAATTTAAAATAGGCATCATTTGCAATTTCATAAGAATAAAAGGTTTGCCAAATTTTAAATTAATATTAATGTTTGAATGGTTTTGATAACTAATGAGAAACATTATTAACTTGTTGCTTACCAAAAATTGGTATTTAAAAACAGTAATTTTGTTCAGATTATATAAATCATTAAATGTTCTTCTGATAATGAACTGAAATTAAATGTATTTAAAATATCTTATAATGAAAACAAAATTGAAGACATCCCATTAATATATGTATTGATTTAATGACTTGAATTAAAGTTTCTGTGTAGTGCAACAACAACAGCAACAAAAAAGAAACTAAGAATAAAAAAAGATGTCTTCAAGTAGGATATGTGTGTCAGGCACAGAATATCTAAATATGGTTTCTATTTCAGTACATAAGTTATATATATTGATATAAAATATATACATGTATATTGATTATTTAATAGATAATGGTGAAAATATACTGAAAATTGCACAACACAATTTGGATTCCAACATTTTTACCATCAGTGATGAGCTGAAATGGAACTATGTTGTTAGAGAGCTTGACTGGTTCCAGGATGACTTAAAAGCTGGTAATAACCATATTGTGATTGGTTATACCCCATGATAGCTTTTATATTAAGTCTACAAGCTAATGATAAACTAATAAGTAAATCCTGTAAACTGTTAGGAACAATCTCAGTGTAAAGTATATCATAAACTCAGCTGGTAGGGGCTATCTCAGAATAAGGTATATCATAAGTTCATCTTGTAGGGGTCATCTCAGTATAAGGGTATATCATAAGTTCAACTGGTAGGGGGCATCTCAGTATAAGATATTAATAAGTTCAACTGGTAGGGGTCATCTCAGTATAAGGGTACATCATAAGTTCAACTGGTAGGGGGCATCTCAGTATAAGATATTTCATAAGTTCAACTGGTAGGGGCTATCTCAGTATAAGATGTTTCATAAGTTCAACTGGTAGGGGCTATCTCAGTACAATTTTTTATAAGTTCAATTACCCTTAAAAATAAGTTCAGTATGTATTTACTTCATCTGAACTTGGTCAGTGTATAAAGACCATGTTTGTCAATTTAGACATTTACCCCATAGGATGCATTTTCCTACATTATAAAAGGTTCTTATATATATATATATATATATATATATATATATATATATATATATATATATATATATATATAGATTTTGCTGTTACTGCAGTTGAAATATATGTCACAAATTACAAATTGAGGGTAAGTGAGGACAAGCTATAAAAAATGGATTTAGCAAAACACTGTTTATGTTGTTTTTCATGACTTGATATTTTGGTCAGGGCAATGATTGTAGATTGTAAATGACTATGATGTGTGGTACAAATATAAAACTGGCCATAATTTACAATAGAAACTTTTTACTAAGTTACTAGTATACAGAAGAACTGACACTGTTTCAAAAAAGGATAAATATTATTTAAAAAAGACTTCTCTTCTGTGGATGGATGTTTCAGAGTTATGTTTTGTTTTATTTAAATTGTTAATAATCTTGTTTTATGTACAGGAACAGAAAATTTTAGTTTTACTGAAGAGGAAATTGAAGAAATCAAAAGTGTAGATATAATCATTGCAGCTGATGGTATGTGACTTTATATATCTATTTCATGTTATTAGTTAAGTGGTGGTGAAAGTTCCAAAGTCTTAAGGTAGATGGAGTGGTGTTGAAAATATCTTCAGATGAATCCGCAAGGATGCAGGGGTATGTGGTATTAAATACAAGTAATAATTAGGATGAACACCATCATCTTCAGATATTTGAATTTTTTTATTTAAAAAAAAAGGTCCTAATGAAGACCACCAAAGGCCGAAAGCTCGACCAGCACCATACTACAAAAAAAAAAAAAAAATTCAAAACCTGAAGATGTTGGTGTTCATCATCCTAATTATTATTTTATCTCATGTTATTATATATGTACATTAAAACACTCACATGAGAATATTTGTGTTGCTCTAATTGGTTTAAACACTGACAAATACAAACCTTCACACACACACACACACACACACACACACACACACACACGCATGCACACACGCACACATGCAGGCACAGATGCACACACACACGCACACACACACACACATGCATGCACACACACACACACACGTGCACGCACACACACGCATGTACACACACACACACACACCATTTCTCTAGATCTGTCTTAGTCAGTTTGCTTGACAAAAAATGTCTGTTTTCACCAGTCACTCATATTCTCAAAGTGACTGCCCTGATACAAATGACAGAATCTTTGTCTGGACTGGATTATTATGCAGAGTGTATATTGACAGCAAGGATATGTTAAAGCATGTTTCAATTTTAATTTGGATTTTAAATTTATTAAGCATATAAAATTGAACCAAAATATAGACACATAATAACTCTGTTTTATTTTGGTTCATACTCACTGCTTGTTTAAACTGCTCTCATTTGAAATAACATAAATAAATCATTGCCAAAAAAACATGCTTATTCTGACTTGTGTATCAAATTATCTTTCAATTGTTTCTGTCTTTTTAGCTCACCTGACCGAAAGGTCATGTGAGCTTATGGCATGGTGCGGCGTGTGTATGTGCGTGCATGCGTGTATGTGCTTGCGTCGTTGACACCTATTTTCGACTTCTCCTCCAAAACTGCTGGACAGATTTCAATGATACTTGGTCAGAAGCATATGGGCCGGTGCAATTCAGATTTGTGCATGGCGTTGCCATGGCTACCAAAACTAGGTCAAGGTGACCTAGCGGTCCAAAAAATCTTAAAAAATTTTCTTCTCCAAAACCGATGATGGGAGAAAAAATCTGATGTGATATTTGGCTTTTCTAGGGTCTTAAGCATATAGTTTGTTCATTTTATGAAGTTTGGTCAAAAAATGGGTTACGCATTTTTGCATTTAATTAAAAAAATTTCAGTAAAATGGCTACAAATTGTTATAACTTGACTATTTGAACAGGTAATGACATGAGGTTTTCAGTTTTGACTTTTTTTTTTAAATGACCTTTAAAATAGGGTCAAGGTCACAAATTAAGGTCATGACCTAATTTGTGATTTATGCAGTTTTAGGCAATTTTCTTGCAAATATTAAGAGTCATATGAAATACAAACATTGTTAAAATGTTCAGCATGACAAAATTTAAAAAGGTACCAGGTTTCGTAACTATATGTTAATCCATGTAGGAGTTGTTGCCCCTGAAATGTTATTTTTGGTTTATAAATACTAAAATTGTTCATTAGCTTGAAAACTATAATCTTTTTGTATAGACATGTATATTAGAATATTGTAGGTATAATGACAACGATCATTATGATATATGGTTCAAGGTCATATGTTGTAGGAGTTGTTGCCCCTGAAATGTTATTTTTGGCTTTAAATACTAAATTTGTGCATTAGCTTGAAAACTATAATCTTTTTGTATAGGCATGTATATTAAAATATTGTAGGTATTATGACAACGATCATTTTGATATATGGTTCAAGGTCATATGTTGAAAGGTCAAGGTCACAGCTGCAAAAGAAGACAAAAATTGCTAATTATCTTGAAAACTATTAACTTTTTGTATAAGCATATATATCAGAATATTGAAGGTATTGTGACAACGATCATTATGATATATGGTTCAAGGTCATATGTTGAAAGGTCAAGGTCACAGCTGCAAAAGAAGACTTAAATTGCTAATTATCTTAAAAACTGTTAACTTTTTGTATAGGCATATATATTAAAATATTGTAGGTATTATGACAACGATCATTTTGATATATGGTTCAAGGCCATATGTTCAAAGGTCAAGGTCACAGCTGCAAAAGAAGACAAAAATTGCTAATTATCTTGAAAACTATTAACTTTTTGTATAAGCATATATATCAGAATATTGAAGGTATTGTGACAACGATCATTATGATATATGGTTCAAGGTCATATGTTGAAAGGTCAAGGTCACAGCTGCAAAAGAAGACTTAAATTGCTAATTATCTTAAAAACTGTTAACTTTTTATATAGGCATATATATGAGAATATTGTAGGTATTGATATGACGATCATTTTGATATATGGTACAAGGTCATATGTTGAAAGGTCAAGGTCACAGCTGCAAAAGAAGACAAAAATTGCTAATTATCTTGAAAACTATTAACTTTTTGTATAGGCATGTATATTAGAATATTGTAGGTATTGTGACAACGATCATTATGATATATGGTTCAAGGTCATATGTTCAAAGGTCAAGGTCACAAATGCAAAAGAAGACAAGAATTGCTAATTATCTTGAAAACTGGTAACTTTTTATATAGGCATGTATATTAGAATATTGTAGGTATTGACATTGCGCTTATAGATGGTGCAAGGTCATATATGTTCAAAGTCAAGGACATAGTTGCATAAGTATACTGAAATTTGTAAATGATTTGGAAATTGTTCATTGCATTACAGTTACTTCATGCATATTATATAATCTACTTATAAATGAAATGTGAGTGGATATGTTTCTGATTAAGTTTTGTGGCAGTTCTTAACTTAAGAAAACTTGTTAAGTTTCTGTACCTAATATATTGTCTTTTGCACTTTGCAAACAATTTTGGACATATACTCAGGTGAGCGTTAAGGCCCATGGGCCTCTTATTCCTATTTTGTATAAATTTTATACATTGGAAATTGTTTACATGCAACTTTAGTTGTAAATTGTTTACATGCATCTTTAGTTCAGTACGTCTTCAGTTAGGTAAATTTTAAACATAGAGAAGCTTTGCTTTAACTATGATATGTTTATCCATTACGTCATACACTAATACTTATGGTGCTTATATAATACTTAACTCATACAGAACTATGTTTAATAGACTTCATATATTTAAAAATATTCTAATATTTCTATTTGTATTGGCAGTTGTGTATGATGAAGACATCACTGAGGCCTTTTTCAGAACTGTACATAAACTTATGTCCAGAAAACCCCCAAAAACATTATACATTACCCTGGAGAAAAGGCAAGTACTGAGAGATTATAATTAAAATCAGTTTAAAACACCAATCAACATTAGTTTGACAGCTGTAGTTTTAGATTTATAAATTTATACCCATGATATACTAGTACACTGATGGCAAATTTAATATTCATTTATCTTAATTACCACACATTATCGGCAACAATTTTGAAGGAATCACCAAAAAATTGACTATTCATTTTATAAAGTGGTATTTTTGTGTAAAAGCCACTTGTTCCCCTTGTCTAGTCTTGAGATACACCAAGTGTAGACAAACAACAAAAGGAAAATCTCAAACCTTTGAAGAGTAGTTTTATCATAACTACATAACTGGTATATCAGATTTACAAATTTTCCTAATTTATTGAATGCAAAATAATAAGAACCATGAACATGGTGAAAGAAAGGAGCTAAAATGTTGTTTCCACCATTTAATTGTGTGCTTTCACGGTGTGTGCTCATTATTTTTTGGCCAGACATGAAATTGGTGAGGATACATCAGTGTGTGTGTGTGTGTGTGTGTGTGTGTGTGTGTGAATATTATTTATATTTTTTTTTGAAATAACATTTATTTTTCATATATTTTCAGGTTTGTTTTTACAGTGACAGACCTTGACATCGTTACTCCAGCATATACACACTTTCGTGAATGCCTTAAGGATCTACTGACACTGAATGATAGCTGTTTACAGTATAGTTATAGTCAGATAGGTACTGACTTCCCACAGTACTTCAGGTACAACAGAACTAAAGAAATGGTTAGTATCAAAACAAATACATGTAGTACATCATTACATGACCTGTTATTGCTATTGTTCCCAAAGCAACAAAAATGCTAATGCAGTGAATCGTATTCACCTTTTATAAATTTTGATCAAAATATTCATGTGTTATTTGATTCCAGTTCCGCAATCATTCTTTAATTAGACCTTTTTTCATGATAGAAATACTTGTCATATTTTACAGTTTTATCCTAAATTATGTTTTTGTAATATCTAAAACTTGAGATTTATTCAGTCAGACTCTTTTTTAAATCTTTATTTAGGGATTTTAAAGTGAATACTTCTTAATAATAATAAATCCAGAATGATTGTGAAATAAGGGCCTAGTTAAATGAGGAACAGGTTTAAAATGTAACAGATAATTAGGTTTGGCATCGTTTACTTTCTTATTTTAATCTTTATTGTTTTTACTTTGATTAAAATGGTCAAAGGTAGGGTTAAAGTGATATATTTGGTGATGAATCACATCCTATGAATAAAAACCTTTTGTTTGTAGAATGTTTGGATATGTAAAATTCACAATGTGAACATTGACGAAAATCCAAGATGTACATAGAATTTTTATTTTCCAATCAGTGAATGATGTCAAATTTCATCATTTATTTCATTTATACAATTTGTTTTCAAAATTTGCTGTCAAACATAGTGAATCACATATAAGTGTTAATTATAAGATGAAGAAAAATTAGTCCTTGGCCTTAGGGTTAAGTGATCTCATGTTGGACATTATCAAGAGTCAGACATTTATGATCCATCATTTAACAATTATTTTCCTATTGGAAACACCAACCCTGTCAAAAATTATTACTTCTTTGAATGCTTTTAGTTTCTATTTTATCATAATACATGTATAAGTAAAATATATTTTATGACAGTGTACACATAAAACATTTTTCTGAACGCTACCTAAAAAAAGAGTATTATACAAATAAAAAGTGTTAAACAGACACACAGTTTATCTTTCTCAGATAAATTGGCAAATTGAGGTTCTTATAATAACTTCTGAAATAAATAATTTCATTACTTTTAATTGAGAATGTATTTATTTATTTTTTATACTTTGACAGTATAATAAAAATTATTTTGTTTTCCAAAGTTTTATATTAGGTGCATGTCTTTTGTCCATGTTGTAGTTTTAAATAACAAGCCTTTTTTACAACCAAATAGTAATCACAAATGCAGGATATCCTTAATAAATGTGAACAGTAAATAAGTAGGTGCCTTGCAAGTCGGTCTTTTTTGGTTCCCTAAAAGCTTAATAAGTGTGATATGTTGGTGTTCTATCTCCAACACTGATGTTTCCAGTTAAAGTACCTTATGTTTTTTTTACTTTCAGGAAATATGGAAAATTACCTCAACATTTTTAGATCAATGAGATATCTGTGATGTGGTGCATCAGTTTTAAGCTTCCATAGCAGTATATTCAAATAGATTTGTTGCCGGAGGTTGATTTTCTATTCAGGCTTCCTCAGCTACATGTGTAGACAGATCATCAAAGAACCAGTTTCAGAGGTGAATTTTTCAGCAGCACATTCAGATGTTTGTTGACAGATCACTGATTACTTAACATCAGAAGTGTACTTTTCAGAGAGGCCCCCTTTTAAGCACATTCAAAGGAGTGTTTTCAGAGCAATGAACAACCAAATTCAGAAGTCAGGCTTTCTGAGTACCATTCATTTCTTAAGACAACTCATTATATGTAATGAATACACAGATGCAAAAAAAAAAAAAAAAAAAAAAAAAAAACAAGCCTTGTTCATTTTCCGGTTTGGAAATAAATATGATAGACATAGATCTCTCTATGTGTTATGACTGTGAAGGAAAGAAACTATATGAATTGATGATGATGTGAAAAGCCTACTTGATCAAATTAAAGTCAAAACACACAATACAATACTGTATCACCTACTTATTAAAATTAAGTTTAATTTGTTTAAAGATTCATTTGAGCTACATATAACTTGTATTGAGTTGAAATTCTGTGTTTACTCCAGTCTAAAGTATTCTGTTGGAATGGTGTTTCATGACTCTGTCTAGATTATTTTTAGTTTGGAAGTGCTATATGCTCCTTTGTATATTATTTCTTGAACACAACAATGTTATATGCTCCTGTCTTAAAAATTTCTGGTTTAGAATGATATTATATATGCAGCTGTTAGGTTATTTCATTTTTGTTGAAGTACAGTAGTATCAAATATGGATACAGTTGACCAATTCTGTTACTGTAAGAGCAATTACATTTTGAAATTGGGATGCTTGATAAAATTTTAAATCTAAATTTGCAGAGTCCTTGAGAAGAAACCTTAAAATCATATACCAAATATTTTATAGAACCTTTAACAGACCCCCTCTCCCAATTCATTGTGTGTTCAATGCTCAATGTTTAAGCATGTTGAATGATTTTAAATCTCTGCATCTTAAAGTGACAAGTTGATAGTTTGTTGGTTTGCCTGCAGAAGGTTTTCTCCTCGCACTCTGGTTTCCTCTACAATCCCAGAACTGATGCCTCAATACAAGTGAAAAGTCCTTGACTGGGGTGTGAAAACCTATTAATCAACTCTCAACTTAAAAAGACTTGACTGTTGTTAAAACCCATACTTTTAATTTGGCATTGTTTACACTTAATTTGCTAAATTGATTAGAAAAGATAAAAACTTTTTAAGTCTATACTCAAGACATATTTCGTGCTTTTTATCATACGTTCAGCCGATTAGGCCCTGACAGTTGACACCTGTTGATTTTGCTGTAGGTTCAGCTAATTATACAATGTGACAATCCCTAGCTAGCTGGATGATGTAGCTCAGACCAAAAACCCTGTTTAATGGCAACAATGCCTGTTGCTTCATATTCAGTTGATTATGACATAGTGTAGCTACTAAATGACCTAGCCCATCCTAATGTTTAATGTGCTTCATATTTGTTTATCACTTAAGGTTATCTAGCCCAGTCAAAAAGTCTGGAGTCCTGTTGCTTGATGTAGTTGGGTAAGCTGACTGTATTATATAGAGTTGATCTAGCCTAGACCACTTTACTTAGCACATTTCCAACTAAATTACCCAACCCTGCCCAATTGATAGGACATTTCATGCTTTATTTCCCAAAACAGCTGACTATACAAGATAGCCCATGACACCTGTTGCTTCACGACACAGATTCAACTGAATATATCAGATAACATAGCCTTACCAAAAAGTTTAACTTACCTAGCCAAACTGACTAGGAACTGCTTGTGTCTCAGGTTCTGCTGACTATGATTATCATAGTCTAGCCAATCAGACACCTGTGGCTTCATTCCCTGGTTATGCTGAGAAGGTTATATAGCTTAGCCAACTATGTTACCTAGCCCTGCCAATTTACCTTAACATCTAACACATCATGTCCCAGGTTCACCTTACTATATGAGAAGTTCATTTCTAGCCTCTAGCCAATCTGACTGGGCACCTAACTGTTGCTTCATTTCCAGGTTAAGCTGTCTGTACAAGTTGACTTAGCCTAGCCAACTAGGTGATTTAGCTCAGTCTCACTGCCTGGATAATTGTTATCTCAAGTCATACAATCAGTTGGCTGTACAATATAAGTCTAGCTTATAAACAAAAGCAATGTTTATCACTAGGCTGATGTTGATATTCAGCACTTTAAACCAGGTGTGTCAAAATGATAAAAAATTAAATGTCTATTTAGAGAAATACTGAATTTATTTCAGATGACAATTAAGATGAAGATTAATTAACACTGTCATCCTACAATTAACATCTGCATTCAAACATAAAACATGGTAATTAATTAAAATAATGATTTCATAAAATCAATCCATGAGACAAAGATAAACTTAACTTATTCATACAACATGCATTCAACAGACCATAAAAATTTACAATATGTTACATGGTTCAATATATAATATAATGACATTATATACAATATTTGTTGGTTTTTATTTATTCTGGTAATTGAAATTTTAACATATGAAAAAGTGGAATGGATTTTAAGAATACTGTAAATCAGGAAATTTTTGCATCAATTTATTTTTGGCATCAATTAGCGAGTAACAGGATGCAAAAAATAGAGAAAACTTTTGCAAATATTTTATTCTGATGATATTCTATTGCATTTGCAATGACCATCATCTGACAACAGGAAAATAACAATGTGAATACATGTGTGTATCTTGAAATCACCATTCTTGCCATAACGAACTGATGCAAAAATTACCAGATTTACAGTAGCTGATCATTTTGTACCCTTGTATTATCAAGCACTGCCTACTCTTTTTAATTAAGAGCAGTCTAAAGAACAATAATTGCCCACAAGTGTAGTCCACCAAAAGCCTTAAAACTAGACACCAAATTATACCGTGCGAGTTGTTTTGTATTGCACCCATGTTGTTTGTGAAACACTTTGTCCTCAGTAGCCGTTTAATGTAAAGTAAGTTAAAGGTCAAGGTCATCTGTTGGAAAAATCCTCAGAAGCTGTTCATGTAAAATTAAGGGTCAAGGCCATCAGTTAGAAAAGTCCTCAGTAGCTGTTTATGTAAAGTAAGTTAAAGGCCAAGGTCATCAGGTGGAAAAGTCCTCAGTAGATGTTTATGTATAGTGAGTTAAAGGTCAAGGCCATCAGCAGGAAAAGTCTTGCCACAAAGAATATTTGTTATAACTATAAATGTCATTTTAATGTGTCGTGCTCCAGACACAAACATAGTGAAAAAGTATTTGTTCATTGCTAATTCAATATACATATATATCCACATGGATATTCTGGGTTAAATTTAATGTCACCAAACCATCTGCAAAATCTCTTCAAAATAGAATACAATCACACAGTATACATTTATTGACTTGAACATTATTAAAAGAATCTATCACTACTTGTGGTGCCAGATAGGGAAATCTCAACCAGATTTCTAATATATCTGGTCAAGAACTAGGCTTGCCTAGTTCTGAACCAGATATATTAGAACGAGGGTTGAGATTTTCCTATCTGACACCATAAGTAGTGATTGATTCTATTTCTTGCACCACAAAATATACAAGTTCTATTAAAAATCAAAATTCAACACATGATGGAAGCTGCGTTGTGAATATAAAAGACAGGAACAAGCGTGATGTCGTAATTCATATTAACATTACGTCATGTAAAAATTAATATATATGAAATAAACTTGTTATTGATTTAGAAACAAGAGGCCTAATAGTGCCTGTGATACTCAACTGGCTGCATATGTAAGACAATGTTTGTTTTTGTTTGTAATGCTGTTTAATGTTCAACTCAAGAACATTTCACTTATACAGAGACTGTCAGTTTTGGAAATGGTGGAGGACACTGGAGTATCGGAGAAAACACGACCAAGCAAACAGTTAACAAATAAACTTTCAAAGATGAAGTGCTAGCGCCAGTGGGACCTTAATGCACAATGTCAGGGGTAAGAGGCGCTGTGATCCGTAACATCGAATGCTTAAGACCACTCAACCACTGTGGCCCCTGTAAGACAATGTGATGTGGTTACCATGATTGGTTCATCAGCTTCACTGAAGCCTACTTTGCAAAACACACATGCAGGCATGCTTTGCCATGCCATAAACTCAGCTGGGTTTAGCCAGTTAAGCTTAAAATGGATCAACAATGGCTATTTTTATATATATATATTTTATATATATTTCTTTATACCGAAATTTCTGTCTGGGGTGCAAGAAACATATATATATACTTGAACATTGCTTTTAATGCCATATAACTCATTGAGATTTGTTTGGTTTTAAATGCTTTGTCACCATCTCCATGCAATCTGATAACTTTGAAGTCAAAATAAAATTCCCTTTGCAATGGAAGTTACCATTATAGTCTCATTTCAAGGCATAAAATAAAGCTTGATAACTGGAGTTATTTTCTTAACACTGCAAGACATCAGAACATTGTTATTTTGGAAGGTACAAATAGGCTATTAAATTTTAATTCCCTAGACTTAGCTCTTTAATTGTGTATTAATGAAGTTGTGTATGATCCAATTATGTAAGTCATCTGCCCTTAATAAGCAAATTTTTAAAACATTTCCAGCAACCTGTATGATTATTTTGCATGAATTATTAAAAATTACCAAAATTTAAATCAGAGAATGCTTGGATTTAAATGAAATATCGAATTATATAAGTAATTTTTACAAAAATGAATGTAAATACTCTCTATTATATGGCAGAGTACTCAATTTCGAGCTTTCCGTGACTTGCAAAAAATTACTTATACATGTAACAATTTGTACATCATAAAATCAACATCTTCAGAGATGTACCACACATCTTGTATATTCTTAATGAAGACTTAAAAATGCATAAAAAGGTTTTGCTTTGATAGTTTTCCTGAGAATAAACAAATCCTGAGTTGTCTGTTTGGAACATATTCATGTTACATATTGGTCCCATTTATGTTACAATTATAGAGCACGATCGTTTCTCTAGTTTTATTTAAAACATACACTAGTACCAAGAACTGAAAGGAAAATAAATAAAGTGTTGCTTATTCTCTAAGATGACACTGTTACATCTAAAAGTTCAGTATCATTAAAGAGTTAGTAATATCACCCAGCAATGCACAAGACTGACAAATTTTCTGTGAAACCCAGATTCTAAAAATTAAATCACAATAAAAGAATGAAATACATCAATACAGACTTGTATTCTTCAAAAAAGGTAATGACAAAATTTAATTGAAATTATGGTACACAAAGATTTAATGAAATTAGAATAAATTTTGCGAAAAAGTGAAATAGAATATATGTATACAATTAAGAAGACTCTGACAACCTGATCTAAATGTCCATATAAACATTGAGATGAGAATTTGAAATATACAGATTGAAATAAAAATATTGTGTATAAATAAAATGAAGGAAAGAATAAAATCTAATGAAGGAGTGTGTGATGAAAAAAGTAGTGAGACAATCCTTTAGATTTATCCCAAATGAAAATGAAAAATCTAAAATAAAAATTCCTTTAAAATCTGCAGCATTGTCATTTACAATGAAAAAAGATGAAAATGGCAGGAATCGATGAATAATGGAAGTTAAAAACATGATGCGTTTGTATTGGAAATAAACTGCTACATGTAACATATACATGATGAAATCAATAATGCCATCTTGTGTTTTAAGAAAGGGGTTCAAATTTCAGACCAGTCAACAGACCTGAAACCTATTTAAAAAAAAAAAAAAAAAAAAAAAAAAAACCAGAGAAAATGAACAAAACAATAAATGTAATATAAATCACTACAATGTTCAAAAATACAAATTATACATAGGACCAGTAAAAGTAAGAACTGTTTTCTAACAGGACATGTATAAATTTTCAAGATGGCCTTATCGAGAAAAGCTTAAACAATGTGTGCAAAAACATATAGCTTAAAACTGCTTGCTGATCAGAGGTGATTTTAAAAATTATGCAGTTGTCAATTACAAATAATTGCTGCCTTCTCCATAGGTGTATATATTATATACACAAACATCAATCTATATGTATGTTGGTGATGTGTGCTATTTACAACAGAACTTGTTTTTACGTAGTTACATGTACAAATCATTCAACAACAACTAACCCTCGTTTGTTAGAATGAAATGAAACATTCCATCACTTAACAAGTGGCAATCATATCATTCCATTTTTCAATTGGAATTAGATGAGAATCCATTATGATTGGAAATTGATTGAATTCGGAAAAATCTATCATGATTAGAAATAATGTTTTTTTTCTTTTACAAAATCTGAATACATTGTTTTATAATTAATGATCTCCAAAAATGTGTACATATTTAAATTTTTTAAAAAATTGGAGTTTATGAATAATCAAATGTTCGACTTCTATTTGAAGATTCATTTTCTCCTAGATTATCCTTCTTTCTGACCTCACCATCAATGAAGATCAGATCTGTAAAAAAAAAAAAAAAAAAAAAAAAAAAAAAAAAAATTAAATTAACATTTTCCCCAGGACCATTTATACCAAGTACCAAGTGCATGAAATGTTATACTCTACCATGTATCATGTAAACAACAGTTGGGCATTTTAATGAAAAGAAATGTGATTATACATAATATAAAATGTAAGAGTAAATCAATGAATTCTTATAAAACTTCTGTCTGAAATGAATTGTTCTGACATGTGGTTAAATGAGTGAAATATTACAACACAACAAAACAGATGCAATGATGTCAAACCTGTCCACTTACCTACATGATAATTCAAAATTTTGTAAAATCCACATAGTATCTCAAATTTTCTCAAAATCCACAACTTGACAAGTTATCTTAAATTTTCTCAAAATCTACATAGAATGGTAACTCAGAATTTTCTCAAAATCTTCATACTGGTAGTATGTTAACTCAAATTTTCTCAAAATCCACATGGTAACTCAAATTTACTCAAAATCCACAAGGTATATCAAATTTCTTAAAATCCACATGGTATGGAAACTCACAATTTTCTCAAAAATACATAAATGGTTTATAAGCAGATCTATGGTTGCTGTTAAACTCTAAATTCATCAACAAGTAAAATTTCCACCCTACTAGTAAAGGCACTTTAAGTAAGATATTTAACAATTTTGTTACACAGTGTAATTAATATCACAGTTTTTCTCTAATTTCTTTAAGACACCATTTACAACATGAGTTAACTATATACATCTATTACAAATATAAAATTTATACCCCAACATTTGATATAAAATAATACAAACAATTAATAATTGCTGATGGTACATTAAGTGCCATTTTATCAAGTACAATTTAGAAAAACCAAATTTTGTTTTTGAAAGAATTACCAAACAAAAAATAATTTTTTGAATAAATCATTGAAACAAGTTTTATAACTCTGCAAGTGTATATTCTCAATGTATATCTACAGTTGTTATGAAGCAGAATTTTACCAGAATAGTAGCATACACCAGAATATAATACCTATACTCTACCAATAAAAAGAAATAACAACATTTAAATAATCTTAAATTTGATGCTGAAAGAGTGAAAAGCAACATGAATTTAAAAAATATCACATGGAACATATATCTAACTTTTTGGGGGTTGTAAGATAATTATAACAACCGTTACCTACTGTAACTTTACAGTAGGGCTCCACAAATGCCAGTAAGGTCAATCGATGGTCAGCAATCAACCCCCCCCCCCCCCCCCCCCCCCGAATAATTTCTTTAATAAACACACATCAGATAGATAAAGAAATAACCATTAGAATTTTTATTTAAAAATATGGTGTTAACGTACTGCTTTTCATCTTTCCATAACTGTCAAGTCATTGGCAATGCAACAAAAAGTCAGTTAAACTGAATTCTGTTTGGTACATCAGATATGTCATTTTAATTATAAATTTTAAGTCAATGTGTGACAATGTCACATATATAGATAAATGTTCATAAATACTGCTCATTAATATCTTGCAAAAATCCCATCACTGGGAACTTAAAATATATCAACATATAACAGAAACAACAAATGATCCTGATATAAAGCCATGTGTAATGTTGTAATCTTGTTGTTGTTGGTAACCTGAAAAATGGTTGTCAAGTTATTACTTTCAATATGTCATTTTTGACTGTGAAATGTATATTCTAGTAGAAACGATGTGAACAGGTGAAGCCAATAGTAATCAATTAACTTGTAATGTATTAGGTACATGTAATTACCTGTGAATGGGGTAAGTTCAGTGAATGGTGACACTGTCCGGAGTACTTTTAATTGTTAACAAGCCAACAAAGATTTTTAAATAGATTCTGTCTTACTATTATGGGGTAAAAAGCAGATTCTTATATTTTTCAATTGGCTTTTTTGAAGTTTGAATTGGTGTTTTTTGCCTACTTTACTGGAGTACTTTTCTTTAGCATGATAACGACCAGTTAAATTCCAGTTTCTATTTTACTAAAGCTAATAATTACAATATTTTTTAAACAACTAATCAACTGTACCAGTTTTCTTTTCAATTTTATAAAAGAGTAAAAACAGTTTCTTATAGAATGCTTGCTATTATTGACATCATCTGATGCTACCATACAAAAATTGCATTTTTTTGTATCTAGAAATAATTTTTAAGCACAAAATGGACTAACTTAAAAATAAAACTGATATTTTAGTTACATTGAAGCATGGATTAAAATGTTGTATATCCTTTTGTTCTTACTTGTAGTTTGTTCCATAATGAAATTTTTTTTCTAAATAGAAATTGTATCAGAACCCACAGCTTTCAAAAAATAAAAAATAAAAAAACCAACATGAAGACAACTGAAAATTCAAAGAATTTTTTTATCCTTCAATTGAACATTGAACACTTAAAACTCATTTCAGATTTATAAATGTTATTTTTACAACTTTTGAAAAGATATGAAGACAAGGGATTCATAAGTCTAACCCCAATTTTATTGAGACTTGGTCATCTAGTCTAGCGGGTCCGGTCTAAATAATAAAGTGTGTTCTATTATTGCACAAATCAAATCATTAATACATCTTAGAATTTTACACAATACATATACAATCCCATCTCCTTTAATCATTTATGACAAATAAAATTGTATACTGTGTCAGATATATTTACATGTAGTTGTAAATACTCTAAAAAGTACCTATACTGTACATATGATTGATAAAACTACCCCAACATACAACAAATTTCATGTTTTTATTATCCTTGACTGCTTTCTTTTAACTGCTACTTTAAAAAGTACACAAACATAACCAAGTATAACATACTTAAGTGTCAAGTATGACATACCTGGGTGTGAAGTATGACATATTTGTGTGTCAATTATCACATGCCTGGGTGTCAAGTATGACACGTGTGTCAAGTATCACATGCCTGGGTATCAAGTATGACATGCCTGGGTGTCAGGTATCACATACCCGAGTGTCAAGTATGACATACCTGGGTGTTTAGTTTGACACCTGGGTGTCAAGTATAACATACTTGGGTGTCAAGTATGACATACCTGGGTGTCAAGTATGACATACCTGGGTGTCCTTAGTTGTGTAGATTTATTATCTTCTTTTTTAATATCAAAGAATCTAAACAATTCACAGCAGCTTTCTTCAAATTCAAGAATCTTTAAAAAAAACTTTAATTTTCAGCACCCCAGTAGCCCCTCCCCCCAAAACTCCCACCCATCTATAAATATACACAATTTTTAAAAGTAGCTTTTAGCTTCTACAGAGTGCCATTTAACTTAAGACTATACCTTATACAAATACAGGTAATTCATACAGTTTATCCCACAATAAATCAACTTGGTTGATTGACAATTAAATTAACACTGATTATAGGATAACATCCTCTTTCTTTCACACCTCATCATTTATTTATACAAAATATTTAGAAATCAAAGCCCCATATGAAAAGCCTGTAGCAAAACTTATACTAAAATCCGACATGGACATCCCTTTGTCCCACACAATAGATTTCCCCAATATCATGATACATGTCATTTTAGTTTCACAAAAACTGGGCAACAGAAAATTTTTCTGTATAATGTGACAAAGTCACAGGTCAAATTTTCTTTTCTCCAAATTTGTGGGTTTCACCCATCACTTGGGCATGTTGCATTTTTTAAATTACCTCATAATGCTGGGGAAAAAAAAACCAGACAGTTTCACACACTCTCCGACGATCAATCATTAATATATTTTCTTACACCAATATCACATATAAAATATTTAATCTGACACTCCCATTTCTTCTTTTATTCTTTCAATTAAAGCTAAAGTCCGATGAATTGTTTCTGATCCAATAAGACTAAAATCAAACAAGTTCACCATATGGAGTATAAAATTTCTGCATAGATTCTGCAAAATTACTTCTTTTCCGTGATTTTCCACAAATTTTTCACAAGCTTCTGGAATCTGGCAATCTGCTATAAAACTGCAACGAAATACAATCAATCAGAGAAAAGTTGTACAAAAATAAATCAGACGGGAATTGTTTCAGAACAGTCCAACCAAAACCAAACTATTAGAGTAGTAATGGAAGATTTTCACAGATCATAATGTACACGAATTTGAGAATGAATTCATATAACATCTGTAATACAGTTTGTATGTATTTTTTACATAAGTTCTTTTTAAGTCATTACTTTTCCCGAAAATTGAAAAAAAAACTTGCTTACTTGTATTTCAAGAAGTATGTTAACTGAATAATACCTATTTGTGTTCTATGTAAAACTTAACTGTGTTTTTAAGAAAGTATGACACTTACTTGTATTTCAGTATAATGTAAAATGTAACTGTTTTCGGAGAGAAAAAGTACATGTGTACATCACTTACTTGTATTTCATATGTAAAATGTAACTTCAATTATTGAGAGGAGTAGAAGTATGGCACTTACTTGTATTCCATAATGTGTAAAATGTAAATGTATTATCTTAGACAAGTACACTGTCTACTTGTATTTCATATGTAAAATGTAACTTCAATTATTGTGAGGAGAAGAAGTATGACACTTACTTGTATTTCATGATATGTAAATTCCACAACTTCATTAATTCTTTTTCTCCTTCATTTACATCTGTAAACTCATCTATCATCTATAAAACAAAATAAATAGATTTTAGAATAATTACCAAAACCTTGACCTTCAATATGTTACTGAGAAAGAAAAGAGACCAAGAAGGAGACCACTGGTTTATTAGGGACCCTCCAGTACTATAGTGCTATATTGTGGCTTGTCTCAATGACTCAAGTGTTTAAGTGTACACAAGTACAAGGCATACTTACATTTGGTTGAATTGCATGTTGTTGAATAAAATTTTATGTAGAAATATGCTTTTTCCCCCATTGTTAAGACACAAGTACAAATGTCAAAAGGGCTGTATTTGACCATCCTGGATTACAATTTGTGATGTCAATTTGAAACCATAAGCCACGAGCAATTAAAATATGCATCATTATGATTGAATTTGTCTAAAATTAAATTTCAACCTAATTTATATAATCTGTTATTCGAATTTTTCTTTCTAAAAATCCTACTTTAGGACCCAACCACACTCAAATAATATATCTGTTATTCTTACTTTAACAGTTTTCTGCCTAAGCCAAACAGGGTCGTTTTCATCCTCACTGTCAACATGGATTTCTTTTGGTGTGACTGGCTGCGTAGTCCAAGTGTGATAGTATAACCTTTCAACACAAAAGTATTTACACATACAAAAACGGTATATAGGTTTGTAAAAATGTTTTCACATAACTGATAAAATGTAATGATAAATTAGTCACACTATGTGTAAAGAATCATCTTTTTTATCAAGGTCTTCATACATTGTATATCTCTACTGTCATGACATCTTTTTATTCACAAATAAGAACCAATGACTATTTCATTTCCATGATGTGGTTATTTATTGCTGT
Source organism: Tegillarca granosa (assembly GCA_029721355.1). NCBI lineage: Eukaryota > Metazoa > Mollusca > Bivalvia > Arcoida > Arcidae > Tegillarca > Tegillarca granosa. The sequence continues at coordinate 52,303,522 of CM056594.1, read as the reverse complement.
ACGTACTTGTATATGAAATTTATTTTTAGCACAATTTTCATGATTCATAGGTTCACAAATTCTCCAAACACTTACAGCTATGTTTATTCCACATCAAATCAAATGATTATTATCATATACATGTAGATTTTATGCTTTTTTCGTTGAATAATTTGCAACTTTAAATTTTTGCAGAAATTTGAAGTATGTCTAGAACATGAAAATAATTCAACAATTCAGTTCCAGATCTAACTTTTTGATCAGAGATAGTCAGTAGGCTCAATTTATTCTGCATGCACACACACATTTATAAGTATCATTCTTATTTGATTTCAAGAGCCAATGTGACTCAGTGATCTAATGCTTACAGGTATTTACAGATCAAAGTGACAGTGCCTCTCACAGCTTAGGTTCAAATCCAACTTGTGCAGATTCTAGTGTAAAAAGGTTGGTCAGGTTGCTGGAATTTGTGTTTATTCTGCCTTCACACACATTGGGTGTGTGTGCAGTGGTGATATGGGAAATAAGGTTAAGGTTTACACCATCCATAATCTGGCTGCCTTGACAACCATAAATCTACTTTATGCAAAATTTGATTCACCAACCTGTTGTGACCTTGCATAAACTGACGATTAATCTGGGTATCATTCTCTGGTTCCATAAATTCTAATAATGTACACTCTGGTCGCTTAGGTCTACAGTAAAATAGTAATGATTTTGACATTAATTAGAGAAAACAACGGTTTTAAATGTACAGCATCATCAGGTAAAAAAAAATTCAGTTGTTTTTTTATTTTTATGTTCACAAACACTGTATTTTCAAAATTTCAAACTGATATCAAAATCTTGAATTTGAGTACAAAAATTATAAGTTTTCTTCAATCATGTTTTCTACAATAAAATTAAAATTGTCAGCATAAATTTAACATGTATAAGTAATACAGTAATTAATCAATGACGCTATAACACCAAGAACAGATCGAGTTCTGTAGAACATCAATTCATAATTCATAACTTCACTTTTAATTTCTCATTTCTCAGCTTTTCAAAGAAGGTACACTAAGGGATATATATATATATATATATATATATATATATATATATATATATGGTATCGAAAAGAGAATGGCAAAATCAATTGATAATTAGTTAAATGCATATATTAATTCCTGTCTACTGAAGACTGACCAAAGTATGCTGTAACTTGTACAAATATTGATAAAATACTATTTATCTTTCTTAAAAATGCCATAATTTTACATTGAACATTTAAATATACAGTTTTTTTAACACAATTTAAATGTTCATGTATCACTACAATTTTAGGTCCTAATTAACTAACTCTTTTAGAACCTCAGAAGCAGAATGCTCTTGAGCATATGCTTACAAAGCACATTACACCTCTCAATGACTACTCATGTACATCCTAGTGTGAGAACTATTTGCCAGTTTATTTGTCCAAAATCAGCAGTTTTTTCTGGATATTCATTCAAGTTTTCTCCAACATTCAAAAACTGACTGCATAAACATATATTGTAAATTAAAGGATTTGGACTAAAATCCTAATACTCAACTTGACTCTTTACTCCTGATAATGTAAACACCCTGAAAACTCAAATGTCCAGATTACTTAAAAAAGTTTTCAACATTTTATTATAAATTCTTATATAATTACCTATACACTATGACATTAGTAACTGGTGTCCGTCTCACAGGTCCATTCCTACTGAAGGCATATCCTATATGACTGTGTATGTCTTGTGGATTTCCTATGTATGAACCATCATATCTTTCATTGATAGAAACATCAATTCTAGCACCTTTGGGGTGTGGCTAACAAAATAATTATTATAATAATTACAAGAATTCCATGGATTTAAATGTCTCACCTGGTTAGTTTTTGATTGAGTAGAAAACACATTACTTTAACATAAACTTTCACATTTTGACATGCCGCCACCACAGACAATGGCGAAACCAGAAAAGTAACACCTCCAAGTCTCACCTTATGGCAATGCCAGGCTCGACAAAAATAAATATTTATGTATAAATATCCCTTTAAAGAGCAGTCAATCCATCCTATAGAATCTTTTTATTTTTTATCTTATTTTAAATTTCTTCTATAAATGAATTATATCAAAACAACGATAAATCAAGTTTAGCTTGAATTTTGTAGTGACAACTATTAAGCATTTTGTTAAAATACATTATCAAAAACTAAACAGAAAGACTTAAAATTAGCTACATAATAGAACGCACATCAAACTTACTGTTTCCCTTGATATATTCTGTAAAATATTTGAGACTGTTCTTAAAGACTGTGTACTATTTACCACATTTCAATAATTTTTTAAGTAGAGCTACATAGCTGAGTTTCATCCATTTAAATTGATAACAGATACTGTCAAGCCAATTCTTCAGTGCTCATCAGCAGGGTCTCATCCAATAGGCCCAATATGAAATGTTTACCATAGAAAAACTTAGCATGAGTGAATTTTAAACAGCATTTCTGCCTATATTATTCATGGAAATAAATGATATGTATACAGAAGTACTAACCACATATATAAAATTAAATCTAGCATGACAAAGACGTAGATGTTTGAGTAGATTATAAAGCATTTTACAGTTGAGTGAGCACCATGGACAATGGAGGTCATCTCTGGCTTCTGTTTGCTGCCTGGCATTGTTGTTATACAAAAACTGATAAAATATCCGCAATTTCTTTTTAGGCGTTGTCTGATTGGCTTCTTTCATACTATTGGCACACATGGTACCTGTTGAACATACAATGTAAATGTAAACCAATGCAACTTTCAAATTAACAAAACAAGAGGCCCATGGGCCGTAACATTCACCTGAAGATATGTCCAATATTGGTCTCAAAGTGCAATAGACAATATATTAAGTATAGAAACTTTTAAAGTTTTCTCAAGTTAAGAACTCCCACAAAACTTAATCAGAAATATATCCACTCACATTTCATTTATAAGTAGCTAATATAATATGCATTAAGTAACTGTTGTGCAATGAATAATTTCTAAATCATTAATCAATTTCAGTATACTTATGCAGCTATGTCCTTGACCTTTGAACATTAATGACCTCGAACCATATATGATTGTCATGTCAATACCTACAATATTCTAATATACATGCCTATGCATGAAATTAATAGCTTTCAAGATAATTAATAATTTTAGTTTTCCTATGTTGATATGACCTTGACCTTTGAACATATAACCTTGAACCATAAATCAAAATGTAGCAATGCCTACAATATTCTCATATACATGCCTATACAAAAAGTTAATAGTTTTCAAGATAATTAACAATTTAGTCTTCTTCTGCAACTGTGACCTTGACCTTTCAACATTTGACCTTGAACCATATATCAAAATGATCGTCATGTCAATACCTGCAATATTCTAATATACATGCCTATACAAAAAGTTAATAGTTTTCAAGATAATTAGCAATTTAACAGGGCTCCAAGCAGCGCTAAGGTTTCACTAGCCAATTGGCTAGTTAGTTTGAAACTTACTAGCCAAGTCCAAATTTTACTAGCCAGGTCCAAAAGTTACTAGCCAGAAGTACAAGACTTCATATTTCCAAAGCAAATCTGTACAATAATAAATTGTTAATATTGGTCAATATTTTTATCAATTTGGTGGCTTTCCTTTTCACTCGGCTCCCCAAACTCAAAGGTTGAAAGGCTTACTTGCCGTTTTGCCATATTGTTTATGTGCAGTTTCATGTTCCCGTTACGTAATACAATTCAGTTTCATTCAAACACATCTAAGACCAAGATCGATGACAGTTAATCCGAGTGATGTAAGTCATAATTTCTATTACCGGTATTTTTATTACAAACAAAAGAAATCAAGGTTGACAATTGATATTAAACAAATTGTTTACAAATTACGATTTCCGATAGCTGACCAATTCAGTGAACTTGGAAGTAAATATACCAGCAAGCTGGATAATTTTTGGTTGCCATTTGGCAAGTGGACATAAATTTTACTCGCCAAATGTAATTTTTACTCGCATTTGCGAGTATTTTATTTGCCACTTCGAGCCAGTTTAAGTCTTCTTTTGCAGCTGTGACCTTGACCTTTCAACATATGACCTTGTACCATATAACAAAATGATCGTTTTTGCAATAACTACAATATTCTAATATACATGCCCATACAAAAAGTTAATAGTTTTCAAGATAATTAGCAATTTAAGTCTTTTTTTGCAGCTGTGACCTTGACCTTTCAACATATGACCTTGAACCATATATCAAAATGATCGTCATGTCAATACCTACAATATTCTAATATACATGCCTATACAAAAAGTTAATAGTTTTCAAGATATAGTTACAAATATATAATTTTTAGCAATTTCCCCACTCAGTGCCTTACAATATCCCCATTTTGAGCCCCATGGCTACCATTTGTGCAAATCTGAAAATAGATGACCTAAGGATTTATAAATGAAATAACTAATGTAAATCTCTTGTAGATTCAGAGGAGAAGATTTTTAAAAGTTTTTCACTATTATCTCCCTTATGGGGCCCCAAGGCGACATAACTCCTTCATTTGTGCAAATCTGAAAAGGCTTCACCCTGGCATGATGGTTACCAAGTTTCATTAAATTTGGCCCAGTGGTTTTGGAGGAGAAGATTAAAATGTAAAAAGTTTAGGCATAACGGACGAAGATGGATAGCAATAGCTCATCTGAGCTTTCAGCTCAGGTGAGTTAAAAATAAAAATGTTCAAGTCATTATCTTATAATCATTACTCATTTTCTTTCTTTCTTTCTGTGGCATGAGTTAAACCACATCACAAATTCAATATAAATTGTGTTTGGTAGATTCCTATATGATTTCAACTAATAACAGACAATGTGATATGCTTAAAACCATAAAAAATATACTGTTTATTATTATTGCTAATGGTAACATAAGATTACCAGTTGCTTTTTTTTCCCTTTTTACATAATCTAACATTTTTGTTGTTGTTTTCTGCTTTCCTGCATGAATATAATCATCTATCATGAGTCATAATTAGACTTGATATGGTTACCACTTACCCCGAGTCATAATTAGACATAATATGGTTATCACTCACCTGAGTCATAATTAGACATAATATGGTTACCACTCACCTGAGTCATAATTAGACATAATATGGTTACCACTCACCTGAATCATAATTAGACATAATATGGTTACCACTTACCTGAGTCATAATTAGACATAATATGGTTACCACTCACCTGAATCATAATTAGACTTGATATGGTTACCACTTACCCGAGTCATAATTAGACATAATATGGTTACCACTTACCTGAGTCATAATTAGACATAATATGGTTACCACTCACCTGAGTCATAATTAGACATAATATGGTTACCACTTACCTGAGTCATAATTAGACATAATATGGTTACCACTTACCTGAGTCATAATTAGACATAATATGGTTACCACTTACCTGAGTCATAATTAGACATAATATGGTTACCACTTACCCGAGTCATAATTAGACATAATATGGTTATCACTCACCTGAGTCATAATTAGACATAATATGGTTACCACTTACCTGAGTCATAATTAGACATAATATGGTTACCACTCACCTGAGTCATAATTAGACATAATATGGTTACCACTTACCTGAGTCATAATTGGACATAATATGGTTAGAAAGTTGATTGTTGTTAAGGAATTCATTGTGAGCATTTCGTATCCCTGAGTTGGTTGTATTATCATGAATTTCCTGAGCTTTATCTGACCAAGCAATTGTAAATCTCAATGTTTGACCTTGATTAAATACTTCAAATGATCCCACTGGCTATAAAAAACAAACAAATTTAGTATCAATACTTGAACAAAAAGCTTAATGGGCCTTAAAGGTCACCAAAAGAACATGAAGAAAACATTATTAATGGTTTTGAAAGATTTACAGACGTAGTAATGTTTAATGCACTGATGTCATGATTCAAGTTTCAACCCTATTTTCAGTTCATGGCAAAAATGCTTTTTTAAATCAATCTGGTTATATTTCTTTTCTCATTTTATAACTGCTTCTTTTACAGACAAATGGATATATAGATTTAAAATATGGCAAAGAAATAATATGACATGCATTAATAATGAGGTATGGATGACTTTATGCAGGTTTTTTTTCAGGTAAAACTATTTAGTAGTACATTTAGGCAAAAATAATCACCAAATAGCACAACAACTTATTTGAAAAAAAAAAAAAATTGTTAAAATTTGTAGCAGAATAATTTACCTTTCCATCAACTGTAGTTTCCCATGGCCATGATGCATTTGCTTGTAAATGTTGTTTAGATCCCATTTCCTGTAATACTATTTCATAATCACCGTCCTCTAACTGACATCGTTTATGTTTATCATATATGACTAGTTCAGCACTGTAATAAATTGCACCATCGTCAAATGACGAAATTTTCCCATTTTTTCTCCTTTTGGGTAAAGGTTCATCTACAAGTAAATTAAATTACACCAAGATTTACACTGGGGTTACTAACCATAAACTGTTTTCATCAATAATAATATTTTAAACATACCAGTTTTTCAGTTACTTTTGATGTCTCTTCATCATGATGTGTGTTGTTTAATATGGCACTCATTCAAAGAACTACTTTGCTTTCTTTTTAACCAGTAACAATATACACTAAGGCCTAAAATAAAATTAACTTTGTTTACCGTTGACCACCCAACCCACTTGAAATGCCCCTACCCAAAAAATTTTATTGCCTTCTACTACAATGTTTTTTTTTACTTCTCGTTCAACATAAGAAACAGTATTAAATAGCAATATCTGTGGATAGGAAGATATCCTGTCAGCAGGTTTATATGGTAGTAAGGAAATTCAGCTGTGTTTCTCCATGGGAGAAAACACAAGGAGGAACAAAGAAGACTTTAGTTAGAAAAAAAATGTAAATGTGTTTTAAAAGAGAAATATGAAACCAATTTAAACTTTTCAAAAGTTTAAAAGATTAAGTTTTCAAAAAATAAAATAAAATTTTTTTCCTACCTACCTACCCACATGTGGATAGCATTGGTTGGAAAACTGCAAACAAAGAATTTTTTAAGTTAGGCCTAAGACTACCATAGTAAAGCATGACTAATTTATGCTTCAATTAAGATCTATTAATTGCAATAGAAGCACATGCTAGATGGTTTCAGATACATATAATTGTTTGTATTCACTACAATAGTGTTGGAATAACCCCAAATTGATTTATGCTAATTTTAAAACAATGTGCTATTTCTTGGCAGAGTTTTTTCTGCTTTAGTTTTAAAGAGATAAATGAAGTTCCCAATATTGTTTTATGTCTCAGTCTTGGTTATACTGTTACTTATATTTAGACAGTCATTTCTGGAGGGTGGGGGTGATGGTGGAGGAAACTGGTGTGCCAAGAAGAATGACTGACCTTTGGCATGCAAAATTACAAACCCTCACTCTAGCATCTGCTCAATCTGGTAAAAACCTGGGCATCAAGAGGCACTGTGATCAAGTGCTTCAGACCTTATGCTACTACATGTATGTTCACAAATAAGGCTTTGAGAGGCCACTTGCTTTTTAACCAATTTCATCTTTGAAAATAAGTAGGTCATTTAAAATGTTGAAATCACTTATATACATAAGCCAACCTTTTTACACTTAAGTGTTCAGATACATGTGTCGTTTATACAATTGAAAACAGATTTATGGCTACATAAATTATCCAGAACAAAATGTGATTTTCACTGTATGGTAATTCCTTATGTGTTGCTTTTGACTGAAATCAGTCTATCATACTTGCTTGTTACCTTTGATAATCAATTAAATTAGTCATGTCAAGACACAATTCCATCCATCTGAAATTTATATTTAATTATTCAAAGGGGATCACAAGTGACCTTTTACAGTGGCTTTGAGCAATTTAAAAATAAATGGTCTTACCTAAACTATGTATATCACCATTGCAGACACCATTAGGAATGGAGTTGAATATCGGGTATTTAACACTTAGCACTAATACAAAAGATTTCACTGAGTGTCCATTATTATGATTAAAGTTTTCATGACCAATAGACAGAGATGTTGATTCCAATGATAATGCTGATGGAGGATTTACAGGAATGGAAACTTTTCCTTGACTTGCTTGCATAACAGGAGAAGAAACATCCTATAAAATAGAAATTATATGTTCATTAAAAATGCAATGTTTTTAGAAAACATACATTACTACTTAAATCATGTAACCCTGTTATGTTTCAATATTATTTCAGTAAGAGTTTAGTGAAATAATGTATTTTACCTAAATGTCAAATCCTTTTTATATGGAGATGGTCATTTCTGGAATGGCGAAGGAGAAGTACATGTAGTTACCAAAAGAAAACCACAGAGTTTTGCATGCCAACTGGCAAACTTTCTCACACTGAAATCATTCTCTGGTGGTATTGAACATAGATTGTGAGGTACTGTGATCCATTTTCCATTTACCTATTTCTCATTGTATATAATGCATACCATTTTTGTCATTCAAACGTCCTTCCTTAATTTTGTATTTTAATTGCCATCCCATAGATCTTTTCTGAGTCCAAAACTTGTCTTTTTTACTAAAATAATGATTTAGTTCATGTAATACAATTAAAGTAAATCTCTATTAGATCACCAGCTTTTTTGTTTTCTGCTCAACACCCCTCAAAAGACCAAAAGTTACATTAAGAAATGGCATTCAAGATCCACATTAGGTTTCATTCTTAAGGTATTTATCAACTGCTGTTTAATAATTTTTTTTTTTAAAAAGGTTTCACTATATACTTAATATTTACAAGCAAGATGGAGAGTAAGCACTTTCTAATACAAGTGTACTTGCCTTTCGTTTTTTGTGACAAATTTTGAGTAAAAAAGCTTCAACTTCTACTTTTTCACAACCAATAACTGTAAATACATAAAATAAAAATTTGGAATTATATATGTTAATAAACTAAAAATGTCCCTCAAAATATACCTTCAGGTTTTTTTTTTCTGGCACTGGGATTAGGTTCAGGGCAAATAAGAAAACAATGAGTCAAATTTTCTCATTTTGAGACCATACAAAACAATATAATGTTTCATAAGAAACTGGATTTACAAGGCTCTGTTGCAAAGGAGTTACATGAAAACCCATTTATTAAATACAAGTCTTGTATACAAGTGTAAATGTCAAGTTTACTCAAACTTAAAACTTTTTAATTGCAAATCTGAAATAAAACTTGTGGGTTTTTAAACTGTAGGAAAAAAACTGTGAAATTGGGAAAAAGTTCTTATTTTAGTCCAAAAATGCCCCAGAACCCTGTAATATGAAAAACAATTTATGTTTTGATAAAAATTCTAGAAAACAACAACCTTAATATCTGAAATAAATAAATTGCTATGCAATTCAAAGTCAACATTATATTACATTTTTTTATACCACTACAAGTAAAATAAATGATACAGTAAAATTTGTAACACCCAATTAGAAGGTAGAGTTACCTCTTTTTCAAGACTTTTAGAAAACATTTAATTGTTCTGTCCCAGTTTCAAACACAAGAATACTTACCATCTTCATGATAGAATCCATTAAAATTAATATTCATGTACTGAGACTTGTATCTAAAATCATAATGAAATATTTATCAACACTATACTGTGATATATAATAGTTACATCATCAGAAATCCTATTCTTAGCCAATTCTGGTGCAATTAAGATTCAAAGTAAATTAAACGTCTGACAATTTGAATAATATTCCATGAAATAATCTGAACAATTTTTCTAGCATTTCTTCATGCGGGAAACATGAATAAAAATAAAGTTTTATTCCTTTAGAATAAGTGAAGATTTTCAAGCATTTAAACTGTCATTTTTCATGGTGACATGTCAAATTAAAGTTTATTTCATCATTTAAACGACCACCTTTATACAAAGAAAATATCAGCGCTGCAATAAGATTTAAAATACTGGTATTTTTAACTTTCTAATAAAATAGTTTAATTGGACACACACACACACACACACACACACACACACACACACACACACACATCATTAATATCCTGAAAATCACCAACACAAGTTGTAAAACACTTAACCAGTTCAATTCTATTGATAAATGATCTTTTTAATCTCTAGAAGATACCAGTTTCAATTAAAGTTTGGATCTTACCTGTCTGTTGGAGTGTTCCGGTTTTGAACTTTTGCCAATAAAGTATCGAGTTTGAAAGTTTCCCTGCAAAAAAATAATAATAAATAAATAAATAAATATCTGAATCAAAACAAAAAACATACATGGTATGAACAATAATTTTCATAAAGGCAATCTACAACCATATTTTAAATCATGTGACATTCTGTGTATACATTTCAAAGATAATTTTGTATGAAACATCAAAAGGAATGCAACAAAAGTAAATGATACATGTATATGTCCACTATTTCATCCTTAACAAAGATACTTCAATATATTTCTTTTTACTTACTTCTACAAAAAATATCAATGATCAATGTTCAGTAAACATTAAAAACTATGTTTTTTATGTACTTACTGTTCCATTTAATAAGACTGACAATTGGATATGATGATCTTTTTCCTTGCAATATTGCTTTTAAACCCTTGAGACTAGGGAGTATCTATTCACCATAAAATGCACTTGGATGGATTGAATAATTCACAGAGACCAGTAAGATGATTTATTAACTGTTTCAATAGTTCTGATCCACCAAACATGTGTGTTATACAATTACATTACCTTTTTCTAGATGATCTTTTTCTTTTTATATAGGTCAGGTTACTGTGCAGAAATAAAGGCTAAAAATAAACAAATTCAACAACGTTTTTCTGTGTAATATAAACCTCACATGAACTACAAATAATGGTGACCTTCTGGTTCTCAAAATAACAAATGTCAATCTCTTGTTTCAATTTTTGTTTGTAATGTAGTTACGTGTGTCCTTTTCAAAAATATTTTTGAGAATATGTTGCAAATCACAGGTATAGCTAGCATTCCATAATTTTTTTAATGCAAAACATTTCTGGTAAGTTATTTGTTAAATAAACCTTAAAACACACCCCCATACACCCAGGGATCGAAATTAACCTTTTTTACTACAAGCTAAATTTAGCTTGTGGATTTTAAACACACTAGCTAAAATAAAAATCTACAAGCTAAAATAAAGTTGTTCTGTGTTATTTATTTTAATACTGTTCAGTCGTACATAATGTCATTCACTGATGTGGGCCATATGGGGCAGCTATAAGCCAAAATAAAATTGGACAAAACAAAAGTTGTTCAACTTCCTTGTTTTATTTAGCCAAATGGTTAATACTGTTTAGCTACGGCTTTACACTTGAAAAAGTTTGTGATCATTTTCACATGTTGTGACCTCTGAGTGGTCTTCTGAACGCTTTAAATTTACCACGTTTGGTTTACTTGCAATTCAAACTTTGATTTGATTACGATTTTTTGCGACTACCATTGAGTAAAATTGGAGACGGATTACACATATTTCCAAAATCGCTACTCACTGAATATTTCTTGTACCTAAATTTTGGACTCGCATTTTTTCAAATCAACTCGCATTTTGCGAGTATTTCGGCTTAATTTCGATCCCCGACACCAGTTACAGGTTAATATTCATAGACACTATACTAACACTATGTGTAATCAGCATCATTAGCTTGCATTTTTTCAGCATTCAGACTACACAGCTTTTATGTTAAAATGCATGGACACTCAAATTTTGCATTTAGACCACCTCATCCTTTAAAAAGATTTGAAGACACAATACATGCGTTACAATCTCCCTTATCTCTAATCTTGCTTAGTCTGTTTCATTCCTTTCTAGTTGTAAGCATCCTCTGTAGCTGGCCTACTCTTTTTTTAACTCTACAGAGGTGTCTTTAGGATGCACCGAGACACGTTTTTATAGTTTGCCAATGTTTAGGGTAAGATTTAGCTATCACTGACAGTAAATTTTTTGCATGTATTTACCAACAGATGAAATAAGTGAATGGAAGCCCTTTTTCAGTAATGAAGCTCAGAGGGTCTGAACTTTCAGATTCCCCTACAATCTTGGATCTGTATCTGAATCAGTAATCAAATCAAACCAGCTTACTTTATCAAGATTTTTGAACACCTGTAAACCTAGTTAAATTACACTTACTGACACACTGTTTCTTGTCCTTAGATATCTGTAAATTTGTGTTGGCTCTGAAAAACAAATTAGGAAAGTAACATCAAATTGCATCTTGGTTTATGTATGCAATTACATGTAAGCAAGCACATTTATGTTTTTGTCATGCAATAACACAAAAATATCAATAGTAGGTTAAATGTTAGTTTGAAAAATAAATAAGGAAATAATAAGGATTGTTTATACAACAAATGAATGAAATAGGAAATCTAAAGCTGTCAAATTAGAGTTAAACAGCTCAGTTACAGGTGCTAATTGACCTAGAGTCGATCAGCCAAGAGCAACATGACCTAATATGTAAAACAAGGATTATATATACAAACACTTTTTTGAAAATTTTGGAAAGGATTTGACTCATATAGAAAACAAATCGGTAGTTGTAACAAGTGTCATTTAAAAAATGTAAAATATTTGCATTTTAATGTTAACAAACAGAGTTGTTGATTAAATCTGTAAATTTACTGTAGTAGGGAGTGTGGTGGTAGGACTTCCTTTTGTACCCCCCACCCATTAAAACCAATGTAGATTTGAAAAAAAATTTTCATTCACAAAATGTAAAATATTGAATTATTATATCATTTTCACCTTTAATTTAGCTAAAAAGTAAATTTGGGCAGGGGTACAAATGGAAGTCCTTCCAGTGTGGTGTGTAACAGGAGGGAGAAAATGCGGGGTCGGACCGGGGATCGAACCCGGACCTCCCGCACTATAGGCGAGTGTTCTACAACTGATCTAAAGATTTTCAATTTCCAACAGCAGACCGCTACATTCCCCCCCCCCCGTTATTCTCGAGTTTCCCATGATCCTATGGGAAATCTCACCCCAAATTCCCTCGGATGGACATTATACGGCCGAATATATGTCAGTCCATCACTTCCGAGGGCCACACTGGCCACCAAACTGTAACTGGAGGGAGAAAAATGCAGGGTCGGACCGGGGATCGAACCCGGGACCTCCCGCACTATAGGCGAGTGCTCTACCACTGATCTAAAGATTTTCAATTTCCAACAGCAGACCGCTACAGGTGTAATAAGAATGTTTCTGTTGTAGATACTACAGACTAGGTATTTGATCAGATATTTTAATACTGACATATATCGTGAATATTCATAAGTATTACTGGTAAACTGGATATTCAAAAAAAATACTTCGATCTCCTTTAGTAACACCCAACAACATATTGTTTTTGTCGCCCTCGATACCCGGTCGATGACCTAAAATTAATTACTTTCAAATGCCCGTAAAAACTGCTCTCGATCGGCTTCTGTGTCATCCTGGCTTTTTTGTTGTTCTTCTTGCGCCTGTCTTTCCCTGTCTCGCTTCTTCGGTCTCATTTTCTTTACAATCCCTCCTCGATCGACAATCTATTTCCTTTCGCGGGAACAGATCGTACACAAAGCACGCGAGATCGAGGCTAAACCGATCTTTAACCGGAAGTTTAAAATGAAAATCGAACACCTGCATACATTACAGGGGGCGTCTCAAAAAAAGTTTTTAAGCTGCGATTGCGCTAAATAGAAAATCAATTAAAACACCGTGTAACAATCAAATACTAAAATACTAAAATAGTTTGAAATAGGAATTTTCCCGTTTTCTCCATTAAAATTGCAGAAAGAATTACTTGAATTAGATAGCTTTATGTGTATTATATATAAAAAATACGTTAAACATTGAAAGTGTTTTGCTGGTAAATGATTTTTTATGTAGGAACATCTTAGTGGTTTCCGAATATCGCTACGAAACAACTTTTATCAGATTTTGAACTGAAATGATGTTTCTAGTAGGTTTATTTATTTATTTATTTATTTATTTATTTATTTATTTATTTATTTATTTATTTATTTATTTAATCAGTCCGCAAAAAGGCACATTATAAATGTATTATTATAGAGTAAATCACAATATCACAGGGCGTGTAGATGTATAAGAAAAGGGCACGTAATTTCTAACCATTACCTATCAGTTGCAATTGAAGAAGGAGGCCGAAGAAGGGAAACTTAGGAATATCTGGGTGCACCCTTTCCGGGTGGTATATTTACAATTTCTCGATCATGGAACACGATTGAATTCCATTTAACTCTGTCATTTGATTCCGTACATTACAAACTTAAAAACACAAGTCATCAGTCGGGGCCTTTGACCGTATATAAAAACATATAATACAACAATAAACAATGACAACAATATATATCACAACGTAACGGGTATATAATACAAACACTAAATGCAGCTAAAACGGCACAGAAAAATCAAATTTATCCAAGTTTATAAGAAATTCAATACTACAAATTACAAAATACAAAATGAAAAATAATTAAACAATAAGACAAAAAACAAACACAAAATAAATATCTGCTGTTTAAGAACAAAATTAGCAAAACTAGTAAACCATAACATAAACAAAACAAAATATAGCACATATCGAACCGATTTACAAACACTGCCATTATATGATTCTATTAGAGCACAAAGGTATGAAAATTGTTAAAAATTATAACATTTTTTCTGGACAATGAACAAAAAACTTATTTTATAATTGTACTAAAATGAAATTATTTATTTCTGTGCTATTTCTTTTATGTTACTGGGATCTTTGTTTCTCCTGGGTTCGTTCTCTTGGCCTCTTTTTATGTATGCCTGTCCGTCATCGGCCACCGTGACGAGCATATCCGGCCACTATGTTAATCTGGACCTCTTCATTCGTTTCGGTCACTAACTCCGACCCGGCCTCCAATATCCGGGGCCCAACCCCAGAAGGGTGACTTTGTGTTGGGCCTGTTCTTTGGTGTCTCCGGGTTCTAAAATGAAATTAACAATCTTATAAAACAATTTGATCTTTATTCTTGGAGTTCAGTTCACTAAGTGACCAGTATTTAAAATCTCGTCAAAGCTCACTTTTGGTCACATGACTTAATCAACCACGACACAATTTTAATTTAACCAATTAAATCTTAAGATCAATTATCTTTAATTACGCCTTTGCTCACAGGTCACGCCCGCTACCACTTGACCAATGCAAAACATAACACGTGTGTATAGATAAATAACTGAGAACTTAATTTGCCAAAAAAAAAACTTTATTTACAATTACCATGGATTGACTTCAATTAACAACTTAAAAGTTCCACCGATTTATTTATTCATCTTTTCTTTTCTTTTTATCTTTCTGTCTTCGTTTGTTCACTTTGAACTTATTAATAAATTAATTTGAATTTTATTTTGAATTATTTTTCTTTTAATTATTCAATCAAAACATCCCATTTTACAGCATAACATTAGTTCCAATTGTTTCTTCAGATATGTCTTTCAGAATAAACAGTGATTCGTGTTTTGTTTGAAAACATTTCTTTTTTCGCATTCCGCCCTGAGCGCACTGCAAATCTCGAAATTTCTGCTACTTCACAGGTACTTCAATCAATCAATAATTCAATCAATCGTCCGTTGCACCTGTTTCAGTTAAATATTTTGTTCACCCATCTCTGAGACTGACCAAGGTAACAATACAGTAATTATAACTATTGTTAGAAGTTTCTGCTGTCGACAAACAAATTCAAGCTATGGGATTGTTGTGTGTAGGAACCATTTTAAATCGTCTGATTACATTAGTAACTTTAGTCTTTCAAATCAGGTAACATTTAATATGTTAATGTTGTTTTCGGACATTTTTCAGAGGCGTTTATTTTCCTTTTAAAAAAAAAAAATTCGGCAACAAAAGTGGGGGACGAGGTGGAAGACGGATCAGTTTTTGATATTATCCCTAGGTTTTCCCCAGCTTGTCATGTGCTTGTGTCATGTGTTCTAATTTAAGTATTATATCACAATACAGTTATGATGGGAGCAAGGAAGTTGTGTTTTCTTTTTCTTTTTGCAATTTTTGTTGCATCCGAAGGTAATTTTAAAAGAAATATGCATAATTAGATGAATATTGTTGAAAGTAATGAGGTTTTTAGCTACGTATGGCGACTTTATGATGATGAAATATAACTAAATATTTCTAGTTTCACTTTCATTTTTTTCGTCTTTTTATCTGTCCATTTCAGTTGTACGGGGTTTCAGAAGTTACATACCGTTCAAATGTATAAGCCACATTGACATACGATTAATCTTTTATTAATAAATCTGTGTTAAAGATAACCAGTCTGTGTGACGCAGACCAGCGACATTTAAAACGGATTTAAATGTGACGTATTCCTCGTGGTTAATAAATTGATTCCGTATTATATAAACAAAATCTAAGAAGTACTACTTGATTGATTTTTTCAGTCATATTTTTGTATTTACTGATTGATTTTTTCAGTCATATTGTTGTATTTACTACAATTCTGTGAAATATATGAACATCTTTTGTCTTTTTAACCACAAGTCAATGATTTATATTAACATCATGATAAGTGTTTGTGTAAGATTAACCACCAGTGTATGATTAATACTTGGTTAATATTTTCAGTCTTTGAAACACTGTTCTGTGTATTATTATTGACCACCAATCTGAAACATATA
Source organism: Tegillarca granosa (assembly GCA_029721355.1). NCBI lineage: Eukaryota > Metazoa > Mollusca > Bivalvia > Arcoida > Arcidae > Tegillarca > Tegillarca granosa. Next base: position 52,286,806 of record CM056594.1, on the reverse strand, counting down.
CTCAAACATATAAACCATATATATATATATATATTATTGTGTTGAAATTTCGCCATAGCAACAGGATTGTGAACCAAGAAAGTTGTTCACGAAACAAAAGTGTTCACACTATACCTATCTCGCAGGAGTGTGAAGAACAATGATGGCTGCAAAATGGTAAAGTCAAATTGACATGAAAAATAATTAGGTATTCTTATTTTTTGAGGATTCCGATAATGTCTTTAATAATGTTACTAAAAGTGTATAGTCAAAATTTCTTCTCTCTCTCTCTCTCTCTCTCTCTCTCTCTCATTTTTATTTTTTGACATTTTCTTTATTTTCTATGACCTTGAATTAGGTTAAAGTAACAGGTCAAGATCATGGTATAATGTTTTTCCTTGTGTTTTTACCAATACTTTAGATTTTTTTGGCTCATATTTCAACTTAAATTAAATTTTCGATATTTTGCAGCTTTTTTTTTTTTTTTTTTGATATGAGGCCAAGGTCAAGTAGTGTCCTGACCTGATTTATTGAATAAGCTTAAAATTGCTATTGCTTGACCATATGTAAAGATTTTATCTTTGGGTTCATAAGTTTTTATGTTTTCAAAAATTTAACATCAATATAAGTTAGAGTCAAGATTATGACTAAATGTTTAACATTTGAACATTTGCTACTACATATACATATATTTTAGCTATTTTAGAAATATTTCAATGCAAACATTAAAATGAAGCAGAAGTCAAAGGTCTAGGTCATGACTGTATCGAGGAAATATGCTGAATATATGTTTAGATTCTGACATGGTAGTTTTAATTTTGATGATGCAACGACCTTTGAAATGAAGTCAGAGTCAAAGATGAATTTTATAACCTTGTTTTATCTCTTTGCTTTAGGCAGATTTTAATCTTTGTAATTTTATTCACTTTCATAATTTAGATTTTGACCTTTTCATTACACTTTCATAATTTAGATTTTGACCTTTTCATTATTGAAGAACTTAATTTTTGCATGCTATGCATTACTGTTTTTGCACAGATTTTTTTTTTTTATGAAAAATAGATTGCTTACTTATTATTACTTGTAGTTTCAAAGCAATTTATGAAATACAAAAAAAGTTGCTTTTATTTTGTTTCAACTGACTGTTATTCATCAAGTGAGCATATCAGACCCATTTAGCCTCTTGCTTTATTGATAGAAGTTCAACACTGGGAAGTTTTAGAGTTGGGGCCAAGTGTTCAGTATTGTGTGATAATGATAAATAATTTTCCTTATTTTTTTAGGAACATATAATTATGGAAGTTTGTATTGTGAAAATGATCAGAAGTTAACATGTCACTACAAACCTAATGTTCTGGATGTTAAAGGCGCTGTGGCTGTGGCCTCCTATAATGACACTTTGATGGAGACCGGCTGGGGTATATTAGATATAGCATCAGGATATGGAAAGTCTATAACAGTCCAGGATAGAGATATTATGTATGCTGCTGGATTTTTGGAGGGAACTCTTACTGCAAAGTAAGTACATAGGTTACAAAGCAAGTACCCTGGCCTCAGTACCCAAGTATCCTCTTGTCAGATAGATTGATTGGTTGATTAAATGGAGTTTTACATCCTAGACAAGACTATTTCACTTTTTCAAGACGTAATTAATTATAGGAAAAGTGGCTGAAATTTGACCTTTGCAGTGTGCTCAGACAATGTGCAGGGAGGGTTCTTTAACATGTTATGCCTACGTGACACAGGACATCAGTTTTTAAGGTCGTCTTCCGAAGTACCCCAGTAACTTTCATTTCTAAATGAGTGGGCCACTGCGGTAGCTCAGTTGGTAGAGTGCTCGCTTCGTAAGTGGAAGGTCGTGGGTTTGAACCCTGGCCGGGTCTGACCCAAGACTTGAAAGTGGGTAGTGACTGTTCTTTCGCCAAGCACTCAGCATTACGAAATGAAAGTCATGGTTCTTTCGGATGGGAACTTAAAATAAACGAGGTCCCGTGTCATGGCAGGCATGGCACGATAAAGAACCCTGCTGTATAATGCCATCAGCACAACACACAGGCAAAATTTCTGCACTTTCGCCTATAGCTGACGACGTCTCGATATAAGTGAAATATTCTTGACTGGGACATTAAACACCATTACTCAACTCAACTCTAAATGAGTGCTTGGTAAAAGAACATTCACTACCTATTTTAATGTCTTGGTCAGACCCAACCAGAGTTTGAACATCGACCTCCCACATACAAAGCAAGCACTCTACCAACTGAGCTACCGTAGTGGTCTTACTAGATATACTGTCACAATAAAAAGCCATTAATAGCTGTAGTGGTGTCAGGAATTGACAATCAAAAATTTTGGAGTCTGAAACCCAAGGCTTTAGACTTTGAAAGACAATAATTATTGACAGTCTCGTCCAGGTGCACTTGTCTTTGTTTGATATGACTTGTAAAACATTTACCAGAGATATGAATTATTTATATGAAAATTTGATGAATTCCTCGTAAGCAGTATGGACTGTTTTAAAGCAGTGTTTGATAATATCAGTTATTTTTGCCCAATTCTTAATTCATAGTAATAAAGTTTGGTTCCAAATAATTGAGATCCAGAAATTTTTATAACAAATAAACCGGGTATATACATGTTTATCTATTATTAAGATTATATTAATTTAATTCGTTTTAAATGGTGATACTTATTTCATTATAGACACATCTATCAACATTACCAGAATATGAAGGATTACTTCTTTAAATCTGCTACGACTGATTTAATGCAAGATGTCAAAAACTTCTTCGCCAAGCAAGACAGTTGGCTAAGAAAAAATGTAGAAGACAATGCAAATGATCCATTTTGGAGGCATGCTGGAATGATTATCTCACAGTTTGATGGACTTGTTGATGGATATAAATCTGCAGCAGGACAAAATCAGGTAGAAATAGAAATAGGGAGGGAATAGAAAGTTTATCAGAGTATGGAATCTATTTATAAGAATTGCAGATACAGTAAATCACTCTTTATAATGTATTTTGTTTTGCAAATGTGAACTATGAACCATTTTTCACCATGAAATTTTCACGACTTCCAATCAATGATATAATTACTTGTCCTTTATTACTGTATGGATTTTTTTCATGCAGTTTATTTATGCAATTTTTAAATACATCATTAATATTATATAATTAGGTGCTTTTTTAACAATAATTGTACTCTAAATAGTTTCTTGTTATTATGTCTATGTGTTTTCAAATCAACCTGGTGAAATGCATTGCATGTTAGTTAAAAATTTCATAATGACCAATCAAAAGAGAGGCATTATGGTGTTTCATGCTCTGATAAAGACTTTCACTTATATTGAGACAGGCAGTTGCATTTTGGAGAAAAAAACCAAAGTACCCAAATAAACCAACTGCTTTAAGCAAAACGAGCAACGATATGTAGGAGTTGGATTTGAGCCAAGATAATAAGAGACTTTGTAATCAGTTTACTTATGCTTAAGACTACTTGATCGCCTCCGTCATTCAATAGAGCAACTTCATTAATGAAAGGTTGTATAAATCTGGCTTATCAAAAATGTTCTGAAACTTTTTAAATCAATATTTAGAACAGTGTTTAATCTAAAACTAAAGTTTATAGGGTCATCCTTACACAGGATTTAAAAATCTGAGGACATGAAATTGGAAATTATTTGCAAAACATGTTCTTGGCAATAGCCAAAACACAGCAACTATTGATGAAAATAATCCCCAACTTTGATGAGCACTTATGTACATGAAGTACTTAAAAACAAAACAACATTAATTTTATGGTTTAGGTACTTAACTTTAGCCCTAATCATTTCACATAGTTTGTAATCTTTGGTTTCACCATAATTAATGTATTTATATGGAAAAAACAACTTATTAACATCCTTTCTGTTTAGAATTTGGATGTATTTGCATTTCAAGCACTAAATGGTGTTGGTGACTTGATAGATTTGATGAAAGCATTGCAGCCATCTTCTATACCAGACTGGACCAAAATGACAAAAGTTGAGGCTACAGAATATGTTCAGCGACATGGCATGTGTTCAGCATTAGTCAAGGTATCATTGTATTTTATTTGTACATGAAAAAGAATTCATAATAAAAGTTGGTCTAAATTTACAAGTAATGTGAAATCAAATGTTTATTGTATTTGGAATCATGTTATGGAAAATTTCTATCATTCAGACTGTTGGATAGTGTTCATTCTAGAAATGTGGTTGGTGGCCATGTTTTAAACAGTTGGTTGGCATGGTAACAAAGCTTTATTTGAAAAGATAAGTGTTAAAATGATAAAAAATCAGATCTAGATTTATTTAAAACTGAACTAATATTAAAACAATGGACCAGGGATGACCAATGGTTTGTTTTGATAGGTTTCATTGTGAATCAAAAATCTTCAGGACTAGAATAAATTCATCTGATAAGACTGAATTTTTGTTTTATACAGGAACCTATCTAAACCCAGACATCTTCAAGACCACTGATTATTTTGAACAGATAAGGGAGAATGTTGGTTACACAAGAACCTAAAATAAACCTCTTTTAGACTACTGCTTATACTGACTAGATAAGAGAGCTGGATTTTAGTTTTCACGTGTTAGTTATAACATATAAATAACATATATAACATACCATATGCTTTGTCTTGCTCTGATTAGAAAAGGTTTTTGGTTGACTAAGTATTTGACCTAGCTAAATAAGGTCCTTATTTGCCTTGGGTTTCACTTTTCACATTTTTCACTGTATTTTAACAAAACAGTATTTTATGGTAATGTTTTAATTTGTTTAATTTACTATAGGTGCTTGGTGCATATGAGAATTTATTTATGTCTCACTCCAGTTGGTTTGAATATCAGGCTACGTTGAGAATATACAAGCATTATAACTTCAACGTCTTAGACTCTGCTACAGCTGCTAAACGAATATCATTCTCAAGTTATCCAGGTGGGTTTAAATAAATCAAACAAATGTGTTAGTTAACCATTTACCACATCAACCCTGCCAACATTTGTGTGAAAATGTTTGTACATGTATTGGTCAAGAAAAATGGAATGCCTCAAATCCTTTGAAAAATATTTAAAGGAAAAACATGAATTGTATGATTCTGTATCCATTAAAATAACAGTTAACAAATATGATTAAATTCATGGTCAATGTTAATGAAATTGTCGATTTTTTATAAGATAAATAACATAAAACAATATTATTGTAAAAACTCTTGTTTTTTCACTGTCGCATTAAACATCTTCCAGCAAACTTGGTCGATTGTTATGACTATTTTTTTTTTTTTTTTTTTTTTTTTTTTTTTTGAAATTTTATTTGAATGTGTACATTTATTGTACTTATTTTTGGATAATAATTTGTGTCAGTAAAATTCCTGATGTTTTAAAGACTTTAAATTTTAGGATTTTTGGAATCACTGGATGATTTTTACCTGATGAGCAGTCAGATGGTTATGTTACAGACCACAAACAATGTGTTTAATACTTCTTTATATAAGTTTGTACAACCACAGTCTTTGTTGGCATGGCAACGGATCCGTATGGCAAACATGATGGCTCATTCTGGAAAAGAATGGGCTGGTGTAGTGTCAAAGTATAATTCAGGTAACATTCTTTCAATTAATTTGACCATAATTTTATAGGTTTCAAAAGTTTAATGAAAACATTCTTTCAATTAAGAATATTTTTATATGCCCGCTTTTGAAAAAAAAAAATGGACCGTATTATGTTATTGTGCTGTCCATCTGTCTGTCAGTCTGTCTGTCTGTCTGTCCAGTAATATTTAGCTTCTGACTTCAGTCTTACAGTTTCAAACGGAATTTGATGAAATTTGGTTTGTGTGTTTGTTATAAACTGATGTGTGCTATTTTTGGCCCTGTTGCTTGGAGTGCAAATCCAGTTTATAGTATGGTGAATGTCAGGCAGGCAGGTGGGGGAGGGGAGGGGGATAGGGTACCAACTTTGTGAACTCAACTCCTCTTACAATTCTCAACCAAAAACCTTGAAACTTCACAGAATGTTTCTATATATATTGAAGATGTGCACCTGACTTTATGGAAATATTTCAAGTTTTTTCCCCCTATTTTTCCAGACTTTTAAACTTAGTCACTTATTAGCAAGTTTTTGAACGGGGGTTTCTTCTTTGTGAACTCAACTCCTCTTACAGTTTTCAACCAAAAGCTTTGAAACTTCACAACAGACTACCATTCCCATATTGACCATATATACTCATCAAATACAAACTCATACTGGTGTTCTAGGGGCATATTGGAGTGATCATAAACGTATTTGGTTTGCAATATGATATAAGCTGGTGAGTTACACTGATCTTTCACAGGAATATAAAACTTTGTTTAAAATATTGCTTAAAATATCTTAAGCCCCTGTAACACTAGGACATAGTGACATAAAGTTCCTGCTGCATCTTAAATTATAAATAAACCTAGTTGGAACATAGACAATTCCATTCTGGTTAAATGTTTAGCTTAACTGGCTTCAAAGGATGTAGTGAAACCTTTATGCCATTACATCCTACTGTGGCAGGTTTTAAATTTCAAATCTTTAAAAAACAATAGGAATATTATACATAAATTAAAGAAAACTACAAAAATGTTTATGTTTTAAAAGTTATTGGTTTGTAGGTACTAGATGAAAGTGTGGAAAGCTAGTGCTGTCACCCTGTTGCCTATCTGTCCTGTACTGTCCATCTCATCCAGTCCATTCCAATGTAAAATTTCTGGTGCACATTTTTTCAATTTACTGTAGCTTTAGAAAATGTTAAAATGATTGAGATTATCTTAATACATATATATTCTTGTTTCATTACTCTTTCATATATATTGTCATTGTTGGACCTATTCCCCATTTTTCATGACTTTCTGTGAAGTATAAAAAATCAACTTGTGCACCTTGCTTTGTGCAGTTATTTAAAATTCCTTCCACACTTTACACCCATTCAATAGAAATTTAAAAAAACAACCCTGCCCATTGAGTCTTTGACCCATTTTTTAAAATTGTGATACTGCTTGAATATTTAATATAGTAAAGCCCCTTATATGCAGTATGGCCTTTACTTTAAAGTTGCATTATGTGTCAAAAATTAGTGTTGATGACAAAACTTTGAATTTCAATGTATTCCACCCATTTATGGGCACATTCAGTCAAGAAAAATCCAATGTTATTAATTTTGCTACATATTCTTTAAAAAGCATATTGATGTACATACCAATGTACACTTTTAACAGTGTTTCAATTCAGTTCTTTTTCATTCAATTTTTAGGCCTTTTTATCCTCATGGTATCTAGGCTTTTTAGCTCACCTGAGCCGAAGGCTCAAATGAGCTTTTCTGATCAAAATTTGTCTGTTGTCATCATCGTCGTCCACAGTGTAAACTTTTACATTTTGACTTCTGAAACTACAAGATGGATTTCAATGAAACTTGGTCAGATGCATATATGGGCCAGTGCAATTCAGATTTGTTCATGATGTTGTCCTGGCTCCCAAAATTAGGTCAAGGTGACCTATGGTTCCAAAAAACTTAAAAAATCTTCTTCTCCGAAAGCGAAGATGTTAGAAAAAATCTGATCTGATATTTGGCTTCTCTAGGGTCTTAAGCTTATAAATTGTTCATTTCGTGAAATTTGGTAAAAAATTAAGTTATGCGTTTTTTGCGTTTAATTTTAAAAATTTCATAAAATGGCTTCAAATTGTTATAACTTGACTATACGAATAGATATTGACATGGGGTTTTCAGTTTTGACTTTTTCTTGAAATAACCTTCAAAATGGGGTCAAGGTCAAAGTTCAAAGTCATGACCTAGTTTGTAATTTGTGCAGTTTTAGGCTATTTTCTTCAAACTTTTAAGAGATATATAATATCAAAACATTGTTAAAATGTTCAGCATGACAAAATGTAAAAAGGTTCAAAGTTTTGTAACTGTATGATGATACTTGTAGGAGTTGTTGCCCCTGAAATGTTATTTTTCTGCCAATGAAAACTAAAATTGTGCATGAGCTTGAAAACTATAAGCTTTTTGTATAGACATGTATTTTAGAATATTGTAGGTATTGACATGACGAACATTTTGACATGTGTCTCAAGGTCATACATTCAAAGGTCAAGGTCATGGGTGCATAAAAAGACTTACATTGTTTATTATCTTGGAAACTATTAACTTTTTGTATTTTCATGTATATTAGAATATTGTAGGAATTAATATGGCGATTATTCTGATTTAAGATTCAAGGTCTTACGTTTAAAGGTCAAAGTCATAGATGCATAAAAAGACTCAAATTGTTAATTATCTTGAAAACTATCAACTTTTTTATAGGCATGTATATTAGAATATTTTATGTATTTTTGCAAATGATTTTGGATATATCCTCAGGTTGGTCATATCCTCAGGTGAGCATTAAGGCCCATGGGCCTCTTGTCCAGATTTTGTTTTTTTCATCTTCCTTTTCCACTGAAGGTATAAATGTTTGATGGATTTATTAAGATAATCTTTTAAAATTCTGCAATTTTTTCAACTGCAAATACTTCTTGATATTCTAAAAAGTAGTTGACCTGCAATGACAAAAGATGATTTGTAATGATTACAGAAGACCTATTTGAAATCGAGATGGTTTGTAGTGAGTACAAATGACCTTTAATGACTACATGTGACCTTTGATGGCTAAAGAAGTTTTAAATTTGTTTATTTTGTACCACAATCACTGATATAGATTATAAAGAGCAGGTGACTTGTAGTGCCTGCAGATGACATTAATGACTTTGGGTGACCATGGTAACTACAAATTACTGGTTGTACATGTAGCTACAGATGAGGTTTGGATAATGCTCTCCACAAGCTATTCTAAAGAATCTAAATAGCAAGTGACTCATATTTACGACTGCCACATTAAGGCTACAGAACACCAGTGATTACTACAGGTGGCCTGTGGTGACTTTAAATGACTTGCGATGATTAATGATGACCATTGATGAATACAGATAGTTTTTGGTGACTACAGTTGAGGTCTACCATTACAAGTACAGACTAGATACTGTGCCATTAATGACTCACTTTTTTAAATTCTCACAATTTGTTTTGCTTAAGCAGAAAGTGCTATCATACACGTAATTCTTATTTTATTTAACAGGAACCTATAATAATCAGTACATGATAATAGATTTAAAGAAAATACAACTTGGAAAAAGTATAGGAGATGATGCATTATGGGTAATAGAACAAATACCAACACTGGTCAAGTCTGGTGATCAATCAGAAATATTAAGAGCAGGTAAAACTTCTTTTATCTTGAAAGCCATAAATAAATAATTCTCTGTGTTTGAATTTAAAAAAAATGATAAAATTTCAAGCATGCTTTTGAAAATTTAAACTCTGCACTTGGAAGTTGTTTATGTTTTAACCTTTATCAATCAGAGTAAGGAAATTGTTTACAATATAATCATATTTCAGAAGGCAATTGTTTACAGTAGAAGGAAATTGTTTACAATATACATGTAATCACATTTCAGAAGGAAATTGTTTATAATATAATCATATTTCAGGAGGAAATTGTTTACAATATAATCATATTTCAGAAGGAAATTGTTTACAATATAATCATATTTCAGAGGTTGATGGATTTTAGAATCTTTGTTCGACTGTGAAGATTGCCTACAAGCTGTTATGTTTGTGATATTCATTTTGTTATCAAATTTTATTCACAATCTAATCTATTGATGACCGCTTGCAGTAAATACCCGCAATAAGAAAATGGATTCCCCTTGTTAACTAACAGTTAAAACTATTTGGTAAATAACTAACTTAGAAAATCAGTCTTGTCAAATGTCAGTTTATTGATTGGTCTTTCTCACATTGCATAACAAAATGCAACAGAGACAACATGTATTTGATTTTACTTATAAATAACATTGCATAGATAACAGCAGTATGAATATTTAAACCTGCAGAATCAATTCTCTACGTAACAGTTTAAATAAGCTTACATTATTGTAGACACTTTTGTAAAATATTAAATAATCTAAAAAAAAAAATAGTTAAATGTTTGTACAGTTTGAAAAATATTTAGCATAAACATGATACAGAAGTGCAGCACTTCTGTGGTGTCAAGTTTCAATATCTTCTGAATATGGAAAATGTTTCTGTTGCAATTTCTATGAAAACTGCAATTTTTATTGGAAAGCCTCAAATTATGTTGTTTAAAAGTGTTTTATATTCTTAAACTACTCACCTAATAGTGAACTTTTATTATTAATTGCAGGATATTGGCCCTCGTACAATGTACCTTTCTTTGAGGAAGTATACAATCTAAGTGGATATCCAGAATTTGCTGCAAAACATGGCAGCGATTACACTTACCAGCTGGCACCAAGGGCAAAAATATTCCGACGAGATCAAGGAAAAGTTGTTGATATGGAATCTATGAAATCTATCATGAGATACAATGGTATGATGTTATATTTAATTCAGAGGGAAAAATATACTGATGAAATGTGTTTACATACATTGAAGATTTCCAAGTGACAAACTTGATGAACATTTCCAATAAAACCCTAGTTGTAAGATGTTAAGATAACATAATGAGATGTAGAGATTTGGTCTTATTTTAAGTGTTATTCTTTCATCGGCTCTCCTTGGTTCATTTCCTATAACATTTTTTCTGTCAAAAATTTGACATTGGGTAGTTAGGTTTTAAATGAAACTTGGAACATTTTATATTAGTGAAAATAAAAAAAGTACTATTTATGTATTTGTTAATGTTGAGATTTTTTTCAGTAGAATTTACCAATTTTATAACATTTTGGTTGAACTATTTATTTCTTTCATTAGATTTAAAACAAAAACCAATTTTTCTGTGTGAAATTTGTTTGTGTAATGTTTTAAGAGACATCAATTGGTCCACCAATGAATATCATTGGTATTTACTGATTTAATGATCATGAGTTGTTCTTAGCTTATCCAAAATGCACTTATTTTTATCTCTTGTCCTGTAACAAACTGAAGTATGTAATAAATATTTTACTGTTATAATTATTTCTTATCATAGATTATGAAAATGACAAATATTCTGAGGGTGACTCATGTAATGCCATTTGTTGCCGTGGTGACCTAAAACATGCAAAACCAGGCCCATTTGGTTGCTATGACACAAAAGTAAGTTCATGTTTAAATTGATTTCATATGTATGTATTGCTTATATATATATATATATATATATATATATATATATATATATATATATATATATATATATATATATAGTGTGTGTGTGTGTGTGTGTGTGTGTGTGTGTGTGTGTGTGTGCAAGACATAAAATTCGTATGTTGAACCCTGTTTGAAAAATTCAAGACAATTTCATATGAACTGTATTTTTTACACTACACAAGACTTCTAGATTGTCTGTTATTTTTTCCAAGGTCATCAAAAGGGACAAGGTGATTTTGAAATAGCTTATCTAAAATAAACTGTTTCAAAGTTGATCAGATTTGCTGGTTTTAAAATCTGGTTATGACTTACGGACCTAGGAAAGCATGGCCATTAAGTCGTTAATAAATGACTTAAGCTTGGACCTACAGCCTTTGAATCCCCAGTTTTCAGCTTATGCACTTAAAATCTCCATTAATTTCATTATGTATTTCCTAAATCAACTTTTCAAACTTATATCATAAATTCCTTTTAATAGGCCCATACCTTTTTTAATGTAAATTATATATTTTGAGGCAACTTATGTCTCTATGGCATATTTATATTGACAGGTAGCAGATTATGAAATGGCTTTGAACTTTGAAGCAAACATCATCAGTGGACCAACCACAAGTCATGGTTTACCAGCTTTTGAATGGACAGAATCCTACACACAATCACATATTGGACTTCCAAAGACTTACAACTTTCCATTTATAACAACTAAACCAAGATGGGATAATAAAAAAGTCAGAAAATTTGGAAAGATGTAAAAAAAAAATTGTCTGCATTCCAATGTACTTAATATACTCAAAGTTTATTTTTTTAGAGCTACATGTATATGATTTACATGTATTTTTCAAATGTATATTTTGGCATTTATTTCAAAGGACTGTGATATACACATTTTATACATTTATGTTGAATAAGAAATGATTGAGTAGAAATGATTCAGTATCATTTTAAATCATGACTTTTTCCAATCAGCTCTTTTGCAGAGTATTACAAATCACTCTTATTTTGCAAACACATTTTTTACAATTTTGTAACAATAAAGAACTCATTGATAGAAAAACTTTTTTTCAAAAAAGTAAACCCTATGTATTTATACTAATTTATTAAATACAAAAGAGGTACAGAAGTTTATTTTTAAATGAGAGTGATCTTGATTCTAAAAATGTATTGATTCATATACTGTACACCCTGATTGTTAATATCCACATGCATTTCTATGTAAAATATATATATATATATATATATATATATATATATTACAACATGACAAAAGCTGATATACAATGATCTATTTATATGTGTCTGTGTATTTGTGTTAATAAATGATACACAGTGATTTGTAATATATACATTGTAAAGTGTATGGTGAACAGAACCCAAATTAATCCAAAATAATTGTTTAAAATGATTAACAGGGTCATATATTTATGTTGATAAGTGAAGAATCTAGTTTTTTCATTAAAATGAATTTAAAAACATGAATAAAATTTACTTTACATACTTTTTTTAGCTTACTTTTGTTTATTATATCTTGCAAAACATACTTTTTTGTTCTTTAACAATAGCTAGGCTGCTATCTTTTTTAGCCCAACTGGCCTTTAGGCTATGTGAGCTTATGTCATGGCACAGTTTGTGTTTGTATGTCCATGTGGGCATGTGTGCATCTGTACCACATTTTTGACATCTCCTCTGAAACTACCAGGCCAATATTGATCAGATTTCACAGGAAGGGTTATTCGGAGGGTGATTTTTAAAAAAGCACTTTTGGTTGCTGATGATTTAGAAAGTAAGTCACTGTGACCTACATTTGAAAGAAAAAACTTTAAAAATCTTCTTCTCTGAAACCAAAAGAGAGAAAAAACTAATTATAAGTGTCTTAATTATAACATTTGTACAAATTGTGAATTTTGTCCAAAAAAAAAGAATACATGTTTTTGTGTTTAACTTTGAAAATATTGTTAAATGGTTTCAAAAGGTTATAAATTAAACAAACTTTTTTACAAATATTGACTTGGGGTTTAAAATCTGGTTATTTCCTTCGAATGACCTTCAGTATTAGGTCATGGTCAATAATCAAGGTCATTACCTAGTTTGTGATTTTTGCAGTTTTAGGCTATTTTTTTGAAACCAGAGAGATAAAAAGATTCTATAAAAATGTTCAGCCTGACAAAATCAAACAAGGTTCCAATTTTCTTTACAATATGATAATTCATGTAGGAGTTGTTGCCCCTGAAATGCTTTAAAATACTAAATGTTGATGTAGCTTGAAAACTCTTATCTTTTTGTATAGGCATATATTATATTAGAATATTGTAGGTATTGATATGACAATTATATTTATATTCAGTTCAAGGTCATGGTTTTAAAGTTGAAGGTCACATCTGCAAAAGAATACTAAAATTGTCAATTATCTGAAAACTATTAACTTCTTGTATGGGCATGTATATTGGAATATTGTAGGTATTGATATGATGATTATGTTGATATGTGGTTCAAGGTCATAGGTTCAAATGTGAAGGTTAAAGCTTCTTAAGAAGGTATAAACTGTATTTATCTTGAAAATGTTAACTTTTTGTAAAGGTATGTAGGGATTGATATGACAATATGATAAATGGTTTAAGGTCACAGGTTCAAAGATGAAGGTCATAGTCACATAAATATACTGAAACTGTTGCTTATCTTGAAAACTTTTAACTTTTTGTATTGGCATATACAATTGAATTTTATAGGTATAGGTATTTCAATAATATTAATAAATGTGGTTAAGTTGTGGATTTAAAGGTCAAGGCAAAAAATGCATAAGTTTACTAAATGGTTCCCGTCTGGATTTTGTTTATTGTACTTTAGTTACTACATGCATTTTAGCTTTTAATAAATAAACTTTATGAGATATTTTTCTGATTAAGTATTATGCAGTTACAGACTGGGGAAAACTTCGAAAGTTTCTGTAATTACAGTTATTGTCTGTTGTACTTGCAAATGATTTGGGACATATTCCCAGGTGAGCATTGAGGCCCATGAACCTAAAATGTAGGTATAGGTTCATCATTGTTCAGAGAAAATGCTGAAAATAAATAGATTTTTAAAAAATAAAGTCTCTCTAAAGGCATTATATACATGTCACTGGATACCATTTTTACTAATTAGATCTGGTCCCACCGTAAGTTAACAAGTTGTTTAACCAGTAATCTAATGTGTATTTAATGTCTTGTTTTGTTACTAAGTATTCATCCCATGTTTGATAATCAGTAGACTCAATATGTATGGATCTTGTGTTCTTAATCTTAAGATCCACCAGTATCTGTCTCTAAGTGGAGTTATTAATAGTCAGTAGTCTCATTGTGTCTGTATCATGTCTCATTGAACATTAAATCCTCCAGTGTCTGCCTCTAAGTCAAGTTATTTATGGTCAGTAGTCTCAATGTGTCCGTATCATGTCTTGTTGATCATTAGATCCACCAGTGTCTGCCTCTAAGTCGAGTTATTTATGGTCAGTAGTCTCAATGTGTCCGTATCATGTCTTGTTGATCATTAGATCCTCCAGTGTCTGCCTCTTAGTCGAGTTATTTATGATCAGTAGTAGTCTCAATGTGTCCGTATCATGTCTTGTTGATCATTAGATCCTCCAGGGTCTGCCTCTAAGTCAAGTTATTTATGGTCAGTAGTAGTCTCAATGTGTCCGTATCATGTCTTGTTGATCATTAGATCCTCCAGTGTCTGCCTCTTAGTCGAGTTATTTATGATCAGTAGTAGTCTCAATGTGTCCGTATCATGTCTTGTTGATCGTTAGATCCTCCAGTGTCTGCCTCTAAGTCAAGTTATTTATGGTCATAGTGTCAATGTGTCTGTATCATGTCTTGTTGATCATTAGATCCTCCAGTGTCTGCCTCTAAGTCGAGTTATTTATGGTCAGTAGTCTCAATGTGTCTGTATCATGTCTTGTTGATCATAGATCCTCCAGTGTCTGCCTCTTAGTCAAGTTATTTATGGTTAGTAGTCTCAATGTGTCCGTATCATGTCTTGTTGATCATTAGATCCTCCAGTGTCTGCCTCTAAGTCAAGTTATTTATGGTTCAGTAGTCTCAATGTGTCCTGTATCATGTCTTGTTGATCATTAGATCCTCCAGTGTCTGCCTCTTAAGTCAAGTTATTTATGGTCAGTAGTCTCAATGTGTCCGTATTATGTCTTGTTGATCATTAGAGTCCTCCAGTGTCTGCCTCTAAGTCAAGTTATTTATGGTCAGTAGTCTCAATGTGTCCGTATCATGTCTTCGTTGATCATTAGATCCTCCAGTGTCTGCCTCTAAGTCAAGTTATTTATGGTTAGTAGTCTCAATGTGTCCGTATCATGTCTTGTTGATCATTAGATCCTCCAGTGTCTGCCTCTAAGTCGAGTTATTTATGGTCAGTAGTCTCAATGTGTCCGTATCATGTCTTGTTGATCATTAGATCCTCCAGTGTCTGCCTCTAAGTCGAGTTATTTATGGTCAGTAGTCTCAATGTGTCCGTATCATGTCTTGTTGATCATTAGATCCTCCAGTGTCTGCCTCTAAGTCGAGTTATTTATGGTCAGTAGTCTCAATGTGTCCGTATCATGTCTTGTTGATCATAAGATCCTCCAGTGTCTGCCTTTAAGTCGAGTTATTTATGGTCAGTAGTCTCAATGTGTCCGTATCATGTCTTATTGATCATAAGATTCTCCAGTGTCTGCTTTTAACTCGAGTTATTTATGGTTAGTAGTCTCAATGTGTCCGTATCATGTCTTCTTGATCATTAGGTCCTCCAGTGTCTGCCTCTAAGTCGAGTTATTTATGGTCAGTAGTCTCAATGTGTCCGTATCATGTCTTCTTGATCATTAGGTCCTCCAGTGTCTGCCTCTAAGTCAAGTTATTTATGGTTAGTAGTCTCAATGTGTCCGTATCATGTCTTGTTGATCATTAGATCCACCAGTGTCTGCCTCTAAGTCAAGTTATTTATGGTCAGTAGTCTCAATATGTCCGTATCCTGTCTTGTTGATCATTAGATCCACCAGTGTCTGCCTCTAAGTCAAGTTATTTATGGTCAATAGTCTCAATGTGTCCGTATCATGTCTTGTTGATCATTAGATCCACCAGTGTCTGCCTCTAAGTCGAGTTATTTATGGTCAGTAGTCTCAATGTGTCCGTATCATGTCTTGTTGATCATTAGATCCTCCGGTGTCTGCCTCTAAGTCAAGTTATTTATGGTCAGTAGTCTCAATGTGTCCGTATCATGTCTTGTTGATCGTAAGGTCCTCCAGTGTCTGCCTCTAAGTCAAGTTATTTATGGTCAGTAGTCTCAATGTGTCCGTATTATGTCTTGTTGGTCATTAGATCCTCCATTGACTGCCTCTAAGTCAAGTTATTCATGGTCAGTAGTCTCAATGTGACCGTATTATGTCTTGTTGATCATTAGATCCACCAGTGTCTGCCTCTAAGTCGAGTTATTTATGGTCAATAGTCTCAATGTGTCCGTATCATGTCTTGTTGATCATTAGATCCTCCGGTGTCTGCCTCTAAGTCAAGTTATTTATGGTCAATAGTCTCAATGTGTCCGTATCATGTCTTGTTGATCATAAAATTCTCCAGTGTCTGCTTTTAACTCGAGTTATTTATGGTTAGTAGTCTCAATGTGTCCGTATCATGTCTTGTTGATCCTAAGATCCTCCAGTGTCTGCCTCTAAGTCAAGTTATTTATGGTCAGTAGTCTCAATGTGTCCGTATCATGTCTTGTTGATCATTAGATCCTCCAGTGTCTGCCTCTTAGTCGAGTTATTTATGGTCAGTAGTCTCAATGTGTCCGTATCATGTCTTGTTGATCGTTAGGTCCTCCAGTGTCTGCTTCTAACTCGAGTTATTTATGGTCAGTAGTCTCAATGTGACCGTATTATGTCTTGTTGATCATTAGATCCTCCAGTGTCTGCCTCTAAGTCACGTCATATATGATCAGTAGTCTCAATGTGTCCGTATCATGTCTTGTTGATCATAAGATTCTCCAGTGTCTGCTTTTAACTCGAGTTATTTATGGTAAGTAGTCTCAATGTGTCCGTATCATGTCTTGTTGATCATTAGATCCTCCAGTGTCTGCCTTTAAGTCGAGTTATTTATGGTCAGTAGTCTCAATGTGTCCGTATCATGTCTTGTTGATCATTAGATCCACCAGTGTCTGCCTCTAAGTCCAGTTATTTATGGTCAGTAGTCTCAATGTGTCCGTATCATGTCTTGTTGATCATTAGATCCACCAGTGTCTGCCTCTAAGTCAAGTTATTTATGGTCGGTAGTCTCAATGTGTCCGTATCATGTCTTGTTGATCATTAGATCCACCAGTGTCTGACTCTAAGTCAAGTTATTTATGGTCAGTAGTCTCAATGTGTCCGTATCATGTCTTGTTGATCATAAGATCCTCCAGTGTCTGCTTCTAACTCGAGTTATTTATGGTCAGTAGTCTCAATGTGTCTGTATGATGTCTTGTTGATCATTAGATCCACCAGTGTCTGCCTCTAAGTCAAGTTATTTATGGTCAGTAGTCTCAATGTGTCCGTATCATGTCTTGTTGATTATAAGATCCTCCAGTGTCTGCCTTTAAGTCAAGTTATTTATGGTCAGTTGTCTCAATGTGTCCGTATCATGTCTTGTTGATCATAAGATCCTCCAGTGTCTGCCTCTAAGTCGAGTTATTTATGGTCAGTAGTCTCAATGTGTCCGTATCATGTCTTGTTGATCCTAAGATCCTCCGGTGTCTGCCTCTAAGTCGAGTTATTTATGGTCAGTTGTCTCAATGTGTCCGTATCATGTCTTGTTGATCCTAAGATCCTCCGGTGTCTGCCTTTAAGTCAAGTTATTTATGGTCAGTTGTCTCAATGTGTCCGTATCATGTCTTGTTGATCATAAGATCCTCCAGTGTCTGCCTCTAAGTCGAGTTATTTATGGTCAGTTGTCTCAATGTGTCCGTATCATGTCTTGTTGATCATAAGATCCTCCAGTGTCTGCCTCTAAGTCAAGTTATTCATGGTCAGTAGTCTCAATGTGACCGTATTATGTCTTGTTGATCATTAGATCCTCCAGTGTCTGCCTCTAAGTCAAGTTATTTATGGTCAGTAGTCTCAATGTGTCTGTATCATGTCTTGTTGATCATTAGATCCTCCAGTGTCTGCCTCTAAGTCAAGTTATTTATGGTCAGTAGTCTCAATGTGTCCGTATCATGTCTTGTTGATCATTAGATCCTCCAGTGTCTGCCTCTAAGTCGAGTTATTTATGGTCAGTAGTCTCAATGTGTCCGTATCATGTCTTGTTGATCATAAGATCCTCCAGTGTCTGCCTCTTAGTCGAGTTATTTATGGTCAGTAGTCTCAATGTGTCCGTATCATGTCTTGTTGATCATTAGATCCTCCAGTGTCTGCCTCTAAGTCGAGTTATTTATGGTCAGTAGTCTCAATGTGTCCGTATCATGTCTTGTTGATCGTTAGGTCCTCCAGTGTCTGCTTCTAACTCGAGTTATTTATGATCAGTAGTCTCAATGTGTCTGTATCGTGTCTTGTTGATCATTAGATCCTCCAGTGTCTGCCTCTAAGTCGAGTTATTTATGGTCAGTAGTCTCAATGTGTCCGTATCATGTCTTGTTGATCGTTAGGTCCTCCAGTGTCTGCTTCTAACTCGAGTTATTTATGATCAGTAGTCTCAATGTGTCTGTATCGTGTCTTGTTGATCGTTAGGTCCTCCAGTGTCTGCCTCTAAGTCGAGTTATTTATGGTCAGTAGTCTCAATGTGTCCGTATCGTGCCTTGTTGATCGTTAGGTCCTCCAGTGTCTGCCTCTAAGTCGAGTTATTTATGGTCAGTAGTCTCAATGTGTCCGTATTATGTCTTGTTGATCGTTAGGTCCTCCAGTGTCTGCCTCTAAGTCGAGTTATTTATGGTCAGTAGTCTCAATGTGTCCGTATCGTGCCTTGTTGATCGTTAGGTCCTCCAGTGTCTGCCTCTAAGTCGAGTTATTTATGGTCAGTAGTCTCAATGTGTCCGTATTATGTCTTGTTGATCGTTAGGTCCTCCAGTGTCTGCCTCTAAGTCGAGTTATTTATGGTCAGTAGTCTCAATGTGTCCGTATCGTGCCTTGTTGATCGTTAGGTCCTCCAGTGTCTGCCTCTAAGTCGAGTTATTTATGGTCAGTAGTCTCAATGTGTCCGTATTATGT
The DNA here is from genome assembly GCA_029721355.1 of Tegillarca granosa. Lineage (NCBI taxonomy): Eukaryota > Metazoa > Mollusca > Bivalvia > Arcoida > Arcidae > Tegillarca > Tegillarca granosa. The sequence goes on along the minus strand of CM056594.1, from coordinate 52,267,393 downwards.
CTTGTTGATCGTTAGGTCCTCCAGTGTCTGCCTCTAAGTCGAGTTATTTATGGTCAGTAGTCTCAATGTGTCCGTATCGTGCCTTGTTGATCGTTAGGTCCTCCAGTGTCTGCCTCTAAGTCGAGTTATTTATGGTCAGTAGTCTCAATGTGTCCGTATCGTGCCTTGTTGATCGTTAGGTCCTCCAGTGTCTGCCTCTAAGTCGAGTTATTTATGGTCAGTAGTCTCAATGTGTCCGTATTATGTCTTGTTGATCGTTAGGTCCTCCAGTGTCTGCCTCTAAGTCGAGTTATTTATGGTCAGTAGTCTCAATGTGTCCGTATCGTGCCTTGTTGATCGTTAGGTCCTCCAGTGTCTGCCTCTAAGTCAAGTTATTTATGGTCAGTAGTCTCAATGTGTCCGTATTATGTCTTGTTGATCGTTAGGTCCTCCAGTGTCTGCCTCTAAGTCAAGTTATTCATGGTCAGTAGTCTCAATGTGTCCGTATTATGTCTTGTTGATCGTTAGGTCCTCCAGTGTCTGCCTCTAAGTCGAGTTATTTATGGTCAGTAGTCTCAATGTGTCCGTATTATGTCTTGTTGATCGTTAGGTCCTCCAGTGTCTGCCTCTAAGTCGAGTTATTTATGGTCAGTAGTCTCAATGTGTCCGTATTATGTCTTGTTGATCGTTAGGTCCTCCAGTGTCTGCCTCTAAGTCAAGTTATTCATGGTCAGTAGTCTCAATGTGTCCGTATTATGTCTTGTTGGTCATAAGATCCTCCATTGACTGCCTCTAAGTCAAGTTATTCATGGTCAGTAGTCTCAATGTGACCGTATTATGTCTTGTTGATCGTTAGATCCTCCAGTGTCTGCCTCTAAGTCGAGTTATTTATGGTTAGTAGTCTCAATGTGTCTGTATCATGTCTTGTTGATCATTAGGTCCTCCATTGACTGCCTCTAAGTCAAGTTATTCATGGTCAGTAGTCTCAATGTGTCCGTATCATGTCTTGTTGATCCTAAGATCCTCCAGTGTCTGCCTCTAAGTCGAGTTATTTATGGTTAGTAGTCTCAATGTGACCGTATTATGTCTTGTTGATCATTAGATCCTCCAGTGTCTGCCTCTAAGTCGAGTTATTTATGGTCAGTAGTCTCAATGTGTCTGTATCATGTCTTGTTGATCATTAGATCTTTCCGTGTCTAAGTCGAGTTATTTATAACTATTTTAAACTTTTGTTTTGGACAAGGACTGGTATGTTTGTTTGATTATAGTTAGTAGTCTCAGTGGGTCTGTAGCATGTCATGTTGAACATTAGATCCACAAGTGTAAATCCCAATATCGGGTTATCATGGTAGACATATGCAAAAGAAGCGAAGGAGAAATCTAGTCAAGTCGTCCTTATAACCATCTTGAAGCTGTAATGTGTAAGGCTTTCCAAGTCCTTCAGTCGAACTGCCAACCATAGAATAGCTGAAACTTCGAGAATGGAAGGTTTCTATGGTTTTGGTTTGTATTGTTTCAATACAAGCTTTAGTTGTACATTCAGCATTCACTGCATTTAGTGGTGTCCAATCACATTGCGTATTATATATATTTTTAAGAATTTTGTCCAAAGGTTGACAAGAACACTCGCAGAAACACCATCTTCGTCTGCGTAATTTTATAGGAAGGCACTTACCGGGATTTATGTTAAAAACATGTAGAAAAGCCTGAAAATACAGTGTTTTAATTAAGGCGTACTTTTAATAACATTATTGTTCCTTTTTTATATATATCTTTCTCAGTTTTATTTTGCTGTAAAATATACATGATTATGCTTTAAAACAAATTTCTTTAATGTTAAACTATTTCTTTTGTTATGTTGAGTATTCTTTTGGCACGTTATTTTGAATTTATCAGCTTGTATGCCGTCTTTACTTTGCTTACTTGTTTACTTTAACAATACTGATGGCTAGGGAAAGTTCCGAAATTACAAATAATGTTATTCGTTAACAACAACTCGTTAATTAAGGTTTTGCAAAGATCCTAAATAATATTATAACTCAATAGTTTCTCGGAAGCATGATTCCATGAATGTCAAAAGAGGACAAAGGTACACAATTTTTTCAAATTTTTATTTAATTTTATGTTATTTTTTTTTATATATTTTTCCATTTTATTAAAAATTATATTTTTTTTATTTATCGTTTTTGGTAATTTAACCGCATATTCGAATTATAATGAAAATGCTGCAACATGATACGCGTCTGCATATTGTATTCTCTAAATATCAGTCTTATTACTGCAAAGGAAGTTTTCTACATATTATCTGTGAAAGAGGATCTCTAAGTCTTGTTCTCTATAAAATTCATTTGGCTTAGTCCGTTATATAAATTTTATAAAGTTAAAAGTAACATTACGCATCCACAATTACCATAGAAAATGTCTGAAAAGATTGAAACGTCACCGCTATTGGGACTCGACCAAGGATATAATTCCAATGTAAAATCATTTTAATCATGTAATAGCAACATATTTTTTTCTGGAAAGTATTCTATGGCAACAGAGAGCTTCAGTTACTTCGAATTCTCGGCTCAAGTCGCAATACAAACTTTATGCAAGTATTTTTTGATATAAATTTTGCATAATTGGCTGGTACAAACACAGTAGCTCATATATAGTAGTTTAGTACAACGCTTGTATGTTGTGTATAATTCAATAAAACTATAGATGTTTTAAAAAAAACTCGGGCAATAAAAATAAATATATTAGAAATCAGCATTCTTATTATCAAAAACATAATCAATAACTAAATCTGGAGAAATTATGTTTCAAGTTTTACAAATTGCAATAGATGGAATGAATCCTGAGAAAAACACCCTTTCATTCTTTACAAGAATATTTTTACAATTATCAGTAGTTTAGAATTGTTATTTGTTAATTTTTTTTGTGGTTTGTTCTTAGTTAGAATTTTTATAATTTTACTATGGTATCTTCTGTCAATTATTATTATAACTTGTTTTTTTTTAATATATACACATGTATGTGTATGTATTTTTTTTCTAAAAACAAAGTAACCTAATGGTTATACGACTTTATTCAAGATATAAGTTAAGAAGACACAGATTATAATCTTTTATTCTGTTAGAATGATGTTAAATATTCATCATTTGTGTCAATTGCCTAATATTGTACATGAGATATATTGCCAATTAATTTAAACGCTATATACAAAGTGTTTTATTGGAAATTAAACTTGCTGTATAAGTTCTATTTCCGTGATAAAACAACGGCTTGCAAAATCAGCTAGAGATAACGGTGTTATTTTGAATTGTTCCCTCTATCCACTCAGAAAATGACGATATCCGTGTATATATTCCTGGAAATTCAGGATTTCCACAGGCGTAACCGAATGAAACTATTCCTACTTGGTACCACTGATCTCCTTCCTGACAAAGAAGAGGGCCACCTGAGTCACCCTGAAATCAGAAGTAACAATTTTTTCTAAATTAAATACGACAACAACAAAAAAAAATATATAATAAAATAAAATTAGAAAAAAAATTAAAAAGTGAAGAAGAATTATCTTAAGCATAAATTAAACTATAAAATGGAGAAAAAACACGGAAAGAAATGATAAAGAAGTCAACAGATACTGATATTTACCTCTGTGTTTGTTAAATCCCTTTGCGGTTTATACTCGGATAATTTTTTTCAATACATTGTTTGATTCAACTAGTTTAAACTAGACACTATAGACGAAGAATAACGTTTTTGATGCTTATATCCTGGTTCACGCTGGGGTGGTGACAATAAATATCAGATTACATTAGAATGGATCAGAACCAGAACAATTAATATAAGTATTAATGGATAACGGAATGCTTATTTCCGGTTTTACTTGAGATGCCCATCTTGTCGGTAACAACTATTTTCTATATCCTTATTCCATAGCATGTGACTACACGCAATAAGTTTTTTAAAGTTACCCAAATTGTAAACGACCTAATTACACGCTATATTAATGTTTTGGCACATAGAAACGTGAAAAGTAGAGAAATTAGTTTGAAATACATTAATAGATAGTTTTAAATAGATTCAGGTAATTTATAGGCAAAACAAAACAGACATGTTGTGACGTAAATTAAGACAACGCCTGTATCTGTAACAAGAACAAAATAGTTTATTATTTCATAATACCTGGCAGGAATCTCGTCCAGATTCGTCTTCTGCAGCACAAAGAACACTATCTTCTATCGAAATAAAAGGTTTGGCTTCGTGATCATCTGGTAGTAACGAGTAACGACGGTCACATTCTTCAGACGAAATAATTGGCATAGAGGCATGAAGCGGTACTCCCAAACCAGCTCCATCTAAAATGTAATATGATTGTTTATAGAGACTTAAAGTGATACTCTCAGAAAAAAGCCATCAAAATTGTAAATACGTAACGAAGCTAACTTTATACTGAAAATAGCATCTCCGAAAAAATAAGTATAGATGTTTAACGTGATACTCCAGAGCTGAGCCATCAGAAATGTAAACTCTTCGGTCTAATTTTTTTTAAAAAAAGTGCCTCTAAAATGTAATATAATTTGTATCAATTCATGAAACGATTCTATCAGAAAAGAACAATCGGAAATGTAGAAATGATGTAAATGCCATTTATACTAAAAGATAGCACCTTTGTAAAATTGAATAATTGGTATAAATGCATAACGTTTTATTCCGGGAGCAGAACCATCTGAAATTTAAAAAATTGCTATTAGTAGTACTTCAAGAACAGTGTCAGTTTCGTGGTTATTCATTTCTTGATATTAAAAAAATTGCTATATATGCATGAAGTAGAACTTCAAGAACAGCGTCAGTTTCGTGGTTATTCTGAGATGTAAAAAGACCAGAAATTTTAACACATTTAATCTACGCGGCTGAAACGACTTGTTTGAACTAAAACTTACATAGCGAACAATTCTTTAAAACAGATATAAAGAAACTAAACCTTGTTTTTTTTGTGATGTATGAAAAAGTAGTGTGTGTTCTTTAAATTCATATACTGCCATTAATACCGATTTTATTTTGTCCCCATCCGGCCACTTCACAATGTGTTCCCGATGTGAAGGAGTCTTTTTCGTCCAGACAGACTATATTTACATAATCCGATAAAACTGCTCTGCCAGCTAACTTTACCAGTGCAAGGTCGTGTAGAATTGGCTTATTCTCTGTAATAAAAGAGATGAAAATCATCACTGCTATACTCTTTAGTTTTTATTATTAACTAGCAAGGATATATTCATAAGAGCGTCAAAGATGAAAAACCAGAAAAACCTTAATCCACTACAAAAATGTTCTTTGCAAAAGTCAAAGCCATCAAAGCATGACAAATTAAGATGAACCTTAATTAAAAAAACTAAACACACATAAACAGTAATTGATATTACTAATTTTACCCAAGTAGTAAGCACATCTGCATCGGTAATTTATATTACTAATTTTACCCAAGTAGTAAGCACACAAAAATCGGTAACTGATATTACTAATTTTACCCCAGTAGTAAGCACACCTACATCGGTAATTGATATTATTAATTTCTTACATCGGTAATTGATATTACTAATTTTACCCAATTAGTAAGCACGCCTACATCGGTAATTGATATTACTAATTTTACCCAAGTAGTTAGCACACCTACATCGGAAATTGATATGACTGATTTTACTCAACTAGTAAGCACACTTACACCGGAAATTGATATTACTAATTTTACCCAAGTAGTAAGCACACCTACATCGGTAATTGATATTCCTAATTTCACCCAAGTAGTAAGCACATATACACCGGTAATTGATATTACTAATTTTACCCAAGTAGTAAGCACATCTACATCGATAATTGATATTACTAATTTTACCCAAGTAATAAGCACACCTACACCGGTAATTGATATTACTAATTTTACCCAAGTAGTAAGCACATCTACATCGATAATTGATATTACTAATTTTACCCAAGTAGTAAGCACATCTACACCGGTAATTGATATTACTAATTTTACCCAAGTAGTAAGCACATATACACCGGTAATTGATATTACTAATTTTACCCAAGTAGTAAGCACATATACACCGGTAATTGTTATTACTAATTTAACCAAAGTAGTAAACACACCTACATCGGTAATTGATATTACTAATTTCCTACATCGGTAATTGATATTACTAATTTTACCCAAGTAGTAAGCACGCCTTCATCGGTAATTGATATTACTAATTTTACCCAAGTAGTAAGCACATCTACATCGATAATTGATATTACTAATTTTACCCAAGTAGTAAGCACACCTACACCGGTAATTGTTATTACTAATTTAACCAAAGTAGTAAACACACCTACATCGGTAATTGATATTTCTAATTTTACCCAAGTAGTAAGCACATATACACCGGTAATTGATATTACTAATTTTACCCAAGTAGTAAGCACATCTACATCGATAATTGATATGACTAATTTTACCCAAGTAGTAAGCACACCTACACCGGTAATTGTTATTACTAATTTTACCCGAAAGCACATCTACATCGGTAACTGATATTACTTATTTTACCCAGAGTAGTAAGCACATCTACACCGGTAATTGGTATTACTAATTTTAACCGAGTAGAAGCACATCTACATCGGTAATTTATTTAACTAATTTTACCCGAGTAGAAAGCACACTTAAGTATAGTTTCGTGATATGAATCTTTGTTTGGGACCAAAAATCGTTTGATGATCTAAAATGCCGCTGTATAAATAGTTTTAAATGTCATGATTTTAAAAGTAAATCTCCATATTCTAATTACTATTTTCATTAAGTTCAATATTAAAACACTTCTTATGCTTCTTTCGCTGTGTAACTAATCATAACGAGTTAGTGTGTGTTAATCAATTAACTCTGTAAAACAATGACATTTAAATAACTATTAACGACATATCTAAACAGTTGAATAGTTTAATATGTACCTCCTATTTCGAAATCAGGATGCTTGAAAACTTCTTCTATTCTGAAGATCTGCTCTGTTCCGTCATCGTTTGCCAGATTATGTTCTCCTAGTACAACCCTCCATGTGTCGATATTAGATAAACCTAACCCTAATGCTTCGCTATAATAAAATATAAATAAAAACAACTTTATTCTCAATAAAAAGTATTGTGAAATATATTAATAGTCAAAACCGACAAAAGTACCTCATGATAAAACAATAAAACCTAAATCCGATATAAAATGTCACTCTGTACCTTTAGGTAAAATTGACGCATCCCAAAATATAGTTTGTAACTGGATACGAGTTGATCAAATATGAAAATGTAGGTATGTTTTACAACTGATTTTCCGTATATAACTGATAGATAACAAACCAACAAATCCGACAGACTGTTTTTTAGTTTTAATCAGTCGTTATATGCCCAAAATGTTTTATTCTAGATCTATTGGCTATTCTAAATGTAAAATTTAAAACTTTGCAAAACATATTAATTTTTTTATACCTGATAATATCGTTAAAGAGCCAATGGTATAAATATTTTTTGCATAAACAATTGAAAGTAAGGTCATTTCAGTAAACACTTATTGCTCATGGAAGTACGGTTTTTTTTCGTAAAACTAACCTGTCTAAATTACAGATTTTAAATGTGTTATTAATTATGGCACATAAGATAAGGTCTGTGATTAAAAGCCACTATTCTACACATACAGTTTTCAGACTGTTAACAATTATTGCTCATGGGATGACCGGTTTGATTACAACTGGCCTTTTTAGTCAACATTGACAGAGTATTCGTTAAAGATCAATCTTTTGACAGATCTATTTCTAAAAAAACGTTTCATTATTAACAAATAAGTTTTTTAAGAGGAATACTAACTCAAAGCAATGCGCAGCTGTAAGGACCCACTGTGGATGTATCAGCGTCCCTCCACATAGATGAGGATATCCTGACCTGTTTGAAAAACCGTGATAACCCAGGAAATGAAGTGACACCAGCCAGGGCCATTGTCCCGGAACAGTGTGAACACCACCTATCACACGTTTCGTACGAGTGTTACCATGGAACCTAGTTCTACCACAGCTCTGCAAAGCACCTAAAATGAAATTCATAAAAATGATATACCGACAAAAACATACAGAAATAAACAATGGATTTGATAACGTTTCTTTCTACTTTTATAGTAAACGTATGAAATATTAAGCTAAAAATTGGCTTAGCAAAAAGAACAGTATCTTTTATCAGAAAAAAAGTTGTAACCTGATAATAGACTCATGACAATAAATATCAATCGGAATACTTTACCATTTTTCGGATACCAGGTACACTCAAATAGATGAGTTTATCAATGTACAGTACTGATGCCAGAAAAACTTGGTTACAATTAACGAGTGCCGGGTACCCTTTTGCATAATTATCAAGTGGAAATATTTACTCATTTACCGATTTGGCAAGAGGTTGTTATTTTAGAGTATAAAAACCACAAAATGCTTATTTGTTAAAAAGCATAATTAAGAACTATTTACAATGCTATCAATTTTGCAAAAGAAATGCATGTGAAATCTTTAATTTCGCATGTGTATTTATTGAAACATTATATTGTATTTATTAAGAATTTCTCACCTGCCTCGTCTGAAGTATCTGAAACAAAATTAAAGATGTTTAAATAAAATACAAACATACCAGTTCAAGTACAAATCACAATCCCAATATTACAGTGAAAACTGGCCAAGTTAGAGCGGTTGCTTCGGAAGGATAAGCACCTCCTGTCTACCCAGCTACACCGCCAGGTGCAAAACCAAATTTGAAAATAAAAGTAACATGGAACTATAGGACGTCAAATATATCCAGGTGTAAGTTTGGATACAGGAACTTTAAACTTATAAACAATACTGTATTGGCGGCCATACAATTTTTAAGAGCCTTGATTAGCCTTCGCTTGCAACATCCCCGAGTAAACAATTTATTCGTAGGCAGCTTGCTTCGTTGTAGAAAGTTCCCGTAGTGGGAACAATTTCTACCGTACCGTATTTACTGTGAAACAAGAATAAAACAAAGAACAGTACTTCTTAAAGAGTAATGTTCGTGTTCACAAGGAATAAGCGTCCGAAGTAACTGTAAAAGTCTTAAAAAATACTTTCAAAAAAATTCTTAGATAAAATTTGAACGTTTAAATCAGCTTTAAATTTCTTAACAGTTACTATAATTAAATCACCAAACATGAGTTTGGTAAAGATACTGGTAAAATTTCTATAAAAAGAATGAAAACGGTTTTCACATTGTTTTTACAATGATATCTCTCTATAATTAATGTATTGCAAGAATTTATCAGAAAGACTTACCACAACCCAATAATGATATCACAGTACCAGACAAGTCACTCTGATCGAAGTTGAGTGACGTCAAGCGAAGACATTGACCACGTAAAGGTTGTAAACGGAGATCTACCATGATTTCCTCGCCTTCTGGTGAAACAAATACCTTAATAAAAGATTAATACATAAGTACTAACATTTATTATGATTATTTAATTGTAACTAAAGTATAACAAATTAAACATAACATATTTATCAGAAGTTAAGTAGAAAAGTAAATGATCAAATTAATATAAGTTTTTGAATACATAACTTAACCAGACTGTAACACTGGAGTCAGGACTAACACATTGTTGTAAGTCATCAGTTTGGTCCATTTAAGCTGCTAGCAGTTTAAAGTGGATGATTTTGAAAAATAATATCATAAAAACAAACCAAGTAGGAGATTGATAGATGCACACCAAACATTTTCTTGGCCATGTAGTACCAACGGCAACGTGTGTCAGTTTGTAAACCAATAGAAACAACTTCCAAAAAACGAAATACTTCGAAATAAAATGAAGTAATCTGTAGCTGGAAACAAATAACGGAATACAGAAATAAAACAGGTTAAGGTAGGCAAAGAAAGTAACAGGCTGGTACTGGATATTATGGCAGGTGCTTCATAGGGATCAAATCATTCCACTTATTTTACGAACCTTACCTTTCAAAGTCCAAATTAACATAGGTATACCACATAATGAAACAACAAAACCTATTAGTATTTTATTCTTAATATATAATATATAATAAAGTGTTTTAAACTACATGTAGTAAAGATGGATTACTACGCTTTAAAACAGATTAAAATATAGTTTGGAAAACGAGTAAACAGACACTAACTGACTATACCTTTTGTTTACCATTATCCATTACGTCGTGGAAAGTTAAACAGTTTCTACTGTACGATAAAGAGAACTGGCTTCTCCCGGCAAATTCTGGTTGTACAGATATCATTGTTATAACCTTCTCCTGATCAAAGTGTACATCAAATCTGTTGTTTTCTTGTGATAAAACCCAATCGGCGTGAAGGGGATCTAAACACGTGGTCGCAACTGCAATAATCATGATCAAAATACTTAGAGACTAACAAAACGAAAAACACAAAGGTGAAATTAAAGTATTTGACAGTGACCAAAGCAACCAAATGCACGATACGAAGAACGGTCGAAGTAAGAAAAGTACAAAATAAACACATAATGAGACCAGCAATTAAAAACTAAAAATAATCTTTTAAGATGGTATTTTGGTGATGTGGTTCAAAACATTTGGGGCCCATTTATGTTTTAATTTATTGTAAAGTTAAGTGAACTCAACCTGATTTAAAAAAAGGTTGAGACTTTTTCCAATATTATTACATGGTTTGTTTACGTTTTGGTTTAAATCGTGAAAACTTGTGGATAAGGAGCCCTTTTTATTAAATAAGCCTAGTAGTTAGTCATATCTTTATATTCAGCAACTATAAAGGACATTTGTTGGTAATGCATTTAATAGTTAACAACATGCAATACAAATTTAATTGTAAGTGCAAAACATTTGTTCATTCTACATGTTATTTTATTGTTCCTATCACAACTCTCTTTTATACATTACAACAACTAACGAAACTTTTAAAAGTGAAGAACCAAAAGAAATTTTGTAACTCGATAAGAAAGAGGATATGAAATAATTTAGAAAATTAAACACTGTTTAAAAGCAAAATATTTACCACATCCTATAAATTCAATTCTTAGAGCTGTTACATTGCCATGTCTTGTAACTGGGTTTATCCTAATGCATTTAGCAACAAATACATTGTTGAAAATTACTGTTGATATAGAGTTGGAGTCCACATTGCCAGAAAATATCTAAAAATAGGTAAAAACAACGTTTTTAAAAAAGGAAAAATTAGTTAACAAGAATAATAATTTTATTATTGCGGACAAGGAAAACGACATGTTCTTCATATTACACGGAACAGGGGAATATTACTCAAACAAACAAAATACAAATTATTTCATATTCCCCCTCTAACAGAGAGTATTCATCTTTTAGCAATATCTGTTCTAATAAATATTAAACTTTGGCAAATATATATCTTCTTTTTTAAACTACGGTAAGTGTTTTAGACATCATGCAAATTAGTTTATCTACCAATTTTTTTTACCCCTAGTTCCATTGATGAGGAATGAATTTCTTAAATGTGCAAATATGGCGGATCAAAATTTACCAGATGTTTTAGTTAAATATTAACTCGATAAGTACCAAAAAGGAATATGTTACTTACTGACATTCGTTTGAAAATTCGAGATGTGAAAAAAGAATATTTGTCTTTTTTTATTGAATAAAAGACATAAAATGTGGCAAAAATATCAGATGGTTCTTTTTTCTTGCCAATCCACTTACTTTTGCTTCACCATCATCCTGTACATGGTAGTACGTACTGCAATCAGTACTATAGTCTATCATAAAGGATTTGACCCAGCTGGTATTATGTGTATCTCCCTGTATCAATGCGCCAGTGAAGATGACGCCAGTGTCTAGTTCAACCTGTAGTTAATATGCAGAATTCTCTTACAAAAATGACAGAAATTGAAAATTTAAAATACATAAAAAATTTTGTGTAATCACTTAGGCATTGAGAATTTTTCTTAATTCAACGTGTTCATTGTGATGTTCATGACGTCTCAAATAATATGACTAAAATGAACTATATGGTTCCTAAAGCAGCTAATATAAAATAAGTTAGTGATACTGCACAAATGTTTTCAAACGCAATCAGCTTTACTGCTCTTTTATCGATGTTCAATGAAATAAATCAAATTTACAACACTTTCATTTTTTTATTTTTATAAATACTGGTATTTGAAATTTGTGTCTAAAAACTAAAACTTGTTAGTTGGCATGTTAACTTTCGACTTCAAAGATTAGCAATACCAAATTGTAACATCATGCTGCCATTAAACAAACTGTAACTTGAATATTGATAAATTACATCTGCTTTAAAATTTTTGTATAATTTTACCATGGAAACGGCAAAAAATCCCAACAACAGCAATACATTTACCTGAAGAAATGTCCCTGGTCCTATATTTTGTGCTGTCCACGCTTGTGGTGCGTCAAGTCTTCCGTTTGCTGCATTTCCTTCTGTCGCTGTCAATGTAAAGTTAACTAGCCTATTTTCACTTTCATATGATATACCTAGAGGTATCTGACATGCGGAGGATGACAAAGTGGCTGTGTCCACCGTTGAAACAGTAGTGGTTGATGATTTCTGTAAAAAAGACGTAAATTGGTAATGATAAAAAGCTGCCTATTTTTATACTGTATGTAAAGTTCAAAAATACAGAACAAAAAGATTCGATATGGTTTTTGTTAGTATTCTTAAGATATAAAAATTATACACTGATGGAGTACAAAAGGCTGAATAATAAAAATTATATGTTCTTTTAAAACCGTTTCTAATTTTCGATTTGCAAGTCTTAATCATTGACAAATATTCATATTCGTTATTTAAGTAATATATTGTGTATTCATTCTTGTTGATATATGCAATATTTATTGTTACTCTTGCATTCCTTATAATATTACAGTTAAAGTTTTTGCTGGCTTTAAAAATTACCTTAAGAACGATTGTACTTAATTACACTTTACAAATGTGGAATAAAAAAATTCTACAAACACTTCGTATTCTTCATATAAAAACAACATAAGTGTTCCCTTCCTTCAAAACGTACTGTTAAGGGAAGTCTGTCGATAAAAAGATGAGATCATATGTTACTTTTGGACAAGTTATAAATATGATAACATTTGTGGTGTCAGTTTTAGCTCAGAAAGTCGCTTTATTAAGAGTTCATAAGGCCCATTATTTACATGGTTATTGTCGGCTCTCTTATACTGGCAACCTGAAGATGGACTATTGCAGTGGATAATATAAATTGTTGAAGGTGTATAGTTATTTATTCCAAGTGTTCTTTTTAAGTAGGGAGAAAGACATTTGCAATAGGAAAATTTACTTGGCAACAGCCAACACAATCCAAAACACAACATAATACAAGTAACCGATCTAACAAATAAACGACACAAATTAAAGACATATGCATTTCAGGGACAATTTATTATATATTTTTTTCTCCTGACAAGCATTGTAGTAAATATCCAATGAAATAATAAATGAATAATTAAATGTGACTGTACTTATTATCTCGCTTATTTTACAAGCATTTTACATCAATACTAATTTTTCGAAACTTTTATAATAAATTTATATTACAAAACTATGAACAAATAACATGAACGTATCATGTAAGGAAACATAATATTTTATTTATATTATCATAATTTAAAAAAATAAATAAATACGGACAAAAACTATGTCTTTAAGAAGATAGTTACATATCTTAATAATCAGGTATAACTCTATGTATTTCGTTTGTCATTAGACACTTTATATTATCATTTATGAGTCAGAATAAATTGAGTAACTCTATATTTATTGAAAACTTTACGCAAACAATAAAACCATTTAGATAGTATATGTGTGTATTTATGTGTGGTTATAAATATATGTCATTTCTGTTTTCAGATAATTGCAAAATTGGCGTTATCTTCATAACTGACTTGGATAACATTTAAATATGAATATTAAACATCGGTTAATCATGGATTGATAATTTCATTATTTAGTGAATTATATGTTATGTGAGATGTGTATATGAAGCGTGTTTATTAGATAAGACGACATCTGACACCATTTACGAGAGAATAAACCATTTTATCAAATTATATTTTAAATTAATTGTTTGATAAGTGTTGACGAGTCGTTTTATTACAATGTCAGTAGTATATTTAATAAATGCAGATTGTTTTTTCGTAATATATAGTTTAAGTTGTATCGATTAATATTCGTTCCATCTATATAAATCTGATTTTTTGTTTTAGTATTTTTTTCGTGAGTTTTTATTCCGTATAATTCATTGTCTGCAAGTCAATTCTTACATTATACACATCCATCTTAAATATTAGTCTTTAGCATAAAGGGTATTAATAACAATATACAATGTATCAAAATGTTTAAATTGAATTAGGTTTATTTTATTTATGTCCTGTCTGGCTAGCTACACCCGTCACATTCAAGTCAACATTGAGAATGAAAGGAACAAGGAACTATGGTAGGTCATATTTATCCAGTACAAGTTTGGATACAGTGCCTACATACTTCTCAAAATATTGTAATGACGGCCATAAAACTGTTTTAGGGCCTTGATTAGCCTAGGCTTGCAATATTATTGCGTCAACAATTTAATTGTAAGCAGTTTGCTTCATTATAGAAAGTACTCATAATGGAAACAAGCTCTACCATAACGTATCAACTGTGAAGCATATATACCACACGCAGTAGAAGCAGGGATATTACTGCAAAGAAACGGAAAGCTGAAAATAGAAAAATTAAAGTCATCACGTTTGTCGTATTGCTTCAAATGTAAGCTTTCGTGGGGTGGGTGTCATAATTGAGGTATTAGTTCAAATATGAAGCAGAACATGGAGAACCCGTCGTGTCTTTTATTTCAAGCTCACTTGGATAGATGGCATTCGCATTTTCTCCAAATTTGGGATTATTTACAGAACGTAATCTGTATATCTGTATGTGTAGTTGAATGGTTTAGAAACAGTTTTTCTTCAGATTTGACAAGGTTCTGTAAAAATTCTGATTCATATGAAGAAAACAACAAAACAGCAAGCAAATATGCACAATTTGTGCCCATTGGTATACCGATTGTTTGTTGAAAAATTTTATTGTCAAACACAACAAATATGTTGTCTATCAAAAACTCTAACATTTTGTTAATGGTATCAAAAGTGATGAATTATTTTGTCACCATAAACAATGTTTAACGTCATTCTTTAACCATAATTTAACATACAAATGATCCCTTTTGTCAAGTCTCATATAATGACGATTATGATTTGTAAATAGTCATTTCTATATTCTGTGTTATCATAATGATTTTTAGAATGTTATGGAAGGCTGGTACCGAAATTGTACTTTAACTTGTGTAATCTAATTGTTATCCTCATGACGAGGCTGAAAACTCGTCGGCGACTACACATTTGAATGAATTAAGGACATCGTCTACCTACTTCAAGTTTTTTATTTTTAGCAGATATAAACCCCGACTTAGTACGTTTAAATACACAAAAGCATATACATGTTTGAAGGTTGTACAATTCTTTTGTAATAAAGGTGAAAAAGTTTAAAATGTCCTTAAGATTACCTTGCTGTGTTAAGATAATTATTTACCTTCTCCATACTTATAGAACATTCTAAAAGAATACATATCTACTCTAATGACATTATTTTGTACCACCAACTAATGTGCCAGTCTTTCTGTTAAAACAACGAATTCAATGCTTCTAAGAAACAAGAAAAGACGATTAACAAAACATGTCTGTAATGTTCAATCAACGTGATTTCTAAGCCATCAGCCGATCAAATCCATTACCTTGTTGTGTTATTGTTTTTGTTAGGTAATAGTTACTGCGAAAAATAGTCTTAGATTGTTATGTGATACTTTTGAAATTTACAGAGTAAATTACCGCAAAAGGGTGAATTTCCTAGTTTAATAAATAATATTTTCATTTGGAGTATACTTAATAGATTTATATTAATTCTAACTGCATTAGTAGCTAAGTAGCTGTCGATATGAATATCAAATTTATAACACAGGATATTCACACAGGAAGTCAGATTCAGCAGCTAAAAGATAATGTGGTTAAAATCACCCAACATCCGGAGTTCTCATCAGATCTACATATTCGTAGAATAAAACGTAAATTCGCAATTAAAAACCTGGTCATAAAGACGGGTTTATTATTAGTATTTTAACACTTAAAATAGGTTTTTATGAATTATGCCTTGTCGTACATAATTTTATAACACTTAAATTAAAAGCTCTATTTTGAGATTTTCTTAATCGTATATGTCATTTATCTTTTAAATTAAGATTGGAAATCAATTTTGCTCTTTTTTGCATTTTTTAAAATGCGGTAGTTATATATCAACTTATTACAGTTGAAATAAAAAACTAAATAATGTAAATATAACTATTCAAACTATGCGTTTTTTAATTTTTGTTCTGGTGATTTTTATAAAATATTCAAGCTCTGTGAACTTGTAACAGACGTCAAGAAATACTAATATCTAATTGCCCCTAAATTAATCTTTCCGCATTTGAGCTCTGAATAAAGTGCGTCCTGGAAATGTACACTTTAAAACTCTGCTCTTGCTGAAAGTCCTTTAAAATACCTTTCATGTTTCATGTATATTGACCAGAAATTTGCCGATTCGTATTGATTATTATTAGAGTAATAAAGGTTTTTTCAAGCAATTTTAAAAAAAACCAATGTAAAATCAAAATATTATAATTAAAAATTATTACTTGACTAACTTTAACTCTTTTGCAATCGAAAAACTTGATTTTAACTTTTCCAGCTTAGCTTGAGCTGTTTTACTGACTGTGTACACTAGTAGAAATCAATTTGAAACTTTTATTCTCCATCTTTTTGTCTAGTTTGATTCTTCGTTTGATATAAGTTTGCAATAGTAAAGAAACAGTTTTTAACTTAAAAAAAGAAAAAGAACCAGACATCTTTTGAGACAGCTCAATATAAAATCCTTAAACAGGCGCAATATGTATGTGCCAAGCAGTGTAGTAACAGTATTTAGAGGCCTTTTACTATCACACTTATTTTTTAACCAATGATTTATATATACATGTACAAAAACAATTAAAATAAAATAGACCTTATTCAAGCGGACAATAAATAAATATTTTGAAAATTATGAAAATATATAACTACGTATGTTCATTTTTATTTAAAATATAAAATTATATATGTTGAATGTCATATACAGTATGTATGAATCCTACTTTAAGAATTTTACTAAGATAACGATAGCTTTCATTATTAGTATTAATATTATTAATCTACGTCATTGTAAATGTTTGTAGAAGAACAACCCAAAAAAACGGACCCCTAATTATACTTTATAGCCTTGGTACAATTTTATTAACCTAGACAAAATTGTAATTTTCAAATTTTATTTTATTTATTTACAATGAACAAACCAAAATATCTAGCAAAACCGTTTTTTACTCGCAAATATTTCTACAGACACAATTATCTTAATCTATACAACCCGGACGCAGAAATGCCTTTTTTATGCAGAAAGAAAAAAAAAATACTGTTTTAAAATAAATTAAATACTTGCCTTATATCGAGTAGTACTATAAGATAGTTTTAGAATGAGGGTTGACCGTACTAAAATAAAATGTTATGAAATTGTCTGACAAAGCAATCATTTCTGCTTATTAAATCCATCAGTTCATGGCATAAAAATAAAATAATAAATCATTTTCAAAAATAGATACACCATTTTATTACATGAAATGCATTTTGTATGATCTTACTGAAAAAATTAACAGATAAACGGGATTTTGGAAAGCAAAAGCATTTTGAATATTTAACGAACATTTATTCAACTAGAAAACTTGATATCTAATCTAAAAAGTTGTATTGTAATAACATTTGATATAAACAACTTTTTCAATTCGTGTTTGAGAACTTTGTTGTGTTCCTACCATTTTACAATTATTACACAAAGACAATTCTTTTTGTGTCTGGATTAGATATTGGAATAAACTGTATCTTTAACAATCGTTGTAATCAAAGAATTAAAAATGCCATTGTCAAAACATTGTTTTTAGTTGAATAACTTGTGTCTAGTGATAAACTATATTTTAAGGGAATAGATCTTCAAACGTTTTACAATTAGGATTTTAATTTACTATTATCTGTGCATCTTTGTTAAATATTAATGTTTTATCCAATATTCTATTTGTATAACATTCGAAGTTTGAATGTGATTTTTCAAGCATGTGCTCGGCTTAATAGAATATCATTACATGCGACCTTCTTCTAAGTAAACACTTATTATATTGAATATATTAAATGTTTACATACATTTATAAAAGGTGTTTTTTCTTTCTGTTCTCTGTGTGTTTCTTCTAAAACATCAAATAAGTGTTTCTTGGAATTAATATGAATAAAATGGCTGTCTTTTTGCATGGAATGTCTGCTGATACTTTCTAATAAAGCTACTATTTTATTTTGACCTGAGGTTAGAGAGCTTATCTGCGTGGATATTTTCCGTAATAATTCTATCTGAAAATAAATAACAAAATAATATTTATGTTGTTACTAGAAAAAATATATCATAATATAACAACGATGCTCACTTTCCAAACAATAAGAAAATTACACAAAAGAATGACAAAGGCAGAAACCAGATAATATTAAATGTAAAGGGATGATATTAAAAAGACTGAGTGTCCTGAAAGTCAATTAAAAAAGTTTGTAAGTTGGTTCATTTATTGCTTATGCAATATTGGCAGGTATATATAATGCTACTTCAGGTTTCATGAACCTGTGACAGTACAAAGTAGGTAAAAGTAAAAAATCTTCAATCGTCGAATTTAAATGTTATTCATAAATACGTATTGTGTTCTGGATCTGTTTGTTTGATACTACCTCTGAGTGGGTACCGCTGCTGGTGGAGTAAAACTCCCGAAGGTATCCATAACTCAGTAGGCAGTACTTTGTGTTGTCAGAAAATGTACCATTTAGCAAAATTTTCAGCCGTCTTAATTTTTTTAATTTATTTAAAACTAAGGTTTGTTCCCTCATGCAAAGCATTCCTTAGCTGAATTTGGATTTATATAATTTTGGAACTTCAGATTCATTAATTTCAACTGTTTGACTTACTTTTTTTTACATCAAACTTTTCAGTCCTAGTGTCACTGATGAGGAATAAATTTCCGAAATGTGCACATCTAGCACATCAAAATTTAACTGGTATTTGTGTTATATATTTAGTAAGATTTTATTATGCTATGTCTCAGTTTTGACGTTGACCAATGTGTCGAGATAGTTGCCTTGAAAATAATGTTTAAGACATGTTAATGACATGGTTTTAAATGACAAATCAATGTGTAACCCTGAAAATCTTAATATTTTTATAAAAGGCCTCGGCGGTCGAGTAGTCTAGAGCTCCATCTAACGAATAACAAAGTACCGAAGTACATAGGTTCGAATACAACTGTGGAAATAATAACTTGTTTGTTTCTCAGTTATCTTGCCGGATGTCGGTGGTTCTCCCCATACCTTCCAAGACTCTTGACTTTAACTTTACACAACAAATTAAGAAGCTCCAATACACCCTTTGAATACAATCACGCCCGCTTTAATAAAGGTGTCAAAGCGTTTCTTTATATAATAACCCGCCTTTTCAAATAACCATTTTGCATAAGCGGCTTTCTGAACTCTTAAATTTACATACATATGTCTGATGAAGAATGAAACTTTTATAAAGGATCAAAAGGAAGGCCAACGGGTCAAGTTAAATACTTCTATATTTATTTTGTCTGATTGAATTGGAAAAAACATGGAATAAAACTTTAACATATATCAAATAATTTGATCAGCGGCATTAATCTACAACGACTGTACTCAGTGTTGTAATGTGTGAGGTCAAAATAGATATTATTAGCACAACTGGTTTATTTAGTAAATGTTTATCAAATCAAGGTAACATTACATGTCTGATACAATGATAAATCTCTTATGAAGTATTGAACGATTATTGATGAACAAATGTACTTTGCAATAGCTGGAAACAAAATTATTACAACAAAAATATCAACGAAAGAAATGTTGCAATTATGATAAAATAGTTATTATAAATACAACAAAAAAGTTAATGACCATAACAGTATTTTTGTATACCAATATAGCTGTAATTTGAATAAATGTGTGTGCTAGAAGAAAAATATGACAAAGAATATTTTTACCTTCAATGATTAAAATTGAATAAATGATACCAAATGTTTTCTGCAAAAATTGTCAACGACAAAGTTACTTTCTTCATACAATCCAGTCACAAGAAGTTATGCTTTATGCTACAAAATTTTTCAGAGGCTGAAACAATGTTAATGCTAAAAAACTCAATCCAATTATTTCGTATTAAAATAGTTTGTTTTCTTTTAATAAATAAAATATAAATAAATGGGCTGTTGGTGCATTGTTGGGTAAAAACATAAGAACACTGGTTGGAGTCCTCGAATAAGTACTTAAACTATACAATTGGCCATCAACTTCAATTTCTTACAAGTCAGAAGTTTAATCATAAGTGGACAATATACGTTAGTCTTTATTATTTTTTTTAATTTATTTCATTATTTTTTATAATTTTTTTTTTCTTGACTTGTTTTAATTTTTCTATCATTAACATTTTCTGTCATGTTCTTTGTTGTGTTAGCTCAAAATGTCGTCTACATTTTTTTAAGCCACAAATTTCTTGTTTTATGAAATCATGATGAAATCATTGTATCATCATTTGCTGTATAATACTGGCACGACAGGGAAGCGTATCATTTATAAAAATACATCAAATAAAAAATAAATAAATTTATTTCAAGTATTTTATATGCATATGTGTATATTAAATGCATTGCAACAGATAACATTATGTACGTGAATATGTTACTTAATGGTTGATACCAATATCGTTGATTAAATTTGTCCGGAAACCGTATGTTTTGTATGATTTTATTGTCTATGTTCTGTATGACATGAATATATGATACGATATGTCAAATATATCTATTAATTTAATGAACACATTTCTAAGTTTTCCTACTTTCAATAATAAAATGGCAGCAATTTTAAGAGCTCTAAAAAAATAATTTTAGTTAAAAGCAAAAAATATAAATAAGAATCTGATCATTTATACCTGCAGTACAAAAGTATGGAATTTGTATCAATTTTAATTAAAACTGCATTTTTTTAAAAATTTTATTTAATTTTAATTAACATTTATCCCAATGGCGGCCCTTCGTTCAAACTTAACTTGTAGTTATACTTTATATCCGAACAAGTATTTTGAAATATTCTATAAAACTGTCAAAAAGATAATTTTGTTGCACGTATTGCTACTGAGCCTACTTTAAACCTTCTTTCTTTTTTCTTCTTCCATTTCATAGCTCTATAAATGGTTAGACCAATGTTATCAATACATTTAAAACAATCATTTTAAATATACTTGTTAGATAATCATGAAAATATAATAGATTTAAGGGTTTAAAAATTCTATCTTTATTTATAAAATGTGGCATAAACTTTGATCTTGATAGTTATTTAATTTGAGACAAAGCATACACATATACGATCCCCTTTTTTTCCTTTTTTTTTTTTTTTTTTTTTTTTTTTTTTTTTTTTTTTTTTTTTTTTTTTGGTGCCGAATTTGTTATTGTCAGGTACGTACTTTACACGTTCTTTTAAAAAGAATTTGAAATTAGAATATTTTGTGTACATTGTTTCATGACACAATCATGCAATTCCCTATTCTTGATGAGTGGTGTACAGTGAGAAGTCTTGCTAAGCTTACATTGATAAAATAAATTATACGCAGTAAAATGAATGGATTTTCCTATATCCACACCAATTTCTACGACATTGATAACATCAAGAATATGGAAATTTATAAAGCCTGGTTTAACGCATGCTAAAAAGATAAGTTATCAAATAAATAGAGGTCTTTTTGATTGGCTGTTATCTGACACAGAAAAAAAACAAAACAATATTTTACAATTACACTCAGCACATTGGTATAATACGCTTGTTTTGTGTAATTTACGTAAAAAGAAACAGATAAGAGGTTTTTATCTAATACCTTCATACATATTAACTTGCTGATAATTCAAATAGGGATACTGATTTATACGTTTATTAAACACCAATTTACAGACCATGTTTGAAATATGACATCACACATGATGATTTTTGTTAACAAAGGCCTAAGTGTCAATTGATAATGCCTCAACTTCAGACTTGGCTAGACAAAAACTCGGAGTTGTTATCATAAGATTCCAATTGTGTTTATTGTCATTTGTTTATTTTCAATGTGTTTTATCCTCCAATAAAATATGCATTTCAAATTCATATATGGCGATAGATAATTCTAATGAAAATGATGAAATTTTATAAAATTGAAAATAAAATTTTTAAAAAGTTCATCACGTTATGTGTGGTCATAGTTCTACCGATGAATCCTTGTTTTCTAAACTTTGCGCTTTTAGACTTACTTTTGCCCATTAACTTTATTTGTTCTTTTTAATTTACCACAAGGTAATAGATTTGAAAACCAGTATTTCATATATAGCATTTTGCATTAATACGGATATCGGGTAAAGTAATAGCGAATTGCTACTGCAAGTTTTTTTTAAATAAGATTATCGAAAAATCATTTAAAAGCTGATTTAATTGGCAATTAAACAATTAACGAAATCAAATACTTCAATTACTCATTGCTAAATAACGCATTAATAAATCACTATGGAAATCTGATTTACGTGTCCTGTAATATTTAGGTGACTTTATTTTTCGAATATAGAATACTGCTTTGTTTTGTTAAGGTATTTATGCATAGTTGATAGTATAACACTAAAGGTTCAAACTGTTTTTTACAATTATGTAATCATTCAATTGTTATGAGGTAATTGGAACCTTGTTTTGAACTAGGGATATTATTAAGGTAGCTTATGAGCTAACTTTGAGGTTAAAGTACTCCCATAGAAAAGCCCATCTTTTTAAATGATTATTGAAGATTTGTTTGTACATAAGAAAGTTGTCATAGCAACAAAGAATGCATTGCAAGATAGAAAGAAGAAACCGAGGATTTCTGCTAGTTGCATTCCCTTTATGGTCTTTTGCAAGTAGAATTACCTTCAAGGTCTTCTGCTAGCGGCATTTTTTTTCTTTTCTTTTGTTAGTGATATTTCCCTTTGTAGCAATTTGCTAGTGTTCCAGCTGATGGCAATCCAGACGTGGTCTTCTGCTAGCGGAATACCCCTTCATTGTTTTCAGCCAAAAGGTTTTCCTGCTTTTGGCATTCTAAACAATGTCGTCTGCTAGTGACATTCCCTAACATGTTTTTACCATCATAATTCCCTTTATAGCCTTTTGTTTGAATTATATGTACACAATTAAACAAATAACGTATGTAACTTTAATTAGCCTGTAAAATGCTTCATGTTGCACACATTTTATTATATCATTTATCGTAAGTAAGGTTCACCAAAATGGCTTTAGTATTCTAAAAAAAACTGATCACTGATTTCATTATTTTTCACCTTATGTACAGAGATTTCAGGCATGGTCCCTGAGTGAGATTTTCTTGTCTTACCCTAGCCTAAGATAGATTACACGTGCAAGTTCCCAGAAACTTTGCCATCACCAAAAATATTTTCTTTTTTACAGACTACGGGTCCTATTGTACTAAAGATACCAACATTTGGCCTTATGGAATGTAAAGGCATCAATAAAAACGCCCTTGACGTAGTTGTTTTGGTTTTTACTTAGCGGAATCCAAAACGCTTGGGATGAGATTTTCCGCCCTCAGGGTTCAGACATATCTATTCTTTTACACAATAAGGGAGTCACATTTAAACCAGTGATACATGTATTCATACACGTTTTACAATCCATAAGGCCAATGAGGTGGAATATTTCGCTTCTTTATAGCAACCTTGACTGTGATGACTACATGGTACATCATTCAACAGGGCATTTAATTGTTTACAAGATTATAAAAACCTTTCTTTTTGTTTAAGGATTTTACCTGTAAATGCTTTCATATCTTAACCAGTAGAAATATTTTTATTTCTACATGTCTTACACGGTTATAGACTTACTCAAGCTGCTGATTATATACATGTGTACATCTTTGTCTAGTTTTAATGAAAATAGTGATCGAGTAGTAGAACATCTCCAGTAAAATCTAATTCAGTCAGTTTCAATAGTTACGGACTTAATAATTATATAATACATATTTCTTATCCATTAATTTGTATGGTTTCTACTAGATTATTTTATAAATTTTTACAGTTGTGTCAAATATGCGTTTCAATCAATGATGCCTTCTTCCATCTTTTATTTAAAAAATGCAGTACCATTTTACTTTAAAACTACGTGTGTTTTAAATCAATCTAAATACTTTATGTATATTTTATCATTAGCCTAATGGAGGACGAACAGTTCCATTTCATTCTAAGGTATTGATAAAAATAAAAACCACTCGTTGCTTGGCACAGCTTATAAGAGGGCAGCAACCTATATACTGACATATCTTCTTCGTTTCACGATTAAAGCTGCAATAAGTTTACTCTTTATTGAAAAAATAATAATTTTCTAAAAAAAATTATCAATTGTTATTACGATCTGTGCAATTCATTTTCTTAAGTTCACTGTTATATGCCCATAATAAATGGGGAAATCCTAAAAGCTTGAGGCAACTCGATGAATCTTGGAGCATGCGCGTGTGTATATAAACAATGGCGTTGGAAAAAAGAAAACGTTCGTACGAGAACGACAAGAGATTCTGCAAAGAAAAGACCAATTGGACAAACTGACTCTAAGGATTCGAATCGGCGAGGCCCAGATGGTAAATGGCTGTAAATAAAACAGCAGTTTAGCTTTGATACGCACGACAAAGTGGCGGCACTGCTCTTAAACACATGTTCTTTTGGTGTGTTTTGTTGACGCTGCCTCGTTTTCGAAAAAGATAAAATAAGATCTTTGGTAGATCAAACTAGCAGTAGGTTTCCCCGTGAATTTCAACGTAAGTAAAGGTTTTTATTATGAAACCAACTATTACAATTTTTAGGAGAAGCATAGTTAAGAAAAAAAAAATGCGCCGTTAATAAAAGTATATTATGCATATCATGCATAGGAAAACTTAAAGCAGCTTAAATCAGTTTTCTATGGAGGTAGACTTTATATTTCGTCATTTCACGTGATTTGTTAACTAGAAAAAAGACGAAAATTTAAGGGCAAATTAAAACTATAACTAATGAAATATAAATAAATGAATAAATAAATAAATAAATAAACTAATGGGTCAGGCGAAAACAACTTTTTCACTTATTTTGCCTTTAAAATCTCGTCTTTTCTTCTACAACACCTGCCACGTAAAATAAATAAATAAATTAATTAATTAATAAATTTGGAAGGTAAATACTTCTCAGCTACAGATTACAGTATAGAAGTAATTTGATGTTTGAATGTAATTTTTAACGCCTTATAGAAATAATACTCATAAATAAAACTAGTTTTCAGCGGTTTGTCAAAATGAGTTCTGTTTTTAGAATTATCGAATAAAATGTTTATATCATGCGGTCATAAAACACGTTTAAAGTTAAGCAATATTGATCCTGTTTATTTATTATTTTCTGTTTAACAACCATTTATTTGTGTTACATGACATTTTCAATGAGATTGGAATTTTATAATTTAGATAAAAACCATAAATAAGCCTCATCATCACCAAATAGTAGGTCACTTTAAAAAATCGGATAACTTGTTGCTCATCAATTTTTGACTTTAATATTTTACACAGATGTTTTTCTCTTCCTGTCTCCTAAAATATTCTTGTATGAACTGTTTAAGTAATATTTCTCTCAAAAAACATACATCTTAAATCGTATACTGAACGGTTCGTATTACAAACACATAGTTTTATAACTTATTGCGTTGAAATGGAGAGAAATACAGTAATAGAGTTTGGTGTCAATAATATTTTACAATTTTAAAAAAAGTCAGTACCTTGTTACTTATAATTAGCACCAATTTAAATGCTTGAATTAAGTATCTAAGTGATGAATTCCAGTTTTTGATGCAATTCCATCTAAATAATAGATCTTAATAATTGTTTTTGTAAAATGCAGAAAAAAAACATGAGCGTGATTCAAAAAAAAAAAAAAAAAAAAAAAAAAAAAAAAAAAAAAAAAAAAAAAAAAAAAAAAATTGGCACTCAACCGTTTTATTTTATTATTGCCATTTTTAATGCTCATAACTTCGTTTCGATGTAGAAAATACCATGGAAAAAAATTTCCAAATCTTATGTCTTCTTCCTGCATTTTAATCTATCCTTAAATTGGATTTAATTAAACATTACATGCTGATATTTTTGTAAATTAAAACAATGGTTCCCGAATAGCAATGACATGTCAATAGAAAAACAAATAAAAAACACACAATGATTATAATATTGAGATAAAAGTAATATAAAACGGTATGTTTTATCAAAAATAAATAAATGAATAAATAAATAAAAGAATAAAATAAATAAATAAATAAATAAATAAATAAAACAAAATAAATTAATTAATTCAATAAAATAAAAGTTTCTGTTGCAAAAAATTCTTATTTTTAAAACTCACCTCATTTGTGGGAAGTGATGCTGTCCTTTTAAAACATAAACTATAGGTATATAAAATGATAAATGTCTTTAAAAACTGCATAACGTTTGCTGAATTCATTTTATGACAATTCAATTTTCTTATAATCCAAAACTTGTGTTTGTCATCATTGCAAAGTTCCCATAATTCAATAGAACATGCTGACTGGAAATCTAAGTTTTACACATTAAATACATCACGTGATCTATAACATTGAAATTTGGTTTGACTACTGAGAAATCGGTGTTTGTAAACAATCTACGTCACTGTAACACATATTTGATGTTGTAACAGAAGTTTTATATCACATTCTGAAGTAAAAGTATTCTGCTATATTTGCGTCTGTTATGATATAACGTATGAACAAAAACAATTTTACAATTACGAAATTAGCCAGCAAATCAAACGTCTAGAATCCATATGCTTTTTGATAAATATTTAATTTATAAATATTTTACTAGAGCACACCCCATATAAAGAATCTTACATACAATTTGTCGTACTTTTTTTTATTTATTACGGGAACATTGATGGATTCCATCAACTTTGACACTATATCACGTCTATTAAAGGAATGATCACACGTTTATTGGCATAAAAAGTAACATTTTAAATAAAGTGAACAGGTTTTTTTCAAGTATCGTTTTCTCTTTTTAGAGGTATTGTATACATGTAATATTGTACTGGTTGTACTATTACAAGTTTATACTGCTTCAGAGCAAGATTATTAGATATCAATCTAAGATCAAAAGAGAGACGGAACATTTATTAAGAAGGTCTTAATCAACAACAATTCTCAAAACAGACATTAGCATTTTAATAAGAGTTATAATTACCAGGTACAGAGAAATGTTACAGAATTCCATGTAAATCATAGTAAGTATTATATGATTATCAAAAACTGTTTTATAGAATAGAAGCTTGTCATTTATTTTATAGATACAGTGTGTGTGTGTGTGTGTGTGTGTGTGTGTGTGTGTGTGTGTGTGTGATTAACTTTTGAATGAAATGCGATATAATTTGTCTCATTTATTTTAAAATGTGCGCGTGTGTGTGTGTCATTAACTTTTGAATGAAACGCGATAGAATAGATCTCATTTATTTTAAAATTACAGCATGCCACAGTGTGTGCGTGTGTGTGTGTGTGTGTGTGTGTGTGTGATTAACTAACTTTGGTAAATGATAAGAACAGGTTGTCAAAGAAATTGCTTGATTTATCTTGCATCGAGTCCACAAACCATCTTAAAACAAGAAACTAACACTGGACATCAGTCTACTCACGCCGGGAGTATGACAAGGAAAATCCTAGAACTTATAAAAATGCGACAAAAACTTCCAGAACATGCAACAAGAAGATCGCTTTAAAAATCAGAAAACAAAGAATTTAAAGAAAAGGTTATATACACATATTAAGGTTTGACAAGTATCTTATTTACATTAGTAACCACTGTCATATATTTCTGTGAAGTTCAAACAATCTTATTAAAACATTGTGCTTTTAATCTAAACATAATCGGTATATGTCTGTCATATTGAACCGAAAAGCTGGAATGATTGTGTTATTTCCATAGCTAATTAACCATTTTGCATAAAAACTGGACGTAACCTGTATTGTCAATAAATGCACCCTAAAATTAAGATTAGGTTGATCTGCCCCCCCCCCCCCCCGACCCAAAAAAATCCATTGTATTTTCAATCTTCTGGCACAGTAAGCAGTAAAATATGTCAATCATTATCCGGCTGGGATTCAGACTAAATATTGTTGACATATTATAAATAAACGGTGTGCTTATTTTAAATAACTCAATTTTTATAGAAATTTAAAATTAACACATGATACTATCCATAACTATGAATCTGACGAGTTTACAAAATTATTTCCATAAAAATTATTTCGTGGTATAAGAAAATATAAGTAAATGATAGTGCTTTTAAACATTCTCTCTTCCCAGCTCTATTTTAATACATTTACTGAAAGAGACTACTTGTAAATCAAAACCGTAAACACGTGGTGCTCCAGAAAACTTTGATGGTGGATTTTGTATTTTAGCGGATATAAGTAGATAAAGGAACTAAGAATATGACCGAACCAAAAAAAAAAATAATAAAATAAAAAGAAGAAGAGAACAGGTAAGATAAATATAATGCGGCCACTGATTGTATAACAACCTACTTTGAAAGGGCATTGGTTGTAATAACAAAGTGATTTCAAGTGGCATGGTTACTAACACTGCGGAAACTTACAATAAAAACAAAATTATTATCAGTGGCGTGGATCCTAAACTCTGGACGGGCACTTGCTATTAAAACAAAATGGTTTCCAGTGTCGTGGTTTCTAAAACTAGACGGGCACTTGCTATAATACAGATTGATATCAAGTGACGTAGTTCCTAACACTGGATGGACACTTGTTTAATAACAAAATGATTTCCAGTGGCGTGGTTCCTAACACTGAATGGACACTTGCTTTAATAAAAGAATGATTTCCAGTTGGAGGTTCCCAACACTAGACGGGCACTTGCTATTATATTAAAATTATTTCCAGTGACATTGTACCCAACATTGGACGGACACTTATTGAAAAACAAAATGACTTTCAGTTATGTGGTTCCTTACACTGGGTGGAAAATTGCTTTAATAACAAAATGATTTCCAGTGACGTGGTTCCTAACACTGGTTAGACACTTGCTATAATAACAAAATGATTTCCAGTGGCGTGGTTCCTAACACTGGTTAGACACTTGCTATAATAACAAAATGATTTCCAGTGGCGTAGTTCCTAACACTGGTTAGACACTTGCTATAATAACAAAATTTTTCCCAGTGGCGTGGTTCCTAACACTAGGTGGACACTTGCTTTTATAAAAAAAATGATTTCCAGTTCGAGTTTCCTAACACTAGACGGGCACTTGCGATAATATCAAAATTATTTCCAGTGACATTGTACCCAACATTGGACGGACACTTGTTTAAAAACAAAATGATTTTCAGTCATGTGGTTCCTAACACTGAGTAGAAACTTACTTTAATAACAAAATGATTTTCAGTGGCGTGGTTCCTAACACTGGTTGGACACTTGCTTTAATAACAAAATGATTTCCAGTGACGTGGTTCCTAACTCTGGACGATCATTTGCTATCAAAACAAATGATTTCCAGTAACGTGGTTCCTAACACTGGATGGATTTTTGCTGTAATAACAAAGTTATTTTCAATGGCGTGGTTCCTAACTCTGGACGGACACTTGTTTAATAACAAAATGATTCCCAGTGGCGTGGTTCCTAACTCTGGACGGATACTTGTTTCATTACAAAATGATTCCCAGTGGCGTGGTTCCTAACTCTGGACGGACACTTGTTTAATTACAAAATGATTTTTGTCGGTGTGGTTCCTAACACTACATGGACATTGCTTTCATAACAAAATTATTTCCAGTGACGTGGTTTCTTACACTAGACGGGCACTTGCTATAATAACAAAATGATTTCCAGTGGCGTGGTTCCTAACACTGGACGGACACTAGTTTGATATCAAAATGATTTCCATGGGCATGGTTCCCTTACACTTGACGGGCACTTGCTATAATTACAAAATAATTTTCAATGGTTCGGTGCCTTACACTAGACGGACACTTGCTTTGACAACAAAATATTTGCTAGTGGTGTGCTTTTTTTACTTTGACGAACTCTCACTAAATGCTAAAATTATTTTAGTGGTGTGTGATTCCCGAGTTTGTACAAGCACTGATGATAAATGATTGTTTTATTATGTGGTTAAAGTATTTGGTTTAAAGAGGTTCTTTTTTTCTTCTAAAACTACTTGATGTAAACTTTTTAAATTATCATAAGAATAAAAAAAAAATGGACTTGTTTAAGTAATGAAGATTTGTAAGTTGAATGAACTAGATCCCTAAAAGATACACAAAAATTCACTCAAATCAATAATTATTCGGAAATATTTTGAAAGATGCTTCAAGTACAAAGTTAACAAAAGTATTCGGTACCTTACGTAAATTTAAATATTAATTTATCCAATTATGTTTTCAAAAGTTATCTTAAATTGGTCCTTTTGTCAATTTTGAGAAAATTTTCACTCTAAGAGTCTTATTTGCAGATTTTATTTTGTTTTATTTTATTTTATTTTATTTTATTTTTTTATTTTATTATTTTTTTTTTGGTCAAACATAGGCAGAAAAATCATCCTAAATGCAACATAATTCATAATTTATTTTCTACATGCAATCTTGCTGATAATGTGCGAACTAATACAGAACTAGAGCATGCATTACGGAAACAAATTCAAACCAACGAATGTAAAAGTTTCCACTTGTTATTTCCCCTTGGTGATTTGTTAAGACTGTTTTGCGTTCATTAAAAATTACATTATTTCACTTACTTCGGGGTCTTTTTTTTGTAATTAATTTGCCGTGCCGAGATTCAGCAGGGACTAACGACAATTCAGTGTAATCATTCTAAAGTATTTACTGGTCTCAGTTTTATCCCTGCCAGTTGCACTGTGCTTATCACGTGTTTAATTAGCAAAATTGAGTTTTAAGTCATAAACATGGTACCTATTCGTGATGCTTAGGTATAAAAATTTTGTAATGTCACTTTCATTTTACGAGTACCTTCACTTAAAATGTGTTCTCTATAACGACATCGACATTTTTTCATTACGATGAAATAATGTCACAAAAACATCAGCAGCGGTCTCCAAGTACCAATTCAACCAAACAAACGAATACAAGACAATCTTTTCACCAAAATGAAATGCATAATCTAAGGTCTTCATGTTCAAAGTTCATTCATTTGCGAATACAAAAGGCACTTTTTTATTGCAATAAATTGGACGATCCAACACTAAAAACTGTCTTCGATAAATTATTCACTACATGTATGAATGACATCAGCATTATCACAAAACTACCAGTGAAAAAAAGGTGTGGATGCATGACATCGGTACTATCACAAAACTACCAGTGAAAAAAGTTGTGGATGCATGACATCGGTACTATCACAAAACTACCAGTGTAAAAAGGTGTGAAAGCATGACATCGGTACTATCACTAAACTACCAGTGTAAAAAGGTGTGGATGCATGACATTGGTACTATCACAAAACAACCAGTGTAAAAAGGTGTGGATGCATGACATCGGTACTATCACAAAACTACCAGTGTAAAAAGGTGTGGATGCATGACATCGTTACTATCACAAAACTAACAGTAAAAAGAGGTGTGGATGAATGACATCAGCCCTATGCGAAACTACCAGTGAAAAAAGGTGTGGATGCATGACATCGGTACTATCACAAAACTACCAGTGTAAAAAGGTGTGAATAAATAACATCAGCACTATGCAAAACTACCGGTGAAAAAAGGTGTGAATGCATGACATCGATACTATGTAAAACTACCAGTGAAAATAGGTGTTGATGCATGACATCGGTAATATGCAAAACTACCAGTGAAAAAAGATGTGGATGCATGACATCGGTTCTATCACAAAACTACCAGTGTAAAAAGGTGTGAATGAATGACATCAGCACTATGCAAAACTACCGTGAAAAAAGGTGTGGATGCATGACATCGGTACTATGTAAAACTACCAGTGAAAATAGGTGTGGATGCATGACATTGGTACTATGCAAAACTACCAGTGAAAAAAGGTGTGGATGCATGACATCGGTACTATCACAAAACTACCAGTGTAAAAAGGTCTGAATGAATGACATCAGCACTATGTAAAACTACCAGTGAAAAAAGGTGTGGATGCATGACATCGGTACTATCACAAAACTACCAGTGAAAAAAGGTGTGGATGAATGACATCAGCACCATGCAAAACTACCAGTGTAAAAAGGTGTGGATGCATGACATCGGTACTATGCAAAACTACCAGTGTAAAAAGGTGTGGATGAATGACATCAGCACTATGTAAAACTACCAGTGAAAAAAGGTGTGGATGCATGACATCGGTACTATGCAAAACTACCAGTGTAAAAAGGTGTGGATGAATGACATCAGCACTATGTAAAACTACCAGTGAAAAAAGGTGTGGATGCACGACATCAGTACTATCACAAAACTACCAGTGAAAAAAGGTGTGGATGAATGACATCAGCACTATGTAAAACTACCAGTGTAAAAAGGTGTGGATGCACGACGTCGGTACTATCACAAAACTACCAGTGTAAAAAGGTTCGGATGAATGAAATCAGCACTATGTAAAAGTACCAGTGAAAAAAGGTGTGGATGAATGACATCAGCACTATGTAAAACTACGAGTGTAAAAAGGTGTGGATGCATGACATCGGTACTATCACAAACTAACAGTGACAAAAGGTGTGGATGAATGACATCAGCACCATGCAAAACTACCAGTGAAAAAAGGTGTGGATGAATGACATCGGTACTATCACAAAACTACCAGTGTAAAAAGGTGTGGATGCATGACATCGGTACTATCACAAAACTACCAGTGTAAAAAGGTGTGGATGAATGACATCGGTTCTATCACAAAACTACCAGTGTAAAAAGGTGTGGATGAATGAAATCAGCATTATGTAAAACTACCAGTGTAAAAAGATGTGGATGCACGACATCGGTACTATCACAAAACTACTAGTGAAAAAAGGTGTGGATGAATGACATCAACACTATGTAAAACTACAAGTGTAAAAAGGTGTGGATGCATGACATCGGTACTATCACAAAACTAACAGTAAAAAGAGGTGTGGATAAATGACATCAGCAATATGTAAAACTACCAGTGTAAAAAGGTGTGGATGCACGACGTCGGTACTATCACAAAACTACCAGTGTAAAAAGGTGTGGATACATGACATCAGCACGATGTAAAACTACCAGTGTAAAAAGGTGTGGATGCACGACATCGGTACTATCACAAAACTACCAGTGTAAAAAGGTGTGGATACATGACATCAGCACTATGTAAAACTACCAGTGTAAAAAGGTGTGGATGAATGACATCGGTACTATGTAAAACTACCAGTGTAAAAAGGTGTGGATGCACGACATCGGTACTATCACAAAACTACCAGTGTAAAAAGGTGTGGATGAATGACATCAGCACCATGCAAAACTACCAGTGTAAAAAGGTGTGGATGCATGACATCGGTACTATGCAAAACTACCAGTGTAAAAAGGTGTGGATGAATGACATCAGCACTATGTAAAACTACCAGTGAAAAAAGGTGTGGATGCATGACATCGGTACTATGCAAAACTACCAGTGTAAAAAGATGTGGATGCACGACATCGGTACTATCACAAAACTATTAGTGAAAAAAGGTGTGGATGAATGACATCAACACTATGTAAAACTACAAGTGTAAAAAGGTGTGGATGCATGACATCGGTACTATCACAAAACTAACAGTAAAGAGAGGTGTGGATAAATGACATCAGCAATATGTAAAACTACCAGTGTAAAAAGGTGTGGATGCACGACGTCGGTACTATCACAAAACTACCAGTGTAAAAAGGTGTGGATACATGACATCAGCACGATGTAAAACTACCAGTGTAAAAAGGTGTGGATGCACGACATCGGTACTATCACAAAACTACCAGTGTAAAAAGGTGTGGATACATGACATCAGCACTATGTAAAACTACCAGTGTAAAAGGTGTGGATGAATGACATCGGTACTATGTAAAACTACCAGTGTAAAAAGGTGTGGATGCACGACATCGGTACTATCACAAAACTACCAGTGTAAAAAGGTGTGGATGCATGACATCGTTACTATCACAAAACTAACAGTAAAAAGAGGTGTGGATGCATGACATCGGTACTATGCAAAACTACCAGTGTAAAAAGGTGTGGATACATGACATCAGCACTATGTAAAACTACCAGTGAAAAAAGATGTGGATGCATGACATCGGTACTATGCAAAACTACCAGTGTAAAAAGGTGTGGATGAATGACATCAGCACTATGTAAAACTACCAGTGAAAAAAGGTGTGGATGCACGACATCAGTACTATCACAAAACTACCAGTGAAAAGAGGTGTGGATGAATGACATCAGCACTATGTAAAACTACCAGTGTAAAAAGGTGTGGATGCACGACGTCGGTACTATCACAAAACTACCAGTGTAAAAAGGTTCGGATGAATGAAATGAGCACTATGTAAAAGTACCACTGAAAAAAGGTGTGGATGAATGACATCAGCACTATGTAAAACTACCAGTGTAAAAAGGTGTGGATGCATGACATCGGTACTATCACAAAACTAACAGTGACAAAAGGTGTGGATAAATGACATCAGTACCATGCAAAACTACCAGTGAAAAAAGGTGTGGATGAATGACATCGGTACTATCACAAAACTACCAGTGTAAAAAGGTGTGGATGCATGACATCGGTACTATCACAAAACTACCAGTGTAAAAAGGTGTGGATGAATGACATCGGTTCTATCACAAAACTACCAGTGTAAAAAGGTGTGGATGAATGAAATCAGCATTATGTAAAACTACCAGTGTAAAAAGATGTGGATGCACGACGTCGGTACTATCACAAAACTACTAGTGAAAAAAGGTGTGGATGAATGACATCAACACTATGTAAAACTACCAGTGAAAAAAGGTGTGGATGCACGACATCCGTACTATCACAAAACTAACAGTAAAAAGAGGTGTGGATAAATGACATCAGCAATATGTAAAACTACCAGTGTAAAAAGGTGTGGATGCACGACGTCGGTACTATCACAAAACTACCAGTGTAAAAAGGTGTGGATACATGACATCAGCACGATGTAAAACTACCAGTGTAAAAAGGTGTGGATGCACGACATCGGTACTATCACAAAACTACCAGTGTAAAAAGGTGTGGATACATGACATCAGCACTATGTAAAACTACCAGTGTAAAAAGGTGTGCATGAATGACATCGGTACTATGTAAACTACCAGTGTAAAAAGGTGTGGATGCACGACATCGGTACTATCACAAAACTACCAGTGTAAAAAGGTGTGGATGAATGACATCAGCACTATGTAAAACTACCAGTGAAAAAAGGTGTGGATGAATGACATCAGCCCTATGCAAAACTACCAGTGTTAAAAGGTGAGGATGCATGACATCGGTACTATTACAAAACTACCAGTAAAAAAGGTGTGGATGCATGACATCGGTACTATCACAAAACTAACAGTAAAAAGAGGTGTGGATGAATGACATCAGCCCTATGCAAAACTACCAGTGAAAAAAGGTGTGGATGCATGACATCGGTACTATCACAAAACTACCAGTGTAAAAAGGTGTGAATGAATGACATCAGCACTATGCAAAACTACCGGTGGAAAAAGGTGTGGATGCATGACATCGATACTATGTAAAACTACCAGTGAAAAGGTGTTGATGCATGGTATCGGTACTATGCAAAACTACCAGTGAAAAAAGGTGTGGATGCATGACATCGGTTCTATCACAAAACTACCAGTGTAAAAAGGTGTGGATGCATGACATTGGTACTATCACAAAACAACCAGTGTAAAAAGGTGTGGATGCATGACATAGGTACTATGCAAAACTACCAGTGTAAAAAAGTGTGGATGAATGACATCAGCTATGTAAAACTACCAGTGAAAAAAGGTGTGGATGCACGACATCAGTACTATCACAAAACTAACAGTAAAAAAGGTGTGGATGAATGACATCAGCACTATGTAAAACTACCAGTGTAAAAAGGTGTGGATGCACGACGTCGGTACTATCACAAAACTACCAGTGTAAAAAGTTCGGATGAATGACATCAGCACTATGTAAAAGTACCAGTGAAAAAAGGTGTGGATGAATGACATCAGCACTATGTAAAACTACCAGTGTAAAAAGGTGTGGATGCATGACATCGGTACTATCACAAAACTACCAGTGTAAAAAGGTGTGAATGAATGACATCAGCACTATGCAAAACTACCGGTGGAAAAAGGTGTGGATGCATGACATCGATACTATGTAAAACTACCAGTGAAAAGGTGTTGATGCATGGTATCGGTACTATGCAAAACTACCAGTGAAAAAAGGTGTGGATGCATGACATCGGTTCTATCACAAAACTACCAGTGTAAAAAGGTGTGGATGCATGACATTGGTACTATCACAAAACAACCAGTGTAAAAAGGTGTGGATGCATGACATAGGTACTATGCAAAACTACCAGTGTAAAAAAGTGTGGATGAATGACATCAGCTATGTAAAACTACCAGTGAAAAAAGGTGTGGATGCACGACATCAGTACTATCACAAAACTAACAGTAAAAAAGGTGTGGATGAATGACATCAGCACTATGTAAAACTACCAGTGTAAAAAGGTGTGGATGCACGACGTCGGTACTATCACAAAACTACCAGTGTAAAAAGTTCGGATGAATGACATCAGCACTATGTAAAAGTACCAGTGAAAAAAGGTGTGGATGAATGACATCGGTACTATCACAAAACTACCAGTGTAAAAAGGTGTGGATGCATGACATCGGTACTATCACAAAACTACCAGTGTAAAAAGGTGTGGATGAATGACATCGGTTCTATCACAAAACTACCAGTGTAAAAAGGTGTGGATGAATGAAATCAGCATTATGTAAAACTACCAGTGTAAAAAGATGTGGATGCACGACATCGGTACTATCACAAAACTACTAGTGAAAAAAGGTGTGGATGAATGACATCAACACTATGTAAAACTACAAGTGTAAAAAGGTGTGGATGCATGACATCGGTACTATCACAAAACTAACAGTAAAAAGAGGTGTGGATAAATGACATCAGCAATATGTAAAACTACCAGTGTAAAAAGGTGTGGATGCACGACGTCGGTACTATCACAAAACTACCAGTGTAAAAAGGTGTGGATACATGACATCAGCACGATGTAAAACTACCAGTGTAAAAAGGTGTGGATGCACGACATCGGTACTATCACAAAACTACCAGTGTAAAAAGGTGTGGATACATGACATCAGCACTATGTAAAACTACCAGTGTAAAAAGGTGTGGATGAATGACATCGGTACTATGTAAAACTACCAGTGTAAAAAGGTGTGGATGCACGACATCGGTACTATCACAAAACTACCAGTGTAAAAAGGTGTGGATGAATGACATCAGCACCATGCAAAACTACCAGTGTAAAAAGGTGTGGATGCATGACATCGGTACTATGCAAAACTACCAGTGTAAAAAGGTGTGGATGAATGACATCAGCACTATGTAAAACTACCAGTGAAAAAAGGTGTGGATGCATGACATCGGTACTATGCAAAACTACCAGTGTAAAAAGATGTGGATGCACGACATCGGTACTATCACAAAACTATTAGTGAAAAAAGGTGTGGATGAATGACATCAACACTATGTAAAACTACAAGTGTAAAAAGGTGTGGATGCATGACATCGGTACTATCACAAAACTAACAGTAAAGAGAGGTGTGGATAAATGACATCAGCAATATGTAAAACTACCAGTGTAAAAAGGTGTGGATGCACGACGTCGGTACTATCACAAAACTACCAGTGTAAAAAGGTGTGGATACATGACATCAGCACGATGTAAAACTACCAGTGTAAAAAGGTGTGGATGCACGACATCGGTACTATCACAAAACTACCAGTGTAAAAAGGTGTGGATACATGACATCAGCACTATGTAAAACTACCAGTGTAAAAGGTGTGGATGAATGACATCGGTACTATGTAAAACTACCAGTGTAAAAAGGTGTGGATGCACGACATCGGTACTATCACAAAACTACCAGTGTAAAAAGGTGTGGATGCATGACATCGTTACTATCACAAAACTAACAGTAAAAAGAGGTGTGGATGCATGACATCGGTACTATGCAAAACTACCAGTGTAAAAAGGTGTGGATACATGACATCAGCACTATGTAAAACTACCAGTGAAAAAAGATGTGGATGCATGACATCGGTACTATGCAAAACTACCAGTGTAAAAAGGTGTGGATGAATGACATCAGCACTATGTAAAACTACCAGTGAAAAAAGGTGTGGATGCACGACATCAGTACTATCACAAAACTACCAGTGAAAAGAGGTGTGGATGAATGACATCAGCACTATGTAAAACTACCAGTGTAAAAAGGTGTGGATGCACGACGTCGGTACTATCACAAAACTACCAGTGTAAAAAGGTTCGGATGAATGAAATGAGCACTATGTAAAAGTACCACTGAAAAAAGGTGTGGATGAATGACATCAGCACTATGTAAAACTACCAGTGTAAAAAGGTGTGGATGCATGACATCGGTACTATCACAAAACTAACAGTGACAAAAGGTGTGGATAAATGACATCAGTACCATGCAAAACTACCAGTGAAAAAAGGTGTGGATGAATGACATCGGTACTATCACAAAACTACCAGTGTAAAAAGGTGTGGATGCATGACATCGGTACTATCACAAAACTACCAGTGTAAAAAGGTGTGGATGAATGACATCGGTTCTATCACAAAACTACCAGTGTAAAAAGGTGTGGATGAATGAAATCAGCATTATGTAAAACTACCAGTGTAAAAAGATGTGGATGCACGACGTCGGTACTATCACAAAACTACTAGTGAAAAAAGGTGTGGATGAATGACATCAACACTATGTAAAACTACCAGTGAAAAAAGGTGTGGATGCACGACATCCGTACTATCACAAAACTAACAGTAAAAAGAGGTGTGGATAAATGACATCAGCAATATGTAAAACTACCAGTGTAAAAAGGTGTGGATGCACGACGTCGGTACTATCACAAAACTACCAGTGTAAAAAGGTGTGGATACATGACATCAGCACGATGTAAAACTACCAGTGTAAAAAGGTGTGGATGCACGACATCGGTACTATCACAAAACTACCAGTGTAAAAAGGTGTGGATACATGACATCAGCACTATGTAAAACTACCAGTGTAAAAAGGTGTGCATGAATGACATCGGTACTATGTAAACTACCAGTGTAAAAAGGTGTGGATGCACGACATCGGTACTATCACAAAACTACCAGTGTAAAAAGGTGTGGATGAATGACATCAGCACTATGTAAAACTACCAGTGAAAAAAGGTGTGGATGAATGACATCAGCCCTATGCAAAACTACCAGTGTTAAAAGGTGAGGATGCATGACATCGGTACTATTACAAAACTACCAGTAAAAAAGGTGTGGATGCATGACATCGGTACTATCACAAAACTAACAGTAAAAAGAGGTGTGGATGAATGACATCAGCCCTATGCAAAACTACCAGTGAAAAAAGGTGTGGATGCATGACATCGGTACTATCACAAAACTACCAGTGTA
Organism: Tegillarca granosa; assembly: GCA_029721355.1. NCBI lineage: Eukaryota > Metazoa > Mollusca > Bivalvia > Arcoida > Arcidae > Tegillarca > Tegillarca granosa. The sequence continues at coordinate 52,227,385 of CM056594.1, read as the reverse complement.
AAAAGGTGTGAATGAATGACATCAGCACTATGCAAAACTACCGGTGGAAAAAGGTGTGGATGCATGACATCGATACTATGTAAAACTACCAGTGAAAAGGTGTTGATGCATGGTATCGGTACTATGCAAAACTACCAGTGAAAAAAGGTGTGGATGCATGACATCGGTTCTATCACAAAACTACCAGTGTAAAAAGGTGTGGATGCATGACATTGGTACTATCACAAAACAACCAGTGTAAAAAGGTGTGGATGCATGACATAGGTACTATGCAAAACTACCAGTGTAAAAAAGTGTGGATGAATGACATCAGCTATGTAAAACTACCAGTGAAAAAAGGTGTGGATGCACGACATCAGTACTATCACAAAACTAACAGTAAAAAAGGTGTGGATGAATGACATCAGCACTATGTAAAACTACCAGTGTAAAAAGGTGTGGATGCACGACGTCGGTACTATCACAAAACTACCAGTGTAAAAAGTTCGGATGAATGACATCAGCACTATGTAAAAGTACCAGTGAAAAAAGGTGTGGATGAATGACATCAGCACTATGTAAAACTACCAGTGTAAAAAGGTGTGGATGCATGACATCGGTACTATCACAAAACTACCAGTGACAAAAGGTGTGGATGAATGACATCAGCACTATGTAAAACTACCAGTGAAAAAAGGTGTGGATGCATGACATCAGCACTATGAAAAACTACCGGTGAAAAAAGGTGTGGATGCATGACATCGATACTATGTAAAACTACCAGTGAAAATAGGTGTTGATGCATGACATCGGTACTATGCAAAACTACCAGTGAAAAAAGGTGTGGATGCATGACATCGGTTCAATCACAAAACTACCAGTGTAAAAAGGTGTGGATGCATGACATTGGTACTATCACAAAACAACCAGTGTAAAAAGGTGTGGATGCATGACATTGGTACTATCACAAAACTACCAGTGTAAAAAGGTGTGGATGCATGACATCGGTACTATCACAAAACTACCAGTGTAAAAAGGTGTGAATGAATGACATCAGCACTATGTAAAACTACCAGTGAAAAAAGGTGTGGATGCCTGACATCGGTACTATGCAAAACTACCAGTGTAAAAAAGTGTGGATGAATGACATCAGCTATGTAAAACTACCAGTGAAAAAAGGTGTGGATGCACGACATCAGTACTATCACAAAACTACCAGTAAAAAAGGTGTGGATGCATGACATCGGTTCTATCACAAAACTACCAGTGTAAAAAGGTGTGGATGAATGACATCAGCACTATGTTAAACTACCAGTGTAAAAAGGTGTGGATGCACGACGTCGGTACTATCACAAAACTACCAGTGTAAAAAGGTTCGGATGAATGACATCAGCACTATGTAAAAGTACCAGTGAATAAAGGTGTGGATGAATGACATCAGCACTATGTAAAACTACCAGTGTAAAAAGGTGTGGATGCATGACATCGGTACTATCACAAAACTACCAGTGACAAAAGGTGTGGATGAATGACATCAGCACTATGTAAAACTACCAGTGTAAAAAGGTGTGGATGCATGACATCGGTACTATCACAAAACTACCAGTGTAAAAAGGTGTGGATGCATGACATTCGTACTATCACAAAACTACCAGTGTAAAAAGGTGTGGATGAATAACATCAGCACTATGCAAAACTACCAGTGATAAAAGGTGTGGATGCATGACATCGGTACTATCACTAAACTACCAGTGTAAAAAGGTGTGGATGCATGACATTGGTACTATCACAAAACAACCAGTGTAAAAAGGTGTGGATGCATGACATCGGTACTATCACAAAACTACCAGTGTAAAAAGGTGTGGATGCATGACATCGGTACTATCACAAAACTAACAGTAAAAAGAGGTGTGGATGAATGACATCAGCCCTATGCGAAACTACCAGTGAAAAAAGGTGTGGATGCATGACATCGGTACTATCACAAAACTACCAGTGTAAAAAGGTGTGAATAAATAACATCAGCACTATGCAAAACTACCGGTGAAAAAAGGTGTGAATGCATGACATCGATACTATGTAAAACTACCAGTGAAAATAGGTGTTGATGCATGACATCGGTACTATGCAAAACTACCAGTGAAAAAAGATGTGGATGCATGACATCGGTTCTATCACAAAACTACCAGTGTAAAAAGGTGTGAATGAATGACATCAGCAATATGTAAAACTACCGTGAAAAAAGGTGTGGATGCATGACATCGGTACTATGTAAAACTACCAGTGAAAATAGGTGTGGATGCATGACATTGGTACTATGCAAAACTACCAGTGAAAAAAGGTGTGGATGCATGACATCGGTACTATCACAAAACTACCAGTGTAAAAAGGTGTGAATGAATGACATCAGCACTATGTAAAACTACCAGTGAAAAAAGGTGTGGATGCATGACATCGGTACTATCACAAAACTACCAGTGAAAAAATGTGTGGATGAATGACATCAGCACCATGCAAAACTACCAGTGTAAAAAGGTGTGGATGCATGACATCGGTACTATGCAAAACTACCAGTGTAAAAAGGTGTGGATGAATGACATCAGCACTATGTAAAACTACCAGTGAAAAAAGGTGTGGATGCATGACATCGGTACTATGCAAAACTACCAGTGTAAAAAGGTGTGGATGAATGACATCAGCACTATGTAAAACTACCAGTGAAAAAAGGTGTGGATGCACGACATCAGTACTATCACAAAACTACCAGTGAAAAAAGGTGTGGATGAATGACATCAGCACTATGTAAAACTACCAGTGTAAAAAGGTGTGGATGCACGACGTCGGTACTATCACAAAACTACCAGTGTAAAAAGGTTCGGATGAATGAAATCAGCACTATGTAAAAGTACCAGTGAAAAAAGGTGTGGATGAATGACATCAGCACTATGTAAAACTACCAGTGTAAAAAGGTGTGGATGCATGACATCGGTACTATCACAAAACTAACAGTGACAAAAGGTGTGGATAAATGACATCAGCACCATGCAAAACTACCAGTGAAAAAAGGTGTGGATGAATGACATCGGTACTATCACAAAACTACCAGTGTAAAAAGGTGTGGATGCATGACATCGGTACTATCACAAAACTACCAGTGTAAAAAGGTGTGGATGAATGACATCGGTTCTATCACAAAACTACCAGTGTAAAAAGGTGTGGATGAATGAAATCAGCATTATGTAAAACTACCAGTGTAAAAAGAAGTGGATGCACGACATCGGTACTATCACAAAACTACTAGTGAAAAAAGGTGTGGATGAATGACATCAACACTATGTAAAACTACAAGTCTAAAAAGGTGTGGATGCATGACATCGGTACTATCACAAAACTAACAGTAAAAAGAGGTGTGGATAAATGACATCAGCAATATGTAAAACTACCAGTGTAAAAAGGTGTGGATGCACGACGTCGGTACTATCACAAAACTACCAGTGTAAAAAGGTGTGGATACATGACATCAGCACGATGTAAAACTACCAGTGTAAAAAGGTGTGGATGCACGACATCGGTACTATCACAAAACTACCAGTGTAAAAAGGTGTGGATACATGACATCAGCACTATGTAAAACTACCAGTGTAAAAAGGTGTGGATGAATGACATCGGTACTATGTAAAACTACCAGTGTAAAAAGGTGTGGATGCATGACATCGGTACTATCACAAAACTACCAGTGAAAAAAAGGTGTGGATGCATGACATCGGTACTATCACTAAACTACCAGTAACAGTGTAAAAAGGTGTGGATGAATGACATCAGCACTATGCAAAACTACCGGTGAAAAAAGGTGTGGATGCATGACATCGGTACTATCACAAAACTACCGGTGTAAAAAGGTGTGGATGAATGACATCGGTACTCGTGTATTACGTGATGCCATGAAATGTAAAGGTCCGTGGTCCATTATGCTACAGCGAAATGGGATTTCGAGGACCGCGTTTCATGTGCTACGAAATTAAATAGTTATACCGATGCTTTTGTACCATGTGATAGCTCTACATGGGATTCCAAGGCTCATATATAATGCCACTCAATAGGAATCAAAGGCCCGCCTACTATGTGATGCCACTAAAAGAAATTACGAAACCCGCTTACCATGATTCTGCTTTATGGGATTCCGAGGCCCGTGTACCATGTGATCCTACTAGATGGGTATTCTGAGACCCAAGTACCATGTGATGCAACTAAATTGGGAATAAGTTATACCCATCCAATATTAAAATGCACCATTTAACAATTTCGTAATAAAAAGGAAACCGTTATGTGGGCATTGAAAAGAGATCACACGTGGTAGGGATGAACTTGCTAATTTAAAAAGCAATAATTATAATAAAAATTAAATGTATCGGAACCTTTTGTATTAACAGACTTTTGAAAATAAATGCAATTTCTGTATTATAAAAATCCTAGGATATCATTTGTGTAAATCTGAAACTTCTTCATTAGGAACCATACAGTCATAAACACCAAGTTTTATGGCAATTTGGAAATCAGTTTTAGAGCGAGTTACTGTTTAAACCCACGTGTGTATTGTTTATAGATATTGTGCAACTTTAAAAGAAAATAAATCAAATGTTAAAGCTGCATTAAGTTTTCCTAAGAAAAAAACCGGTGCTAATCTAATTAATGAAGTTCCTAATGAACCATTTTACATTTGGTTCAACGATAAAAGCTCGAATAAATACAGAAATAACAATAATTTCCCAGCGAGATGTAGCATTTGCCATCTAATATTTAGAACATGGTTACATCATCATGATCATAAAAAAACGGATCATTTAAACAAAACTTACAAAACGGTGAAATACGATAAATTAAAAACAGAACTTCTTTGTGACTTAATAAGGGATGCATAACACCATTGAAAATACATTTGGAAATTAATGACGGACAATTAATACAATTTGTCAGGTTTTACCTTCGATTCATTGGAATTCCTATACATCCGTACGCATGCTCCAAGCTCATAATAATCATCGTTAAACATTGACCAACCCGTTAGAGGATTCCGTTTATTTACATCTAATAAGAATGAAATTTTAGAAAATGAATCTCACGGATCGTGATTAGAAGTTATCTATTTTTAAAAATATATTTTTTTAGAAAATCAAAAAAAAAAAAAAAAAAAAAAAAAAATGAAAAACTTGATGCGTGATGCGCTTTAAATTCAAACAGTTGGCCATCTTTATACACCTTGTCAACTCAAAGATTGAGTCCAATATTTGTGAAAAATAGGAAACATTGTAATTCAGTATTACCTAATCTAGCACTGTCAGGTTTTTATTAGTTTTAATTGAGTTTTAATAGTTCCTAATGGGGCGTTGAAATCTTTTTGTACAAATTAAATGCCCTAAAATCGAGCATTATAGCCATCAAATTTAAAGTACTAGGAAAGAATGTAAGTGCCAAGTTAGTGAACAACACAGCCTATGACCTAGAGACGCTAATGATTTAAATACATAAACTTTTATGATGTTCACTTAAGATGAAGACAGTCAAGATTTTCATTATTATTATTAATTTTCTATTTTCTAAACACTTATTAGACATTTGGTTCTCGTTTTGTTTTATCTGATCTTCTTGCTACGTTTGTTTTAATCACTCCTAGGCTCCTAGCTTTAGACGTCCTCTGTAGTGGCCTCATGTGGTATACTCCATTTCTAAACTTGAGGCATCTTTGGCATGTGCTTAGGCATAGGACCCCAGTTGTTTTAAGACTCAATCTTCAAAGCTACTCTTATAACGTGCTTTTCAACGGCTAAGTGCAGGGAAGATGAAACGCATCTAAAAAAGTCCCAAGTATGGTTCCAACCTTTTGACTTTAAAAGCCAGTAATAGAACCACTTGGCCATAGAAAGTCTATGTCAAAAAAGACCTTTCACTTTTTATTGCCTGTAGTTATGTTATAAAACAGACTTACAATGATACATCGTTGAAATGAGTACATTTAACTGAAGTTTTATCGTATGATCCCCCTACTTACAAATGTCACATTACACTCCTTACAAATGAGGTACAAACAAATGATACCCCACTTACAAAAGTCACATGACACTCCTACAACTAAGGCAAGGAAAATAATCTCCAACTAACAAGTCTCTTGGCTCTCACAAATGAGGTATAAACTTGGCATATGATCCCCTACTTACAACAATCACAAAACATTCTTACAACTGTGGTACAAACATATGATCCTTTAATTACAACAGTGACATGCCACTCCTACAACTGAGGTACAAACAATCTTCCACTTATACCAGCCACACAGTACTTCTTCAACTGAGTTACAAGCAAGTGGTCTAAATTTACAAGTCAAATGACTCCAACAATTACGGCACAGACAAAAGATCTAAATTGATCTCAAGTGACATAGCTGCTACAACTGAGGTACGACCAAAGGATCTCACACTTGACTGTGACATGACACTCTTATAACTAAGGTTCAGATTCTTGGTTTTGATACAAATTTTGTCTTCAGGAATAGCTAAAACAATACTGATGCAAAATAAGTCAGCATTTAACCAACTAACCACCCTTCATAATAATTATTTTTCATAGTTTTTTACATTTAATATATTGATAGTTGATACATATGTCATATACCATGTTTGAATTTAATCATAACATACATTCAAAAATGGTATATGACAATTTTGTCATATATCATTTTTGAAAATATTCTATTGCAAAGTCACATATATAAATGTAACCACTAACAACTTGTGGCAAAGTCATGTACATAAATGTAACCGCCAACAATGATGCCTGGCAGTCATGTACATAAATATACCACCGTCAATGACACCAGGCAAAGTCACATACATAAATGTAACCACCTTCAATGACACCGGTCAAAGTCACATACAGAAATGTAACCACCTTCAATGACACCAGGCAAAGTCACATACATAAATGTAACCACCGTCAATGACACCGGTCAAAGTCACATACATAAATGTAACCACCTTCAATGACACCAGACAAAGTCACATACATAAATTTAACCACCTTCAATGACACCAGGCAAAGTCATGTACATAAATGTAACCACCTTCAATGACACCAGTCAAAGTCACATACATAAATGTAACCACCTTCAATGACACCAGGCAAAGTCACATACATAAATGTAACCACCTTCAATGACACCAGGCAAAGTCACATACATAAATGTAACCACTGTCAATGACACCTGGCGAGGTCACATACATAAATGTACTACCAACAATGACAACTGGCAAAGTCACATACATAAATGTAACCACCGTCAATGACACCTGACGAGGTCACATACATAAATGTACTACCAACAATGACAACTGGCAAAGTCATGTACATAAATGTACTACCAACAATGACAACTGGCAAACAATGACACCTGGTAAAGTCATGTACATAAATGTACTACCAACAATGACACCTGGCAATGACATGTACATAATAATACAATGTTGTTTTACTTCTACTCCTAAGTTGCACAAGGAGAATGGAGTGTGTGATTACTGCATTATTAACCACAAACTTTCACTAACAATTTTGCTCTTACTGGTAATTCTTGGATCAAGAGGAAAGCAGAACCAGGAGAAAACCACCAACCTTGGCAAGCAAACCAAATTTTTTCACAATAAAATTTATTTGGATTTGAGTCCAGGCAGTAAGAGATTCTGTGAGTTGTCACTTTACATAATCTTGTCTACTGAGACCTCTTGTTGCAACAAGAAAAAAACCTACAGGATACAACTTTTAATTTGTTTAATTATAAAACTACTGATTTTACATTAATCTTCGGTTCTCCCAAAATTTTCTTTTTGCTGAAGTACAAAAGAATCATCAATATCACAAGAATACCTATGCCATATATTAGTTTGAGTAAGTCTCTGTCTGTGTTTAAGTTTAAATGGCAAGTCCACTTTTCTATCCAATCTTGAGATGTGATCCTTCATTATATATTCCATTAAGGGGGGAAGCTTATGTTCCAGGCAATTTTCATCAAAATGTTTTGTGTGCACCTTGTCTATTTTACAAAATTCCTCTTCATCTTCTTTAGGAACTAATTTCCAATCTGTTCTGAAACCTGTATCAATCCTCACTGGTTTTGGAAACTTTGCACCACGAAACACTTTATATCCATATGCCTCACCAAAAGTAAAATCCTGAAAGACAAAATAAGTTTTAAAATCTACTATGATGATGACTTCATTTAATCTCTTCCTCAAATATAAAATTTAAAAAAAAGGATAACAATTTATGTTACATTGTAATTGCAAAATAATCCTTTCTTACTTTTCAAAAATCATTCAATTTTTTAAGAATAATTTTTCATTTAAGTATTATAACACTTTCAAGAATACAGGGATATAATCATAGATTTGGATCACATTTGTGTATTTCTATTTGTTTAAGAAACAATTTGGGTGATCAACAACCCAGAAGGAATATTTAAACAGTAATAAATTTTGATTGTAATTTCATCAGAAATCATTCTGCCCAAAATTTGGACTTAATGTATGCAGGGCTTGAGGCATTATTTATAAAAAAAAATAAAAAGTATTTAATGTTTTAAAGTGATAGTAAATATATAAATAGTCACTTCAAATTTTTGACAGATTTCACTATTCCCAAATTATGCTTCAACAATCTATTTAATATGATAATGATAAATGTCTTACAGGTACACCCGTGTTCGGGAGAACTTTAGTTAGTATGTAGTAACTTTTTTCTGGATATCGTTCAGCAAACGTATGTCGATAAACAACACGACCAACACCTAGATTCTTCAAGTTTGCTGCAATTTCATAGAGGGTTTTGCCGTGTTGAACGCCAACTCTTCCAATGTATTTGGTCGGCATTGTCAATGACACATGAGTAAATCCGGATATTAAACAACCATTCTATATTACAAATTGGAAAACCAATCTGGAAAGGACCGGACCTCTCAATCAAAGATACGTAACTCGCCTAACCAAACTGTAAGTGGAATTTCAGAATGTTATAAAAATGTCTAATATTCATTATGGACATAAAATTTGGACTTGAATTGATTCTTTTTTATTCAAACAATTTTATGGATTAATTTTTGACGAAAAAATTTAAAACATATCACCTAATTATACAGCATAAAAATCATCAACAAATAAGCTAGTGTAGCAAAAAGACCATGGCGGAAGTAATTCTGAAAACAATTTATTATTATTATTATTATTAATTCGTTAATTGCGTTACTTAGAATATCTATTGCTGAAAAAACCAACAAAATCGATCAAGAAACTATTTAAACTGATTAAAATAAAATAAATAAATCAGGACATGTCAAAATTTGATCTTGAAACGGTACATTTGAGACGTTATTTAATAAATTATACAGGGTTGTGTAACAGCAATATTGTCACTGTAAAAATTAGCAATATAATTTGGGTCCTGGTGGTCTGAATGAGAGTCGAGTTGGTTGGTTTGTTGTTTTTGTTGTTGGTGGTGTTTTTTTTAATCAAACAATATTAATATAAATTGCAATTTTTTTTATAATTGAGATTATGAGGTTCATGATAATTTAAAATCGTATGTTTATAGCAAGTTATCTTGGAGAGAAAAAAACCGCTATCACGACGTGTTGATATTGGCAACCAAGTTTAAAAATTTGCGGATTTTAGGCACTATTTTATTTAAGCTACTTTCCGATACAATGATCGTAATCCCACACTGAAAATAGGGGAAAAAAGAATAAAAGTTTTTGCTAACTCCGTGTAATTGAACTTCCCTTTCCGGGAGGTCAAACTACTGACTCATTTCTGACTTGACGTCGCTACGTAGCGATGCTGCTTTTGGCGCTTATAGCTTCAAAAACTCATAATTAGGCTTAATGAACCCGAAAAGGTAATATTTCAGCAAAAAGTAAATGTTGCATTAAAGATAAAATACCATCAAAAGACCTTTCCAGTGATGAAGCTATTACTGCAAATGAACATGTAGCGGCTTGCTAAACCATGTAAAGTTCCAACAGCAGATCTATAGGAGTTTGCAATTGTGAATGGGAGAAAATTGCAATAAATTTTCACTAGAATACTAATTACCAAAGTTCAGTTTAATATTGGGGATGGATCTATCGACATTTTATATGATTGAACGAGCGCAGATGTATGTTGTACTTTTACCTGTGACCGTGATGTGTGTCAGTCAACAAGTTGTTTACTACTACTGGTCAAAGTGTGGTAGATTATTTACTTATGCCACTCGATAATTACGGTATTGTTAGTGATTTTAAAGTACTACAAAATAATGAGTTCTCTGATCACTGCCCGTTCGAATTCCATCTATGTTATGATGGAGATGTTTTCTCTAGCTCCCTACCCAGAATTTATAAATATATTAAATGGGATTATAAACGCAGCGAGAAGTATTCTAGGTCAATACAAAATAGACTTGAAAATATATTGACGTTAGTTGACGGTTTGACATGTAAGGACGATGTTGAAAATGTTGTTAAAGAACTTTCTGAGTTATTGCACAATCGCGCTAAGGAAATATTTGGCAAATCTGTGTTATTACAAAATGATACAAGTGTTGTTAAGCCTAAAAACGAATGGTTTGATGAAACCTGTCGACGGGAACGAGGAATTTTAATTCAATACGTAACACATTTCATAGACATCCAACCAATATAAATAGGCAGTTGTACATAGAAGCACGTTCAAACTATAATAAAGCAAAACGACGTGCCCGAGTTAATTTTAAAGTGAAAAAGGGTAAAGAACTATGTGATATAGCAAGGTCAAATCCTAAAAAGTTTTGGACAGCAGTCAAACCGAAAAAGTCGACACAGTGCAAAGCTGACAAAAACAATGTATTTCGACATTTTAAAAATGTTCTTGGAGATAATCCAGTACTTAACGAAGATACAGTCAGACTTCTCGATAGTGTAGCTGTTACAAGTGACAATATTGAATCGTTAGATAGGGAAATCTCGGAAGAAGATATCCACATGGTAATAAAAAAATATGAAATATGGTAAAAGTCCCGGAGTTGATCAGTTAACCGCTGAGATGTTCTCCACTATAGCTCCGAATATAGCCCCAATCTTGAAACATTTGTTTAATTTCATGTTTAATAACAATGTTTTCACGGATAGATGGAACGAAGGAATTTTAATACCGGTACCGAAATCGGGTGACTTGATGGATCCTAATAATTATAGGCCGATCATACTAGTAAGTGCGTTTTCAAAAATCTACACTACAATTTTATCTGATAGATTAATGAAATGGGCCGAAAATGAGAAAAAACTTATTGATAACCAGTTCGGTTTCAGAGCAGGACATTCAACTGTGGATGCTGTGTATGTACTACATGGTCTTATAACTCATACTCTACACCACAAGTCAAAGCTTTATTGCGCGTTCGTGGACTTTAGGAAGGCCTTTGACAAGATGATAAGGAAAATATTGTGGTATAAACTCATTACGTCAGGAGTTAGCAACAAGTTCGTAGAAGTAGTCAAATCTATCTATGCAAAAGTTCATCTACGTATTAGAATTGACGGTGATCTATCTGATGTATTTAGTAATTTTCTTGGTGTAAAGCAAGGTGAACCTCTATCACCTCTGTTATTTTTGTTTTTTATCAATGATATCATACAGGAATTTTCAGTGGATAATCACGGTGGTGACATCTATACTATTAACAATTACTTATTATATCTGATTTTATTCGCAGATGACACAGTCTTATTCGGAAAGACTGCTGGTGTTCTTCAGTATTTATTAGACAAACTCTCAGTTTATTGTGATAAGTGGGGGATTGAGGTAAATTCGGATAAAACTAAGATTGTCGTATTTAGAAATGGTTGTCAACCTGTATCTGAAGAATTCTTCTACAATGGACGCAAACTCGAAGTAATTAACTCATATATATATTTGGGTGTCCTATTACATTATAATGGAAAATTCTTCCAAACCCAGAAGAGACTGTCCAAACAAGGGGAAAAGCCGTTGAGTTCGCTCATTAATACGTTTAAGATTCACAAGTTTTGTAGATATATCCTTAATCTATCTAAAAGTGTACCAGTAAACTTTCTTTATGGTGAACTTGGTCATTTTCCTATGAGCATTATACGTAAATATAGGATTATAAAATATTGGTTAAGAATTGTTATGTACAAACCTGCTATTGTTTACGATATTTATATTTTATTATATAATGATATAAATATTGGCAAGAAAAACTGGGTGTCTGAAGTTCGTGACATGCTGTTCTCTTTAGGCATGGCTTATATTTGGTATAACCAAGAAACTGTTTGTAATATGTTTGACTTAATTAAGTGTCGTATATACGACCAGTTTTACCAAAACTGGTATGCGACTATGTGTGACAATTCTAAACTATCTACATAAGTGTGTTACAAATCCGAATTTCTCTTAGAACATTATCTTAGTTTTGACTTCTATGTGAAGCTATTAGCCAAGTTACGTAGTGGGACTCTGAAATTAAATATTGAAGAAGGCCGGTATACTGACGCTCCGCGGGATAGGCGTCTGTGTTTGTGTTGCAACGCAAATTGCGTTAAGAATGATTTTTACTTTGTGCTTACATGTACTGCATACAGGGACATCAGAAGAAAGTTTTTACCTTCTTATTACTGTTCTTGGCCATCTCAGCCGAAATTAATAACATGATTGAAATGTAATTCTATACATCTCACGAAAAGACTTTGCGGCTATCTCCAAGCAGCTTGGAGACGTAGGACTTTTATTCTACAACATTGATATTGTTCTCTGCCATGCTGTTATAATTTCTAATGTTAATTAATGCTATAACATTAGTTATGTTTATGCAATAAAATCATTCATTCATTCATTCAACAAGTTGTTTAAAGATATACATGTAACAGGTTCACCTGTACAAAGTGACAAATACCCCTTAATATTCGGTAATCTATTAAATATGACTAAAGGCTCTCAAACCCGCATATTTAAAATGTTTGACATTTTAATGACATAGCTTTTAACGACTAATATAACACGAAAATTAAGAAGATTGATTTTAAATTTAGCCGTTTACACAATCAACAACGTGCGTAGGTTCGTACGTGTCTGAAAAGGGGTTATTTTTATCAATTTTTTTAAATATAAAACGGCTGGTCATTATAATTGGGAACATCTGCGAATTTATAGGTGATAAATTGATCAAATCTACAAATAATGTATTTTGTCACAAAGCATGTGGCTAATTCCACCGCTGAAGTTATTAAAGTTGCGAACTGGACAATGATTTGAAAATTCCTTCTCCATACTTTCCGTTTCATTTTCCCGTCCACAATGAACGATTTTAATATCCGACTTAAAAGAGCTAAACCTCTGTGTTTTCAGTTACTTATTGTTGGCTGAAAAAATGCTAACTTTTCGGTTCAAATCCATGTAGCTTTCACATAAATGATCAAAATACTCGACACTAATTTGTGTCACAGGTTTAAGACCGCAGATAAACTTCTCAAAGTGCGGCTTCAAGGTTCTTGTGTCGATTTTAAATAAAGAATCTTGTTACAGTCTCGTTAGAAGAGGACATTTATAGAGATTAATGACAAATAAGTCATTTTAACAGGTTAATGTTTATATACTACATTTTTATATATCAGGTATCTTAAAATGTAAATAAAAACATCACAACTTGTACCAATAAACGGTCAATTAAAAGTGTATTTGTCACAATAACGAATGTCAAGCTTTATGAACTTTGAACTAACCAAGCATTATATTGTCTTTATTCTTGAGTAGATTTACGACAAAAATGAATATTTGTGTCAAAATCTCGTTGCCAATAAAAACCGACATAAGTTGTATCGCTGTATCATTTACCCATTTACGAAATGATTATTCATGATCACATTTATTGGAGTTTTTGCATGAACTCGTGTTCTTTCGTAGAGTTGGATACCAGATTTAACACTCATCATTTTTTAAAATTCAATTGTCAGTTTTAGGCTGGGGAGAAAACCGGAAAGTCAGGAGAATATCTTCGATACTCGACAGAGTATAAACATAAATTTTCTCCCTAGGATTTGCCAAAATGTTATGAACTGCTTGGTATCTCATTTACTGTCATATGCGTATGTATACTCTATGTTTAAACCCAGATCCATGCATTTAAAAAAGAATAAAAAGATTTAACACGGTTTGAATTTACTTTTTACAAACAATAACAAGTTTCTTATAGGGTGTGTTTGACGAAGCCAAAACAACGAAACATTTTAAACCAACCGGAAATTACTCAGTGTTAACACATCTTATATTGTTGAATTTCAAGTATGTCAGACCAATCTACATTAGTAGAAGAAACAGACCCAGCATACATATTTCTAGCAAAACAAAATATGTATTTTTTTTCGACATGTCCAATAACAATATTCAGATCTACAGTTATTGCATCTAGACTAAAAAACGGCTTGTCTAAATTAAGTTTAAGTACTTTAGTCATGCACTTAGTTAATAAGATTTAATCTAAAATGCTTCACAATCAAGTTCAACAGAAATTTCCCTACAATAAATTACCATAAAGCAACTACAAAAAATGGGGCATCAAATTGAAGAATTAGATCCAAAAGCCCGTTGACAGCTTTATTCACAGAACATTAATATTTTTCAGTCACATTTAAAATGTGTTTACTGATGACTCAACAGAACAGGGACCAAAGAAGCAGAAGTCATTCAAAAGCAGAACGCTAACAAATCACATACTTGACTAAACGATATTAACCAAAAGATCCTTGTATACTCCTCCTGATCATTAATTAAATGTATGCAGTCATTTTATTAGAAAAATACAAGACAGCAAAATATTGCCAACATGAAATTTGCCTATCGTAAACCGATTTACCAGAAAAGGCTCTAGGAAAAAAGGCAGAGAATCATAAACAATACTTTTTTCAAAACAGTAACACAGATTAACTCAGCTGAAGTCAAATCGAAACCTGGGGTAGTCTAAATGTTGTTTTCATTTCTAGAGAAGACATTTTCCTGTTGCTGTTGAAGTCGCTAAACTGACCATACTGAGAACATGGGGTTTTCAACTCTGATTAACCAGGGAAAATTATATTATTTGGTCTTCCTTATCTAGCATTTAGAAGACACCGCAATGAAGTAATTTAGCTGTATAAATAACTAACCGGGATTACCAAATTAAAGTATGAATTAGGGTGAAATTGCTGTAGATAGCGGTGTATTTATAAAGCCTTAGGTTCTTGTTATGGAAAATACAAAGGTGTATTAAAGATTCGGTGACAGGAGAAACATCGCCAATCAAACTGGAGATTATAAACTCGTATACCTTTTCAGCTGTGGTACACTACATCTTTTTCCCCTTGTTACAGAACACTAAAAATGTTTATTATTAGAGGTGATGGGTATACAAGACATATACAATACCCTTGCTTAAATCTGATAAGTTAACTTTTTATCTTATTGGATTGTTTGCCTCTCGGCTCTGTCGAATATTTAAATAGCTGTTACTTCAGCTTTCTCAGTAAATCAATATATATATATATATATATATATATATATATATATATATATATCACTTCACAATACTTCCTTCTATGTAATCTGTAATGTCACAGCTGTTTTATGTATGCGATCAACTGATAACAAAAACGTGATTTAGTCGAACAATACAATGACAATAGTTTTATGAAGAAAATAAACAAACATGAACACCGGAGATACAATTGATTTTGTCGATTTTATGATAAGCATTTTAGTAAGAATTATAGATCTGAATGCTAAAAAATACCACTGGATTCAGGTTCAAGGCAAAAAATTGCTCAGTCCTGTCTACAGATGGTCCAAAGGACATGGCCCAGTAATATTTGAGGTCCGTTACTAGTAGTACCTGTTTTGAATGGATATTTATTTGACATATGACATAATCAGACTACCAAAGGGTGTCTGTTAGGTTTGAATTTTTTAAAGCAATAGACCATATTGAGCAGAGTCCAGTTTCAGATTCCCTGACTGCTCTTTTGTTTCAGTAGTTTACTGCAAAATGTTGTCAACAATATGTTAAAAAAAGATGCATTTTATCATATAAGTGAAAAGTGTCACAGACGCTCAAGTTTGTAATGAGACAGATTGTTCTGGAGGAGTAAGTATTCCAAGGCAATTTTCGGTAGCAATTGGCATTTTATAACTTACAAATTAAAATCAAACACTTGAGAACAAATGTTAAAGGTTGATAATATAGACAGGGTTAAAATTCCCAATGTTGTGTTTTTTTCTAATGCAGACTTGATGACAACTATTAAGAATACCCTTAGTGCAATCATCTTTATCATATTGTTGTCTTGAAGGTCATATATAACTTTAAGGCACGTTCCTAAAAATATGAATGGAAGTCAAGGCCCTACTTACAAGAAACAAATGGAATAGTTACATTTACATAGGCCTATATATGTGTGACAAAGAATTTTGTTCAAATTTTTAAAGTTGAAAGAGTCACACATTTATTTGTTGGTAAAATATTTTAATTGGACACCTATCAAATTTCCACTGCCATTAGTAGATAAATACCTTTTACAAATATTTATATTGATAAAGAGATCAACTTTTTCCTCCTTCACAATTACCTATAGGTTAATATTCTTACTAGTCTGACTGTCTTGTAAATAATTTAAATACATTTTAAAGCATAAACATGATTTTTTTTTCCAGAAAAATATTAAAATGTAGATCTATTATTGGAAAATTATATTTAGAATTTCAATTACTTTAGGAAGTTTAGTAGGGAAGTGTCAACTTTAAACTGAAAACCAGTATATGATTTACTTGAACAAAGGGATTCTTTTTTCGTCTTATGCAATAAAGAGATTTTCTTTAGAAACTACCCAACAATAAGTCTTATGTTTACTTGCTTAGGGAAAAAAAGTCATACAGTTAAATAAGACTGATAGGGAAGTTTTGAATTACCCAACAGAAAACCACTTCTTAATCACCACTACCCTGACAAAAATTGTTTTACTTCTGAGCTGTGTCAAAATTACACAGACAGACAATATAACTATCAGTTATTGGTACATCAATGATTTATATGCATAATAAATATACTTCATTGACATCTACACCTTATGTCCAAACTACTGGGTATTCATTATGTTACTTCACTATGGACTTCCTAACAGATCTGTCTCTTTGTAATACATTTTGTAATATGAATTTCTGGACAATTATATTTAAAATGATTAAGTTCCTTTCTGATGGAACACTAATTCAACTATGAATTTAATGATTTTGCAACCTGGATTTAAAACCAATCCAGTGTTTAGCATATGATAAATGGAAATTTATTTCCACACAAAGATACAAAAGTACATGTAAAGGCATCTAGTCTTTGCAATTACAATTTTGCTAATTTTTTGGAAGTACACACAAAGGTTGACACTAACACCCTCTCACTTCAAATACTGTACATACAATCTAAAACTGTATGTCAATAATACATCACATATTTGTTCTTTAAATACTTTAACATTAAGAAATTGTTTTGGATTGTAATCTTGTCAAAAACTAACTTTCACAATAAAGTATACGATTTTGATGCATTTAAATAGGTTTTCTTATTAACAAAACATTAATTTCTTTTAATTATGAACACTTGATCTATATATATATATATATATATATATATATATATATATATATATATATATATATATATATATATATATATACACTAGTATATATATATATAGTCATTTCGCCTATATAGTTCCACTTAAATATGTACTGTAGATTTTGACCTATGGTGACAGGATGATCAACTGTCATGTTGACATGGACATGCCATCAATCAAGCATTATATACAGGGTGACATAAAATTAACATCTTCATTGAAATGTTTGTTGAGTAATGCTGTATAATATAGTAGTGCCTTATCACTTTTTGTCAGCCCTGTACATACCATATTACACATTCTTTTCGTCAAAGTATTTTTTTTAAGATTCCAGGTATTTACACATTCTTATTTGGTAAATAATTCTCATTCTTACATACCTAATTTCATTAATTTCACTTATAATGAGACATCATCAGCATGAACTGTAGAGCAGAGTTCTATATAAATTATTATTATTATTATGATTATTATTATCATTAATATAAATTAATTTATCTATTTATTAATTTTATCGTGAATTCTGTAAAAACCTACAACAGGGAAAATAAAAACATTGTTAACATAAATGATACCAACAGGTACTTAATAAGTTATTATTAATTATATTTATTTATAATATTAATTGCCCTTAGCAGAGTGTTTTCATTAACCACTTTAAAAAAGTCAGCAAATGATCAGTCATATCTAAACCCTAGGTATCAAAAGATTTCTGCAAGTTACACATGTCATGGCCTATACTATCACTAGATCTATGTTATCAGAAACTCTACCCCATATGGTCGGACTACTGACATACCTGTCAGACTGCTTCAGGCATGTTATAGACAAAAAACCACCAGCTAATCTGATAATTAAACATGTAACAACATGGCCAGTAATGGTTCTTACTAAAATAAATCACTAATTACCACATGTAATTAATGACTTTATCTTGTTTATGCCTGGTATGTCCTGTCAATAACACACAATTCCCAAGTGAAAACAAACAAAATTAACAGATTAACTAACAGTGTAGGTAATAATATATATAGTTTTAATTAACATGTACTTGTTGATGTCAGAGTAATAACAATTTATAATATAAATATTTTGTAACGATTCTCTATTGTTTAAAATTTTAAATTAAGAAAAATAAAAATAAAACTAATTATTTCAAATATATATATACATGTAAAGCAAAATAAAATACATTTATTTTGCCATCTTAAAAATTGTAAGAAATTTTCGGCTAGCTTCATTGCTTATTAATTATAATTTGAATACAGGTACTTCTAAATATTAAATATATACCACAGTGTCCAGTACTTGTAATTTTAAATAATTCAAACTGATGTAACAAAAGGAATAGTGAGATTTTGAAATGGTATAGAACTGAATATTTTATAACAAACATTACTTAAATTCTCTATTAATTTTCTTCTTTTTTTTTTCTTATTTTTAATTTTGTATTTAGAATTCTGAACTTACATCATCAAGATGGTATTATAAGGTGTCAGTATAACAATATACTGTTTCTTTGATGTGATTACCAATTTATCTCTGGGTTAATTCAAACTACCGTACCACTCGTCAATGAAAAATTCTTATACTTTTATCAGGAAAAAAATATCTACAGAATCATACATCAATTTTATACAATAAATTTCCAGAATTTTTTTCTTATTACTGTACATGTACTAAATAAGTATCATATATATATACACTGTACCTGTAACAATCTCATCATTTTAATTATTAGAAATTTAGACATCTGATTAATGGTTGTTTATTTATCTTGACTACCTGTCTGAGTTTATTACATATAGTAATAAGGTACCGGTAAGTTGATAATGATGATGATAATTGATTAGAAAAGAATAACCAGCTGAGAGATTGATAATCAAATTCGGAACCACTGTTTTTTTTTCTCTCTTGATCAATATATCATAAAAGTAAGAAGCCTGGGACAAGTGGTTAAAAATTAGATTTAAACTAAGTTAAATTTGAACTCTGTTTTTTTTTTAAATTCATTAACCTGAGCCTAAGTCAAATAACAGATAAACATCTGACTTCACGAAAAAATAATCAAAACATTTTTTTAAATAAATAGTGCCTTATATTCCAAACATTACAGAATTTTGATGAAGCATAAACCTGGGAAAAGGAAGTCAACACAACTTCAAAAGTTAAAATTCTGATCTTGGAATTTCTTTTTTGTAACTGTGATTCAAACAGAAAATATAAAACAAGATTGGCTATTTACTTTGGCAGACAGAAGCTTATTCTATCATCTGATATCCTGATGAATGGGTGCTGAATTGACAGAACACTGAATGAATATTTAATATCATTCTAAAGATTTTGTCAAAATGTTTGTAGCTGTAGGAGACAATTGATTATACAAGAGAACATTCTACTTCTTAAATACACACAAATATTTGAGAAGAGAAACCATCAACCAAGATTTATAGAAGACTTTTCAAGACAAAAAATTGCACCTCATTCTTAATATGTTAAAAATAAAAAAAAAACTGTATAAAGTTCATTGCAGTAACACACTGAATATACACAGTTTCATCTTTCACTAGACTACTGAAGCTTATACAATATTAAGTGTTCTTTATTAGAAAGGATATGACAAGCAATTGTGAATATATTACTTCTTCATTATGATTTTGTTTAAATGATTAATATATAATGAATAAGTTTCATTCTCTGATTTCCGATTTGATATTAAGCAGTACAGCAACCTGATATAGTTTTAGTCTGGATTCTTAGAAATACTTATATTTAATTTGAGTGGTCAAAATTAAACTCTTGTATAAACTGCATGATTCTTGAAGCTTTTAAATATAATAAGGATAAATAATAAAACTTTGAATACAAATTTAAATGTAAAATAATGAAAAGAAATTTTATAGAATGTCAAAGTACATGTACACCCATCCAAGTAAAATAAACAAACAAAATCAACAGCAATAATATAATACAGATTATGGATTTCATTAAGTACCAAGTGACAGCCCACATTGTTTGTACAAAGTGGATATAGAATTAATGATTTTCTGTAAAATTTTGACTAAGTATGTCTTATAAATGAAGTTGCATTTAATAAACCAAATTAAAAATTTTTACTGGATGATTGCATCAATCACCTGACCAAAATTATGAAGACCAAAATAAATAAATACTTCATATGCCAATAATCAATATTGTTAGCAGTTTGAAAAGACAAAATGATCTTTTTCTTCAAGAGACATATCATAAAAAACAACTGGTCCTTGTCAGAACAACTTGAATCTTCTTGTTAAATAGACTGTCATGTGAAAGATAGATGACCAGTCAAGTAAGGCTTGTACTTTGGAATTCAATACAAAATGTATTTGTATGTTGACAGTTGTACTGGTAATTGTAAAGTACAAACCAAACCAGATAAGACAACTGTCATCAGACTGGCAAAGGATACAAGGTATTACAAACCATTACAAAAAAATATTCAATAAAATTTTACAGAACACATTGTCTTCAGAAATACAAATAGTCAAAAATTACAAACCAATGAAACCATTATAAAAATATCCCATAAATCCAGAATCAATTGTCTTAAGAAATTTATACAAAATAGTCAAAAAGTACTCAAATTGCCCTTGTTTGGAAATTGAAAATGATTTATAAACTAGTTTTATATCAGTGCGAGTTTATGACATTACAGAATTCAGTAAAATTTTGACAGAATAGTTCCATGGCAACAAATATAAACAATAATTCAGCATTAACAAGGCTGTCAGGAGGTACACATATGAAACCTTTTTGGAATATTTTATCTATATATAGATAATAATAATAATATCTATATATGTAATTGATGAATTTATCAGATCCACAACCTTGTCAGTAATGAGTTGTAAATAAAAATGAAATAATCTCATGGTCATTTGTAGAAATTACACAAATTGCAAATTTTCTTGTGACATTACTTACATGTAAATTAAGTACATTTATACATAAATAAATAAATCAAAACCAAAATATAAAGGTCAAACACACGCAAATGTAGAATGGTTTTTGTGGTATAGATTGATTTTAAACCGAATTTACAGGAAAACGTGTATATGTTCTTAACTACACATATGTACTGGCATGTGTATAGAATCATAGATTAAGATTCTTCTGACTCAATTGTCTTATACAGAAGATGAAATTTTGCCATAAATAATAATAATATTAATGGTACCTAGACAAGTAGAAAGTATGACCAATGTTAAAAGTTATTTTTCATGATCTGTATGGTCAAAATAGATCAATGCTTGATTTATTTTCATTCAATGTAAATACATGTGATAACAAACAAATTCTTTTAAATAAAAATTTGTTCACGCATCTACAGAAATCTAAAATCTCTTGAGACATATAAACATCATCATATATTTATGGAACCACATTGTCAATGTTGTAATGGACATAAAAATGAAAGGTACCGACAATGACATCATATAAACTTGCTATAATAATAATGAATTTCTTCAGAAAAAAAATGATAAAAATGAAAATGTGCATAGAGAAAACTGTGTTGATAAAACCTGATCACACATAAAAAACACAAGTTAAAATTTTTTATGATGAATAGACATGAAAATTGCAATTATTATTTAAAAGATTTTAAAAAAAATGTTCTTGGGACTTGGATATTAAAAGATTTTAAAAGTTTGATATTTCCCTGAAATACACAGCAATATCACCACTGGTCTATAACTGGAATGAATTTTGACCACAATAAGAATCCAACAAACTTTCCACTTTTGTGTATAATGTCGTTAATATCATGTCATTTAAATTTAACCTTTTTAAAACAAAAAATAAAATAATTTAAAACATTAAATATAATTTTCATCTTTTTTTCTTAGTTTTCTTCCGTTTTTCTATAAGTTCACACATTAAATCCATAGCTTCCATAAGTCCTTCACCTGTCACAGCACATGTAGCCTGCGTACTCCAAACTTGTCCTGCGGGCAACTCACTTAAACCTAAGTGTTTTTCAACTTCTCTTGCTTCCAAAGCATTGGGTAAATCCTGTTTATTTGCAACAATGAGAATTGGAAGTCCAGGGATTGTCAGGACTCCGAACAAGTTTTATCAATTCAATTTTAGCTTCCTCAAGCCTCTCCTTGTCATCACTATCTACAACAAAAATGATCCCATCAGAGGACCTAGTGTAAGATCTCCATAATGGCCGGATTTTGTCCTGTCCACCAGCATCCCAAATTTTGAATAATATTCCCTTTGTTCTTTCTGTTACTCCCATGATCTTTTCACAATTAAATCCTATTGTTTGTGAGGTTTCTGTGTATTGGTCAAACTTAAGTCTGTAAAGTAGGGTTGTCTTTCCTGCCGAATCCAGCCCCAACATTGCCAGCTGAACAGATGATGTCCCTCCCATATCATGTATGGGGGACACTTGAACCAAATAAGGGCCACTCCTCGGGTATACCTTGTATGTATTTATTTCTTGACTTTCACAAACAGTTAATTAAAAACAGGGACTTATAACACCAAATTTTAAATCCAAAATGGTAAAAAAAAAAAATATATATATATATATATATATCATCCCATTTTAAAAGAACATCACTGTAAAGTCGTTACTTTTAAATTTCCGCATCGTACAAGCACACTAATAATGTGTAAAAATCTAACGTAAACTATATTTTAAAGAGTGATTTTCAATATTTTGATAAATGTGATGTCACCTGTCCGGATGTAGTGAATTCAATCCAGGTCAACCACCTACGCATAGGAAGTGTAAAATCCCTTTTTATAAACATTTTTCTGTGATATTTGTTACCTCGAAGCATGGACCCTTTCTTTTCACTTTACTGATGTTATATTTTGAAGCTTGAGAATCCAGACTATCGCCATATTTTTCTAGAACAAAACTTGTCTTGCTTTCAAACCATAGACCAGCGAAATAGGTATTCCAACTTGTAATCTTTGACGGTGCTGCCACCTGCGGACAGGTAGATATATAAAACTGAAATGGGAAGATAAGCAAAAATAATAAATTTGTTAACAACGGAGTAATTTGTAGGAGGTAGCGTGGCCGAGCGGTCTAAGGCGCTGGTTTAAGGCACCAGTCTCTTCGGAGGCGTGGGTTCGAATCCCACCGCTGCCAATTGGTTTTTTTCCCCGCTTACCAGAATTTTTTTTACACAAATAAGTTCAAACCGACACTGATTGATAATAATTTAAATTAAAAAAAAAAATAATTCAGCCTGTAATACACTTTAATGTTATCTTTGGAAAATATGTAGAACCTCTGTTTTCTACCAAATGACTAATTGGTTTTTTAATGTAAGAAGTTTATATCTGAAAATGCTTCATGTACATTTTTTTTTGAAAATTTCATGATAAACTAATTAAGTAGTCAGCGGCATCTGTATTATATAAAGTTGGTACTTGCTCAAAAGAAAACAGCATATAACCAAAGATGTAAAATAGATACTTTATATATTATAAAACCCCTCAAGTTTTTTGTTACTGCAATAATTACCGGTAATTTAATTGGGCCAAACGTTCAACAAATCTATATACTCTAGTACTCTCCACTAATAGACAATACATGGTAACTATATCACATAAAACAAAACAAAAACATTATACACACCGGTACAAACAAACAAGGAAACAATTATCGATTATGATATTGAATAACTCACCATCATCATCATCATCATCATCATCATCACTTCGTCGATCGTCGTTGTGGTTGTATTATTATTATTATTATTATTATTATTATTATTATTATTATTATTATTATTATTATTATTATTATTATTATTATTAATCTAAATCCTTGGGCAAAATTTTAAACAATATTTTATTGAACTGATAACATTACAATAAATTGACATTTACAACATTTAAATTCAACTGGGATTCTGAAACAAGAATATTCCGGTAATTCTTATATTAATCAGTCTCCCACTACTATATCTACAACTGTAGACACGTTGAAATTAAATTTCTTTAAAGTATTATGTAACCAACTTGAAAAATGACGAAAAGGAAAAAAATACGAAAAGAAAAAAAAAAGGAAAGAAAGAACGACAGAGAGAAAAGGGGGGAGGATGGCAAGAGGTTAAGTGGAATCGTTTAGGTTGATTATAGGAAAGATAACACATTATAGATCAAAATCATATGGGTCAATCGTTTAGAACTTATGAAATGTGAACTCTTTAAATATATCAATGTTTTGCTGTAGAGACATTTCTGGATTACTATAAAGCAGAAGTTTCTAGCTACACGATAAGGCATGGAGTTAGAAATTTGATTATTTATGATAAGTATCTATTTCTTTTTGAAAGCAAAAACGATAAATAAATAAATAAATAAATAAATAAATAAATAAATAAATAAATAAATAAACGCTAATAAAAGTTTCCGTTTAATATTAGAGGGTCGATCCGTTTTTCTATTTTAAAAGTTAGTCTTAACATATATGGTTTTTGTACCTCATTGCGTAGAAGAGTACAATTTGCAAGTTCGCGACGATGTGGTCTAATGTTCTGAAACGTGTTTTTGTTTATAACCAGTCAAATCATTTTAGTTCATTAATACGAGCATCGTCAGCAGGTGCCAAGGGCCAGAATATCTTAGAAAGTTTATATCCAAACAGTACTCAAAATGCCTTTCAGATGAAGGAAATCAAGGTAAACTCACTGACAAATGTCAGACAACTAATTTACATGCAAATAAAACATTGTCATAGACATACTAAGCTGGGATGTGAAAAGCTTTCTGATCACCATCAATATCCCATCAGGCCATACCAAATGGAATTACGACAAAAAGGCACAACTTCAAATTTTTTCAGGATAAAATATTTCTGTTTTTTCCCATGCATCAAGTCCTAATTCTCCAAAACACTAACACACTTTATGCCTGGAGATTAGAGCTGGGTACCTCTAGGAAATTTATACCATGGGTTTTTAGCTCACCTGACCGAAAGGTCATGTGAGCTTATGGCATGGCGCGGCGTGTGTATGTGCGTGTGTGCGTGCGTGCGTCGTTAGCACCTATTTTCGACTTCTCCTCCAAAAGTGCTGGACAGATTTCAATGATACTTGGTCAGAAGCATATATGGACCGGTGCAATTCAGATTTGTTCATGGCGTTACCATGGCTACCAAAACTAGGTCAAGGTGACCTAGGGGTCCAAAAATCTTAAAAAATCTTCTTCACCAAAACCGATGATGGGAGAAAAAATATGATGTGATATTTGCCTTTTCTAGGGTCTTAAGCATATAGTTTGTTCATTTCGTGAAGTTTGGTAAAAAAAATGGGTTATGCGTTTTTGGGTTTAATTTAAAATTTTTTTATAAAATGGCTTCAAATTGTTATTGACTATTTGAATAGATAATGACATGAGGTTTTTAGTTTTGACATTTTCTTCAAATGACCTTTAAATTAAGGTCAAGGTCACAAATCAAGGTCATGACCTAATTTGTGATTTATGCAGTTTTAGCGGTTTTCTTGCAAATTTTAAGAGTTATATGAGATCAAAACATTGTTAAAATGTTCAGCATGACAAAATTTAAAAAGGTACCAAGTTTCGTAACTATATGATAATCCATGTAGGAGTTGTCGCCCCTGAAATGTTATTTTTGGCTTATAAATACTAAAATTGTGCATTAGCTTGAAAACTATAATCTTTTTGTATAGGCATGTATATTAGAATATTGTAGGTATTATGACAACAATCATTTTGATAAATGGTTCAAGGTCATTTGATCAAAAGTCAAGGTCACAACTGCAAAAGAAGACTGAAATTGCTAACTATCTTGAAAACTGTTAACTTTTTGTATAGGCATATATATTAGAATATTGTAGGTATTGATGTGACGATCATTTTGATATATGGTTCAAGGTCATATATTCAAAGGTCAAGGTCACAGCTGCAAAAGAAGACTAAAATTGCTAATTATCTTGAAAACTGTTAACTTTTTGTATAGGCATATATATTAGAATATTGTAGGTATTGTGACAACGATCATTATGATATATGGTTCAAGGTCATATGATCAAAGGTCAAGGTCACAGCTGCAAAAGAAGACTTAAATTGCTAATTATCTTAAAAACTGTTAACTTTTTGTATAGGCATATATATAAGAATATTGTAGGTATTGATATGACGATCATTTTGATATATGGTTCAAGGTCATATGTTGAAAGGTCAAGGACACAGCTGCAAAAGAAGACAAAAATTGCTAATTATCTTGAAAACTATTACCTTTTTGTATAGGCAGGCATATTAGAATATTGTAGGTATTGTGACATAGATCATTTTGATATATGGTTCAAGGTCATATGTTGAAAGGTCAAGGTCACAGCTGCAAAAGAAGACTTAAATTGCTTATTATCTTGAAAACTGTTACCTTTTTGTATAGGCATATATATATGAATATTGTAGGTATTGATATGACGATCATTTTGATATATGGTTCAAGGTCATATGTTGAAAGGTCAAGGTCACAGCTGCAAAAGAAGACAAAAAAAGGCTTATTATCTTGTAAACTGTTAACTTTTTGTATAGGCATATATATTAGAATATTGTAGGTATTGATATGACGATCATTTTGATATATGGTTCAAGGTCATATGTTGAAAGGTCAAGGTCACGGCTGCAAAAGAAGACAAAAATTGTTAATTATCTTGAAAAGTATAAACTTTTTGTATAGGCATATATATTAGAATATTGTAGGTATTGATATGACGATCATTTTGATATATGGTTCAAGGTCATATGTTGAAAGGTCAAGGACACAGCTGCAAAAGAAGACAAAAATTGCTAATTATCTTGAAAACTATTACCTTTTTGTATAGGCAGGCATATTAGAATATTGTAGGTATTGTGACATAGATCATTTTGATATATGGTTCAAGGTCATATGTTGAAAGGTCAAGGTCACAGCTGCAAAAGAAGACTTAAATTGCTTATTATCTTGAAAACTGTTACCTTTTTGTATAGGCATATATATATGAATATTGTAGGTATTGATATGACGATCATTTTGATATATGGTTCAAGGGCATATATTCAAAGGTCAAGGTCACAGCTGCAAAAGAAGACAAAAATTGCTAACTATCTTGAAAACTGTTAACTTTTTGTATAGGCATATATATTATAATATTGTAGGTATTGATATGACGATCATTTTGATATATGGTTCAAAGTCATATGTTGAAAGGTCAAGGTCACGGCTGCAAAAGAAGACAAAAATTGTTAATTATCTTGAAAAGTATAAACTTTTTGTATAGGCATATATATAAGAATATTGTAGGTATTTTGACAATGATCATTATGATATATGGTTCAAGGTCATATGTTTAAAGGTCAAGGTCACAGCTGCAAAAGAAGACAAGAATTGCTAATTATCTTGAAAACTATTAAGTTTTTGTATAGGCATATATATTAGAATATTGTAGGTATTGATATGACGATCATTTTGATATATGGTTCAAGGTCATATGTTGAAAGGTCAAGGTCACGGCTGCAAAAGAAGACAAAAATTGTTAATTATCTTGAAAAGTATAAACTTTTTGTATAGGCATAAATATTAGAATATTGTAGGTATTTTGACAATGATCATTATGATATATGGTTCAAGGTCATATGTTTAAAGGTCAAGGTCACAGCTGCAAAAGAAGACAAGAATTGCTAATTATCTTGAAAACTATTAAGTTTTTGTATAGGCATATATATTAGAATATTGTAGGTATTGATATGACGATCATTTTGATATATGGTTCAAGGTCATATGTTGAAAGGTCAAGGTCACGGCTGCAAAAGAAGACAAAAATTGTTAATTATCTTGAAAAGTATAAACTTTTTGTATAGGCAGGCATATTATAATATTGTAGGTATTGATATGACGATCATTTTGATATATGGTTCAAAGTCATATGTTGAAAGGTCAAGGTCACGGCTGCAAAAGAAGACAAAAATTGTTAATTATCTTGAAAAGTATAAACTTTTTGTATAGGCATATATATAAGAATATTGTAGGTATTTTGACAATGATCATTATGATATATGGTTCAAGGTCATATGTTTAAAGGTCAAGGTCACAGCTGCAAAAGAAGACAAAAAAAGGCTTATTATCTTGAAAACTATTACCTTTTTGTATAGGCATATATATTAGAATATTGTAGGTATTGATATGACGGTCTTTTTGATATATGGTTCAAGGTCATATGTTGAAAGGTCAAGGTCACGGCTGCAAAAGAAGACAAAAATTGTAAATTATCTTGAAAAGTATAAACTTTTTGTATAGGCATATATATTAGAATATTGTAGGTATTTTGACAATGATCATTATGATATATGGTTCAAGGTCATATGTTTAAAGGTCAAGGTCACAGCTGCAAAAGAAGACAAGAATTGCTAATTATCTTGAAAACTATTAAGTTTTTGTATAGGCATATATATTAGAATATTGTAGGTATTGATATGACGATCATTTTGATATATGGTTCAAGGTCATATGTTGAAAGGTCAAGGTCACAGCTGCAAAAGAAGACAAAAAAAGGCTTATTATCTTGAAAACTGTTAACTTTTTGTATAGGCATATATATTAGAATATTGTAGGTATTGATATGACGGTCTTTTTGATATATGGTTCAAGGTCATATGTTGAAAGGTGAAGGACACAGCTGCAAAAGAAGACAAAAATTGCTAATTATCTTGAAAACTATTACCTTTTTGTATAGGCAGGCATATTAGAATATTGTAGGTATTGTGACATAGATCATTTTGATATATGGTTCAAGGTCATATGTTGAAAGGTCAAGGTCACAGCTGCAAAAGAAGACTTAAATTGCTTATTATCTTGAAAACTGTTACCTTTTTGTATAGGCATATATATTAGAATATTGTAGGTATTGATATGACGATCATTTTGATATATGGTTCAAGGGCATATATTCAAAGGTCAAGGTCACAGCTGCAAAAGAAGACAAAAAAAGGCTTATTATCTTGTAAACTGTTAACTTTTTGTATAGGCATATATATTAGAATATTGTAGGTATTGATATGACGATCATTTTGATATATGGTTCAAGGCCATATGATCAAAGGTCAAGGTCACAGCTGCAAAAGAAGACAAAAATTGCTAATTATCTTGAAAACTATTAACTTTTAGTATAGGCATGTATTAGAATATGGTAGGTGTTGTGATAACAATCATTTTGATATATGGTTCAAGGTCATGTGTACAAAGGTCAAAGTCACAGCTGCAAAGGAAGACTTAAATTGCTAATTATCTTGAAAACTGTTATCTTTTTGTATAGGCATGTTTATTAGAATATTATAGGTATTGACATTGCGATCATAAATGGTTTAAGGTCATATATATGGTCAAAGTCAAGGACATAGTTGCATAAGTATACTAAAATTTGTAAATGATTTGGAAATTATTATTTGCATTACAGTTACTTCATGTATATTATATAATCTACTTATAAATGAAATGTGAGTGGATATATTTCTGATTAAGTTTTGTGGCAGTTCTTAACTTAAGAAAACTTGTTAAGTTTCTGTACCTAATATATTGTCTTTTGCGCTTTGCAAACAATTTTGGACATATACTCAGGTGAGCGTTAAGGCCCATGGGCCTCTTCTTTCTATTTACCACGGTATATACCATGGCATACCTCAATTTTACTTATTACGATGTCCTGTATGGCTATCACTGATAGTCATTAAAATAATGATAAAATTATCAGGAAATTTAGATTGGGTGTTGTTGACATATATATATGCTGTCATATTGGGTGTTCCACCCCCTGCACGCTCAATAACACCATCTGTAATTTGTTGTATTAAACATAAGGTTATCCAAAATTGTTGATTTGGTTTTTTTATTTTTAATAATTTTCAAGTTCCATATTATTTAAATAAACCTTTACCAAAACAAGAGAGGATGTTGATTTCAAAATTTAGAATAAGTGCTCACTCTTTACATATAGAGACTGGTAGATATACCAAGATTGAATGTTCAAAAAGAATCTGTAAATTTTGTTCAAATTCAGTTGAGGATGAAAGTCACTTCATACTATTTTGTAATAAATATATACATTTACGTCAGAAATACATAGTTAATAACATTAAGAATAACCGTTTTACAAATAGTATTCTGTTAACTGCTGACATTTTGAACTCACAAAGTTATGTAGATATGATCCATATAACTTCTTACTTGAAACATGCTATGGAACTAAGAAACAGTTAGTTTTGTATTTCTTTGTGTTGATGGAGAACACTATTGTAACATATATGTACTATGTACTTTTATGTAAGATGGTATTCCAATAAATAAATAAATAAATAAATATTTTAAACCAGCGTGTACTCGCCTGGCAACGTCATATTGTTTCCAGAGACACTTTGAATGTGCTCGATTCAAAATATTTTAATTCCCATTAAAAAGTTACTTGAGTTGTTTTCACTAAAGTAATCAAAATCTTTGAAAATTAACTTTTATTCATTTGCTAAAAACTTATGGAGTGCTTCTTATACAGTTCATGGTTAAGATTCAAATAAACACACCCATGACGTCAATGGTAATTATTTACAGATTAAAAATCCCAGAAGTATATTTTTGTTATAGTTTGCAGTATTAAAGCGTTTACCATCATTAAAGTAAAAAAACATCATTTAAGCATGGAAGTAAAGATTATGTCATTAAATACCGATATTTCCTGATGATACCATGGTATTGTACCACAAGATAACGTCAAGGTTACGGTTTACCGGTAATACCGCGCACATCTACTGGAGATTTTGTGTAGGGCCAAACAATTCTATATCAAAAACCTGTTTTTTCCTGATACAAACTGTTGTCAGAAGGGGAGCTGTCTCCATTAGATTTAGACTGAAAATATAAGTGAATCCGTAAAAGAGTTATATGTCACACACTTTATGCCTGACGACAGTTTTTAGGGTCAGGACAATTTCTGTTAGAAAAATCTGTGATTTCCTGATACCAACTGGTTGTGCAAGGGGGGCCTCATTTAACTACAGACAAAAAATATTGGTACACACAGCCGCCAGGCATAATATGTGTTAGGGTCAGAGGAAATTCTGACTAAAGAGTTACTAACCTTGATCAATATTTATCTTCCAAAATATTTAAATGCCAGAGTTCCCTAGTTCATAGATTCTTGTTTTGAAAATGGAAGACGAGGTTGACAAACATCAGCACCAAAAAAAATCATTCGAATTGTTCAACCAGTGGTGATAGATCTTGAAAAAAATAAATGCTTTAGAATACAAATCATTCACCTATTGATTAAAGTCACCAATTCTTCTACAATTCCACTAATGTTTTCAGTATGAAATGAAATGAAAAGGCCTTCCTTCAAACATCATTTGGTACAGTGAAATTCCTGGGTTTTTCCATGTAGAAATTTTCTGACCCTACACACAGCAACCAGGCAAAAAAGTGTGTTAGGGTAAGAAGAAATTTAGACTACCATGTGCCATATACTTACAGAACAGTTTTCCATGGTCAGTTACCCAGATGTGGATATCTGCATTTTCAAGAACCCCAAAAAGACCCCAATTCTGAGAAGTCTCTATTTTCCATAAATTGTGCTTGGCATTTACAATTAATCAAACACTAAGACATTAATCCAAAGATTTATTTATTATACAGTTTACAAGATTGATTTTATTTGTCAGAAAATTATATACCATTCTCCATAAAAAAAATGAAAGTCCCATTTGCTAGATAAGACGTCAGAGTTTAATAAATGTTTAATGCATGAGTATTATGGTCTATTTGTTATATATCATTATAACCTGGTAAATCAACTATAACCATGTTCTGTTTGTGATATTCTATTTAAATAGTTAGTCATTAGTTTAGAGTGGACCTGAGAATTTTGAGTAATGGTTTACATTTTACATCTCGTCAAGATTTGTGTTTTACACCTTAGTCAAGTTTCTCTTGCTTATATTTAGACTTTCAGTTCTTGAAAGTGCAGGAAAGGCCAATAGTAAGTACAGTAAGTGAGCCGACAAATTTTCACAAACTAGTAAGGGGGGCCTTTGTGGCAGAGTGATCTAAAGCGCATGCTTATGGATCACAGCTCCTCTCACCACCTAGGTTCGAATCCCAATCGGGACAGGTCCTAGTGTGAGAAAGTTTGTCAGTTTGCTTGCCAAAGTCGGTTGTTTTCTCAGGGCACTCCGGTTTCCTCCACCATTCCAGAACTGACCGCCTTAAAATAAGTGAAAAAATCTTGTCTGGGCTGTAAAACACCATTACTACACTCCACTCCACAAACTAGGATCAATCAGAGGGTAATATAAAACCCCTTCTTCACTTAGTTGGAACCTAGAAGATTGAACTATGATCTTTTAAGCTCACTTTTGAATAACCTGAATGAGGGTTAAATTAAGATAATTTTATTTATTCTTTTTTTTTTTTATTTAATTCCAGCATACCTATAGCAGCTCTGGTCAAGATGAAAAATTTACAGGATATATACCAATGGGTAAGATAAATAACTTGATAGTTTATTTCTTAAAAAATATATATTACTTTATACTCATGCATCTGACTTCATTTCGAATCTACTCAGGTAGTTAATACATTACCTCTAACTTTTAGAATACCAGTTGTTCCACAGAGTTTCAGGTTTTTATTATCTGAAAATTGTTAAGCGTTAATGTTGTCATTACTCTCATCTATAACTTTGATTTTAGATAAAGTTTGTAGCAAAGATGTGTTTTTTTGTTTAGAAAAGAATGAAATGGTTCATGGTATTATTGTAATACATGTACTTATGTTATACTATAATGGACTTTAATTAGGACACATTTTTATTTCAGAGGATTTAGATATAAAATATATGAAGTCAGGTGGTCCTGGTGGACAAAATGTTAATAAAGGTACAGTATATTTATATAAAGGATTATACTAGTCTCCTTCCAAAAGATGTTGGCATATTAAACTACAAGTGACAAAGTAACATTGTACTTAATACACCTGTCTTGGAAGGATATATTTCTTTTAGGGCCATAATTTCCAAAAGATGTAAAGAGGAATAGTATGTATATGTCAGATCATTCCAATATTTTATACCTTTACCTTGAAATTCTTTTTCCACAACTCATCATCTACTATTGGAATATATCAGAATCTTGATGTTATGTCCATTTAACTGTATGTTTTTTGCCCAGTTAGCAGATAATCATTCATGTTCAAATACAACATTCAACAAGCTTTTAAAAATTGTGCACAATGTCCGAGACCTTAGCTTCAATTAGACTTTGGAAGATTGTGCCCCTTTATTATTTGTAAAATAAGAATTTTTGACATATTCAGAAAACCCTTCAAGCAGTTCTTTAGACATTTATACAAGATGTTTAAAACCATATTATGACCACAACTAAAGCTTTAGTTTGAATTTAAATTTGTTAAAGGCATTTAAATTTAAATTTTCAGTTATGCATGTCATAGGTCATGTTTGATTAATTGAACTGAAAAATGAGAAAAAAAAATATTGTTAATATTTTGTACAGGGTATAGTTTATGCATTATACTGGTTATAATTGTTAACCTGGTCAGTTTTATTTATTTATTTGTTTGTTTGTATATTTCTTTAAAAGGTCAAGGTCATAGCTGCATAAGACAGCTAATATTGTTAATTATCTTAAACACTAACTTTTTTATACGCATGTTTCTTGGAATATTGTAGGTTTTGGAATGACGATCATTATGATTTATGGTTCAAGGTCAAAGGCTCAGAGGTCAAGACCATAGCCACAATAATGGCTTAAAAGTTAATTATCTTGAAAACTATTAACTTTTTGTATATGCATGTATATTAGAATATTGTATGTATAGATATGATGATGATTTTGATATATGGTTCAAAGTAATTGGTTCAAAGGTCAAGGTCATAGCAACATAAGATTGCTTAGATTGTTAATTACAGTAAAACCTGTCTACAAAGGCCACTTGAGGGACTGGCCAAAAGTGGCCTTTGTTGACAGGTGACCCTTCTACACAGGGTCGATATTCTGAAGACCAGTTATGTCCCTTAATTTGCATTTGACTTATAACTTCTCCAATTTGACAGTTATAAATTGGATGTACAAAGCACCAATATTAATGTATTGTTAAAACAATGGACAATTGTTTTTAATTTAATATTTTAGGGATTTTTAAAATGCAAGAAAAATTAAAAGCTTGGTGTCATTTATTGATTATAAAATTTTCCATGCATTAATATATTTTTTCAAAATATTTCTGACATATCCAGTTAATCAGGTGAGCTTCAAAAAGCCCTGCATTGACATTTATACCATTCTTACACTACCTAAACCCCTAGGCTAATAATGTACATCTCCCATTTATAGAAAATGTCCTGGCAACTTTCAGTTTTAGAAGGGTTGCCAATAAGGGGGATTTTTTGTTTTAGAAATAAAAAAATCTGGACAACTTTCATTTCAAAAATAATTATGACTGACAAGAAAAATACTTGCATGTAAGAAACAAGGGCACTAATAAAAAATTTAAAATAATTAATTTTACCGGTAATACAAGTCCAGGTAACCTAACCCCTTTGTGAGCCCCACTGAGAGGTGATAAAAAAATCAATACTTCACCTTGAATAGCCGGACTTTTTGACAGTATTTAAATCTTTACCTGTAACAGGTTACTGTTAATTTAGGGCTGGATAATTGATGAACAAACTTTCAGAGGATTTTATGATCAGCTTCTAATTAACAGATTAATGGATTAATGATTGTCAAGTGTTAATTTTATAAAAGAGAGTAGAAATCGGCCAAAATGTCTACTGTCCTGACTTTTCTATGTTAAGCAACTTAATTGCCGATTTACAAGTTTTCCATAGAACTCAAGAATTGATAAAATTATTTTTATAAGTTTTGATCATTATGTTATGAATTTTACCATTTTTTCAATGAATTTTTGTGGCCGTAGTGGCCGTTGTATACAAGTAATTTTTCCGACTAGGCGGCCGCTAGGGTGACCGCTGACCGCGTCAGACAGGTCACCGCTCTACAGAGGTTTATTATATAGTAAAAATGTTAGGGACTGTTTCAGACTGACTGTTACTGACAGGTGACCGCTCTACACAGGTGACCGCTACCACAGGTTATACTGTATCTTGAAAACTATTAACTTTTTGTATAGGCATGTATATTAGAATATTTTAGGTATTGATATAACAGCCATTTTGATGAATGATTCAAGGTCATAGGTTCATAGGTCAAGGCCATTACTGTATAAGAAGGCTTAAATTGTTAATTATCTTGAAGGTTATTACGTTTTTGAATAGGCATGTACATGAATATTATAGATATTGATATGATGATTATTTTGATATATGGTTCAAGGCCAAAGGTCCTCTCATGAACTTTCTTATTTTTTATCTTATCAGAGATGTCTTTAGCATCAATCAGTCTTCAGAAAGTACAAAAGTCATTTTCCCTTTTGGTCATTATTGATTGAATGTTGCTAAAGATGCCAGTTTGGAATCTGCATCAAGCAAGATTCATCCAAACATATTTTATTTAAATTGGCAAATTGGTTTCCGAGTGTAGTGGGGTAATGATGTTTTATGCACCAGTCAAGACTTTTCACATATCCAGGTAGTCAGTTCCTAGATGAAGGAGGATACCAAAGTGCCCCAAGAAAACCACTGACATTTGCCAAGCAAACTGACATACTTTCTCACACTAGGATCTGCCGAAGCAGCATTTTAATCTAGGCACTGAAAGGCACTGTGACCTTTAAGATTGCCCTTAAGACCACTTGGTCACCATGATCCAAGTGGTTCCAGAGGATAAGAGAAGAAAAATAGCATATTTTGTTAAATGTTGATATAAGTAATTTAAAGCATTATATCTTTTCTTGACACCATGACATTTAAGTGACAGAATCTTGACAGGAATGTCAAGCACCATTCCTCCACTCCACTCTTCTCAACTAAATATCGATATCAACCCTGTTACCAGGCTTTCATGACTACTTTCCTACGTTCAGCACATTCTGTGCTTTGATTGATTTATTTTTTTAGCTCACCTGGCAAGCCAGGTTTCCTAATGACATGGTAAAGCTTGCGTGCGTATGCGTGTCCATAAACTTTGATCTTCTTCTTGAAACCAATTGGCCAATTCAAATGAAATTTTGTATGAAAGGTCCTTAGTTGCTATAGATTAAAAATTTTATCCAAGATGTCAGTCTTAAATCCAAGATGGCTGCTGTTACAATAAATAGCAAAAACCTATAAATGGCCATTACAGGTTTATTTATTTACTGATTTTGTTGCAATTTAAAACATAGAAAATAGATGTCGGGGATAAGAAATATGTAGAACATATTTTGTTTACATTTTACTGATTGGATATATTTAAAAACAAAAAGCAAAGAACAGAATAAGAGTGTGCCAGGTGAGCGATACAGGCCCTATTGGGCCTTTTGTTTTAAATGTATTGATCTAAATGGGAACATTTATTTGTGATCAGTATGTTACATTAAGTTATTTTTTATTTTTTCTATTTGTTTTTATAGTTAATTCTAAAGTTGAAGTGAGGTTTCATTTAGATAGTGCAACATGGATTCCAGACTGGCTTAAAGAAAGACTTAA
Source organism: Tegillarca granosa (assembly GCA_029721355.1). Taxonomy (NCBI): domain Eukaryota; kingdom Metazoa; phylum Mollusca; class Bivalvia; order Arcoida; family Arcidae; genus Tegillarca; species Tegillarca granosa. The sequence continues at coordinate 52,190,029 of CM056594.1, read as the reverse complement.
AGAAAAGGCAAGTACATGTATTTTCTTGTTTGTTTAGACTGTAAGCAAGTTACTGCTATCAGTGTTTAGACCATAGTAAGTTTCATGACAGAGAGCTTGTGGAGAGTTGCTGGAAAGTTGTTCCTAAATCCTGAATTCAGTTGTCTTTTAGTTGTATATACAAACTATGTTGAATGTAAATTATAATGTAATATATTATGTAATATATATATAAAATGCCACATATTTCCTGAAAACCAAAAGTGGCATAGTAGTCTAAAGTGCTTGCTTAAGGGCTTAAGGATAACATTGCCTCTCCTTGCCTAGGTTCTAATCTAACTCTGGCAGATCGTAGTGTCAGTTGGCTTGCAGAAGGTCATGGTTTTTTCCACCATCCCAGAACTGACTGCCTTGATATAAGTGAAAGAATCTTAACTGTGGCATTAAACACCATTAATCCAATCTATCCAACCTGAAAACTTAAAAAACATATCAAAGTCCATGGCTTGCACTTAGAAGTTTCTTTCTTTTTTCTTTCACCAGGAAAAGTCACGAATTAATAAAGATGGCTACTTTGTGGTTACTTCAGATAAAACTCGTAAACAGGTATTAAATCAGGCGGATTGTCTGGACAAAATCAGAACTTCAATATATGCAGTTAGTAAAGTCAGAGAGGGGCCAACAGAGGAATTTCTTCTCGTAAAAGCCCAAAGGTCAGTAAATCAGTGTATTCAAAGTAACTTTGAACTAAAATAAAAAATAAATAACTCCTTTAGAAAGCTGAAAAGTCAGTGAATCAGTGTACTCAAAGTTACTTTTAATGAAAATGAGGAATTTCATTCTTTAAATTGAATTAATAGACTCAAAGTAATTTTAAACAAAAAGGAGGAATTATTCTCAAAAGCTGAAACATTTTGACTCAGTATGCTCATGGCATCTTTTAACTAAAAGAGGAATTTTCTCTTGTAGAAGTCCAAATGTTAGTGAATCAATTTACTCGTAGTGCACTTGAAATTATACATTACACCTGTATCCTACTGTTTGGCATACCTGAGCTGAGAGCTCAGATGAGCTATGTTGATGGGTAGCCATGCATTGTCTTCACAGCATCTTGTATTAACTTTTATTTTTGTGAAAGTTCAGGTTTATGATCTCATTTAAGAGATAAGCTTTATATTGCCATTATTGGACTATAGATAAATATCTTAACATTAGATTGTCAGTTTTGATATATTCTTGAAATGACCTTCAAATTAGGATTAACAAAGTGTAATTGACATTCTGTAGGAGATAAATTAATAGACATATTATTGTAATGTGAGCATTAAGACCCAATGGGTCTATTGTTTCATTTATTATTTGCTCGATGTAGGTTATTGGTTTCTTCAGATACTACTGTTTTCTATACAATCCAGAACTGACTGCATTGATATACATGTAAATGTTGTTGTTGTTTTAGTCCCCTACCAGCGAAAGCCGAAGGGGACTATAGGTTTGCACTCTGTCTGTCTGTCAGTCTGTCTGTCACACCTCAGTTTTCCACACATTTTTCTTTATGCTTTAAGATAATGAACTGATTTTTGGTATATGAGGCTACCATGATGAGTTACAGATCAAGTTAATGTTTCGTTTACATCTGCTGATTTTTACCGGAGTTATGACCCTTTGATCTTTGAAAATTCACAGAAATTTTAGTTTTCCGCACTTTTTTTCTACATGCTTTTAGATAATGAACTGATTATTGGTATATGAGTCTACCATGATGAGTTACAGATCAAGTTCATGTTTCGTTTACAACTGCTAATTTTTACCGGAGTTATTGCCCTTTCATCTTTGAAAATTCACAGAAATTTTAGTTTTCTGTACTTTTTTTCTACAGGCTTGCAGTAATGGAACTTATGTTTTGTATGTGACTCCACCATGATGAGTTGCAGATCAAGTTATCGGTTCATTCTTGTTTGCAAATTTTTACGGGAGTTATGGCCCTTTGAACTTTGAAAATTCACAGAAATTTTAGTTTTCCGCACTTTTTTTCTACATGCTTTTAGATAATGAACTGATTATTGGTATATGAGTCTACCATGATGAGTTACAGATCAAGTTCATGTTTCGTTTACAACTGCTAATTTTTACTGGAGTTATTGCCCTTTAATCTTTGAAAATTCACAGAAATTTTAGTTTTCCTCACTTTTTTCTACACGCTTGCAGAAATGGAACTAATGTTTTGTATGTGACTCTACCATGATGAGTTACAGATCAAGTTTATGTTTCAGTTTCCATCTGCCATCTTGAACAACATGTATAATTTATAACTATAAATCTTTGTACCATACAATAAGATACATTTTACTTAAAACTTTGGGATTAGTGAAATGTGCGACCGGTAGGAGACTATGTATTGTTTTGCAATACTCTCAGAATGCTTGTTTTTTGTTTGTTTTTGTTATTTTAAAATCTAAATTAGGGTGCAAAAAAAATTATTACTAGCGTAATGAAGTGGCTCATTACTTTTTAGTTTAAAAATTCCCAATTTAATTGTCAAACTTTTATCCTCTATGTTTATTTCAATTCACAGAGAAGCCAAAAAGAAAGCAGCAATGGTTCAAGAAAAACGAAGAAAATCTATGATAAAAAGGGATCGTACTAGATGAGAAAAAATGTCCAATATGGACTTGTGTATGGAAGGGTTTAAAATTTATGTGAATGCAGAATTTTGTGATAATAGGATTATAAATGTTTTAAATAAAAAAGAAAGTTAAATATTCCAGTTTTTAGGATTTATCTTAAAAATGATTTTCTGTAGACAAGGTATGTCAAGTTTATGCATTGGCTATCAGCCACTGGGTAAGTTCATAGAAAATCTTGTTGACAAAATAAGTCACTTTTTCCAGTCATAATGAATTTTGCTAAGAAAAATATCTTGATAAATGCTACGTCAACTTTGCATAAGTTTCATTTGTAAAAAGGGAACAAAACTAATATAATGGTCTTGGGTAAAGTCTATATGTGGGTCATTTAACATGTTTTGTGAAAAAAGATACTAGGTCAAATCATAAAAAACTTTTAAACTTGCATAGCCTAATCTTTTCGTTAGATACAGAAAATAGATGGTAATATCTTGGTTAAAAAGTAGGTCACTAGGTCGAAAAAAAACCTTGGTAACACATATGATGTTTTACACTATCTTCATCAAACTTGTCCTCAACAAAAACTGGGTCATGATTATTTTCAAGTATGTGAGAGAGGTCTTTTGACCTGTTAATCAAACTTTTAGGCAATTAATTATGCATCATGTCATATGCATTTTGTACTGTTGTGACATGTGCATTTTGTTGTAACTAATGAACATTATGTACACATGTGTACTTACCATCTCGGTAAAAAAATAAATGCAAAGCTTTTCAAAAGTTATTATGGAGGTTTGCTATGGCAAAAGACAACTAAATTCAATCAAAAAGTAAATCTTTGATAAAACCTGTGGGCTAGGAACATTTAAACTGCACATAAACCAACCAATCCATTTCTGCATGCTGGGTTAATAGTCATTGATAAAAGAGAGACTTCTGAAGAAAAAAGTTTTTACGAGCTTATTTTAAAAATGACGACATGTACAAATGTATTTTTTAAAAAACAAAAATAAACTGAACCCTCTTCAGTCACCAGATAACAATATGTAAAATGCTAAAAAAATGACCTTTTCATTTGAATATTTATGATTCTATTGCACATTCCTATTATTTGAAATGATATGAGATATTGATTTAATAGTTTAATACATAAAGTACTATTCCTCAATTTATTTCTCTCTCTCTTAATTAACTAGTCTTCCTGAAATATCTGTTTGCATACAAAATATACATACATGTAGTTGATACAAACCTGTTTCCAATACTAAAGTGCTTTGTTTGATGCTGAAGTGCTTTTATTATCTTGTCCTAGTACTTGTAGTAGAGTTTAATAATGAAGGTTTTTTCCTGGCCCATGAGGTCATCTATTCTGTTATGTAAAAGAAACCAGATAACCTGGTTGGAGAAAACTACCAGCCTTCTGCATGTGATTGACTAACTATAGCACAAGCACCTGCTAAAGTGGATTCAAACTTAGGCAAAGAGGTACTGTTATCTGTTGATAGGTGCTTCAGATCCACAGACTGATGCCATGAAACACTTGTTGATATTTTTAGTGTCTTTAAACACTGGTTTAAAATATTGCAGATAAACATCAACATCTAGTTGACATTCAGACTCTTCAGACCAAAACTTTCAAATCCACAGTGAAGAAAAACCTTTTGGTCTAAAAAGTTTCAATTTGTAAATTCTAATACAGGGTCTTTTAGCCTCTTACAACCATAAAGTGACAATTCAGCTGCTTCAGTTTGTCTACATCAGGTTTTCTTAGGTTACCCTAGGGCTTGAAACACCATAACTGCACTCTACTTCACTTTTATAATAATAAATAAACAACAAGGTCTGAAGTGACAACAATAAATAAACAACAAGGTCTGCAGTGTAATTGCATTTATTTTTCTCAATAAATAACAATTATATAACAAATGAATATTGTAAGTGAACGATGACATTTAGAGTTACAAGTGTGAAATGGAATAATAATAAAAGATGTAGTCATACAAGTGACAGAAGATAACAGACTTCAATATAAAAATCATACATAATAGCAAATATGCTTCATATTATCTGGTGAAAAACCTATCTGTTAGGTACTCATATCACACTTTTGTTATAAAAAAAACTTGTTTGAAAAACACCTTGAATCTTTTCAATTTTTTTTATCTACTATGAGCGAAACTGGTGATATGTAAAAACCTAATAATGCTCCAGACAAATTTGTTTTACAATTAGCAATTACAACTGTAATAGACTGGCAGGTACATGTGACTTTAAAAAGAAACATCTATGTTGAACACAATTTTTATATAGCACAAAAAAGCACTATGAATGATAAGGGAAAATTTAAAAAAAGAAAAAAAAAAAAAAAAACATTCAATAACACCATATGTCTTGCCTTGCAAACTTTTGTTTGGATATATTAAGTAACATTTACATGTATTTGGTAGAAAAAGATTCTTAGAATTTGTGTTTCATTCAAAGCATAATCTTAATTGCAAAAGAATATGTCTTTGTATGAAGAACTTTTATTAACCATCTTACAAACTCGGTAACAAGGCTACATCAATGCCCTAACCATGTAACACAACGTAATGCTGGTGATAGGTGATAGATTCTCTGTTCTCTGTTAGTTTTACATCCCAAAATCAGTCAACCATAAAATATACTGTAAAACTTTATAAATGTTTCTAAGAAATACTCTAAATCGTATTCCATACCAAATTTAAATTCAATATCTTGAATCTCCCAAGTTCTTACAATCAACTTAAACTATCTAAACTCTTTTTAAAAGAAATTCGAATATTTTATCATAAATACAAACACTGTGAACTTAAGTTAATATTTGCAAAATTACAGAAATACAATGTAACGTAGTGTTTTGTTTCAATATTAGTTTGTATCAAATATTTTTACTTTAACAAAAATCTGCAATTGTTAATAGAAAATTGAATAAATTACTTAGAAAAACTGCACTCTCATCTAAGTAAAATATGCCAAACTAAAAAAATGCTACAAAGTATTTTATTTTTAAGTTTATATAATAAAATTTGCCACCACCAACACCAGAAAAATGAATCCAAAGTCTCATCTTATGGCAATGCCAAGCTTGACAAAAAAGGGGTCAAAGTTAATATATAAACAAGAAAAATGTGCATAAATCATATCAAATATTCACAAAGATACCTATAATTAACATACAATACAATGCTCTAAAGTGAAAATATTGAAGTAAACTACAACATCCTGTTTAAAAGGGGACATAATCTATATCTAAATTTAAATGTCATGTGACATGTAATAGAACGAAAAACATATATGGTACTCACATTGTAAATTCACATATGCTTGCTAACACACATGCAGGCAGCCATGTCAATCGGTCACATAGCACATAAACACAAACAGTGCAATATTTTTAATTTGTTAAAAAATTTCATGATTTTTCAAAATTTAAAAGAATGATGTGTAATTGAGAAAATAAATTTTTTACAAAGTTTTAAAATATCTAAAAAGAAACGACACCAATTAAAATGTACACATACACTACATGAAGTTATACAATATACACATGTACATATACAATGTACATGTGTACAAGTATGTACTTATAATATACACATGTACAATGTATATACTCCATTGTAGTAATGTAATGTACAAATACATATATACTACATGTGCTTATACAATGTACTTATAAATGTTTCAACTTCGGCTTCTTGGACCACTTAAATGACACCATCAGATACATAAAGTGTCATTAATCACAAGTGACATTATTTGATACACTTGGTATCATTAGCCACAAGTGACACCATCAGATACATAAAGTGTCATTAATCACAAGTGACACCATCAGATACACTGGGTATCATTAGCCACAAGTGACACCATCAGATACACTGGGTATCATTAGCCACAAGTGACACCATCAGATACACTTGGTATCATTAATCCACAAGTGACACCATCAGATACACTGGTATCATTAGCCACAAGTGACACCATCAGATACACTGGGTATCATTAGCATCAAGTGACACCATCAGATACACATTGTGATTAACTAAATATGCAAGTATTTTAAAACGAGCATCAACTGAATCTTGAGTACATTGAGAGTTGGATAGTCAATGAGTCGAAATATATAAAATCACAATCAGTTTTAATAAATGTTTGAGAGTGTTTAATTTAGTGTTTTAGAGGACTATTAAATTAATATCTAAATAAGAGTCTATATAAAAATGATAGCAAATATCAAGATTTTAATATTTCATATCAGAAAAAAACCTTGCACAATTTGTAAAAATATGATAACAAGTAGCCTATGGACCTGAAACAGCTAACCTGAGGAAATCAGAGTTGTAAAATAAGATGGAATTTATACTATTTTCAGTTACTGCGATGAAGGTAAATCCATATCAGTAAACTTCTAAAACTTAAAATAGCTTTAGCTTCAAGTTCTAATATGGTATATGACAGGTCAAGCATCTAGGAATTTTAGTTCATGTCCTACTATATTGTATGCCAGATGTTTGCCAACTATACAGATGTTTCCTACCATATTTAGTCATTGTGACCTTGAATGACAGTGAAGCTTAAACATTTGCACTCACTTTGCAGTATATACATTTAAAGTTTCTAAGACCTATTTTAAGTCACTATGATCTTTAATGATAGTCAAGATCAGCTGGTTTCACAAATTTGGTTAAGTGCTATATATACAAAGTTTCACAATTCTAGGTCTTTTGGTTCATAAAAAGATGTTTAATGGTTTTAATACTTAAGGTCACTGTGACCGTGAATGAAAAGAAAACACTTTAACTTGTTACAGTTTAATTCCCAGGTGCGGTATATATAAATTTCATGCTTCTTTGCCATTCAGTTAATGACAATATGTTCTAAGGTTTTAATACTGAAAGTCACTGTGAAACTAAGTCAACAATTACATACACATCAGTAGGAACTTTCCTGTCAAATTTAAAGGATCTGGAGGATGAAATGTGAAAAGTTTATGGACAATGGACAAAGTAAGATGGAGATTGACAAAGTAAGATGGACTTTGGACATGACATTTGAATGCTCACTTTTAAGCATTTGTGCTGGTGAACTTGTAATGCACAGTTTAAATCACTTGTAAATTTTGTGCGCTTATTTTAACTTGTATTTACCTTGAATAAAGTCCATAATTGTTTAACTACATGATACTGTTTATTGAGATTGCTTCCTCTGGCTGATATCATGGATCAAGGGTTGATAAGTGCTGATAAGGAATCTAATATTGAAATGGTCACTTACATCTTCGTTCTATACATGTACATATATTTAATTTCAGCTAAATTAATGGTCAATCAATAAATCTGTACAGGCTATATCTCTATTTTTGTCAATTTAAAGCAATAACATACACTTTGGAAAATGAATTGAGCACAGATAAAAGGAATATAATAATATTTCTGACAAATTAACGGAGATAGTTTAAATATTACTACAATGAGAAATCATAATGATGCATTTAAAAACTGAAAAAATAATGTAAAAATATTGTCTTTCTTCTTTCTGTTGATGGATCAAGCTTGAAGAAATTTAACAAGTCTACATTTAAGACACCACACAATGCTAAGCTGACCTTCCTGATCTGTAAAAGTAAGCCTTGTGAAAAATGGTCCACAAATATCCCAGAATTTCAAAATGGAAGCAATCCATTTAGTATCGACCGGCAAATATCACTGGAAATTATTACATACCATTCCAAGATTGGACAAACTTTCAAGCTAGGATTATCAAGCAATGAGAAAGTCACTGCAGACATCTACATCTTCACACACTCACAATAAATTCTGGATTAACAAATGAAAATCCATGGAATTCTGTTTGATCCAGATTCATAATAAATAGTTTGTCAGTAGGTGTCATCTTGGGTGCTTCACTTGTAAACTCTCGATCAAAGTTGCTAACATCTTTGCGACTTTTCTGTAAAGGAAAAAATATTTAAAATTAGTGTATTTCAGCATGAGAGATGTTATTCATTTTAAGATAAGACTTGCTTATATTGTAATTCAGCAATTAAGCATCCCCTTTGTATAAGTACATCTAATATGAATGCTTAAAATATACAATACAACACCAACAAGAGACTCCTTATTTTCTTAAATTAATTGTGAAATATTAATTAACTAATAAATAAATATTGAAACAAACGTTCAGGAAGTGAAAATAAGATTTTCATTGACAAGATTCATGTTTATTAGCTTCGAATTATGAGGTATCACAAGCAGTGACCAAGCAAGGATAAAAACGTTTCAAAATAAAACTTGGATTTGAGTTGAGTAATGGTATATTACCCTTCAGTCAAAATTTGTAACTTATATTGAGGCAGTGGATTCTGAAATGGTGGAAAGGAACTGGAGTGCCTGCAAAAAACCACTGACCTTTGGCAAGCATAATGACAAACTCTCTCACTCTAGAATCTGCCCAAATCTGATTCAAAACGAGACGGTGAGAGGCATTATGATTCATAAGCACGTGCTTTAAAGCACTTGATCATCGAAGCCCTAAAATAAAACTTTGACAAGTATTTGTATCTATTGTTAATCATAGGTCTTTTACTATCAGTTTGCATATTTATAAACACCAGTGTGCCTAAAAAAGTATATTACTATTAGGAAATAATAGCATAACATCATTTTATATAATTACGCCTTCATGCATTATGTGTTGTAATATTCTGGATATCAAAGTACATTGCAGGTTTTCAGTTAACTCAGGGTTCAATTCATTCAGGTTTTCAATTTGCTTAGGTTCAGTTTAGGCAGAATTTCAGTTTACTTGAGGTTACAGGTTTGTAGTTTGCTCATTGTTCAGTGTAAACCAGTTTTCAGTTTATTCCAGGTTCAAATTATACAAGTTAATAATATGCATAGGTTTAAGCAAGGTTTTATTTTACCTAGGGTTCAATTTCACAGATTTCCAGTTTATTCCAGGTTCAGTTTACAATAAACTTTTCAGTTTACACATGCTTTTGATTTATCAGAGTCCACTGTAAAACTAAATACTTTACATCAAAATATATATTTTGGTTTTTTAAAGCTGCATTTAGTTTTCCTATTTTCTGAATTTTTTTTTTTTTTTTTAAATAAATCATTTCTTATCACTATCTAGATAACTTGTAATCACGATCTGTGAGAGTTATTTTCTAAAATACCATGCCTATTAGCTTTATATAAATGAAATCCTCTAATGGGTTGGTGACTTGTTTAACGATGATGATTATTATAAGCTTAGAGCATGCATTGAGCATGCACACTGATGTACAGAGACTTGAATGAATCAAAGGGGAAACCTGACAAATTGCATTAATTGTTCATCATTAATATTCAAATGTGTTCACAATGATGTTATTTATAAATTACAAAGTCACAAATGACAAATTTAATGAAATTCTGTGTTTAATTTATCATACTTCATCGTTTTGTAAATTGTGTTTACATGACCGGGTTTTTTATGATGTTCTAAAAGAAAATCCCACAGGCTACATCTTGCTTGGAAATTACTGATATTTCTATATTAATTTGAGCTTTTATCGTTGAACCAATTGTAACATTGTTAATTAGGAACATAATTAAGTAGATCAGCACCGTTTTTATTTTTTCCTAGGGAAAACACAATGCAGCTTTAAAATGATAAGGTTTTATTTTAATCTAAAAATATCCTCTTACACTATCTTATCTATTTTCTTAAGAAAGTATACAGATAGCAACTTTTTAAAATAAGATCTCTTTGGAATCACAAACCTGATTTGGTCACCTCACACATATCACATTAATACTTTACAAACCAGTCAATTGAGAAGTTTTCTTTTCTTTTTTTTTTTAAATCATAGAGAATAAATGTCCCAATAAATTTACAGTTTTAATTTTTCAGTTTATCTTAACTCTTTTCTTGCAAAATATTGTGCATATCTGATCTATAATGTCTACATATCAAATTTAAACAAAATCAATTTATTGATTAACCTGTAAAGGTATTTTATAAGTTGTTACCTTTTTAAATATCAGATGCTATCTTGGAATTTTTATGGCCATGCAGGATACAAATTATCTTACTAATGAAAAACCATCTATATAAAAATTTGGTTTGAATTGGCCTATTTACTCCAGAAGATGATTTTGAAGATTTTTAAAATACATCTTATTTGCAAATTGTGTAAATACTGCACACACACACATACACATACACACACCCACACACACACACACACCCACACACACACACCAATGCAGTTTTTATCCATACTGGCACATGTTAAGCTATCTTATTTATACTGACACATGTGTTCAGCAGTTTTTATTCATAGTGGGACATGTGATTAACAGTCTTATTCAAACTGGCACATATGATCAGCAGTCTAATTCATACTAGCATGTTTTCAGCTGTCTTATTCTTACTTGTATGTGTGTTTAGTAGTTTTTATTTATACTGGCACAAGATCAGCAGTCATATCCATACTAGCACATGTGATCAGTCTTATTCGTATTGGCATGTGTTAAGATGTATTAATGCTGACTTAGATTAACAGTATAAATCATACTATAAAGTGTTCAACAGTCTTTTCAATAGTTGTACATGTGTCTGACAGTCTTATCTATTATGACACATGATTTTTGTAAGATCAAAAATTCAACCACACTGGTACGTGTATTGTTAGGTCTCAATAAGCTGTATTTTCCAAACTGGTACATGTTTTGTAAGTCAGCAGACCTGGTGTATGGTTTTTGTAGGTCAGCAGTCTTATCCACACTGGTACAGGTTCTTGTAGGTCAGCAGTTTTATCCACACTGGTACAAATTTTGTAGGTCAGTTATTTTGTCCACACTGGTACAGGTTTTTGTAGGTCAGCAATTTTATCACTCAACACTGGTACAAATTTTGTAGGTCAGTTATTTTGTCCACACTGGAACATGTTTTTGTAGGGCAGCAATTTTATCACTCAACACTGGTACAAATTTTGTAGGTCAGTTATTTTGTCCACACTGGTACAGGTTTTTGTAGGTCAGCAATTTTATCCACACTGGTACAAATTTTGTAGGTCAGTTATTTTGTCCACACTGGTACATGTTTTTGTAGGTCAGCAATTTTATCACTCAACACTGGTACAAATTTTGTAGGTCAGTTATTTTGTCCACACTGGTACATGTTTTTGTAGGTCAGCAATTTTATCACTCAACACTGGTACAAATTTTGTAGGCCAGTTATTTTGTCCACACTGGTACATGTTTTTGTAGGTCAGCAGTTTTATTACTCAACACTGGTACAAATTTTGTAGGTCAGTTATTTTGTCCACACTGGTACAGGTTTTTGTAGGTCAGCAATTTTATCACTCAACACTGGTACAAATTTTGTAGGTCAGTTATTTTGTCCACACTGGTACATGTTTTTGTAGGTCAGCAATTTTATCACTCAACACTGGTACAAATTTTGTAGGCCAGTTATTTTGTCCACACTGGTACAGGTTTTTGTAGGTCAGCAATTTTATCACTCAACACTGGTACAAGTTTGGTAGGTCAGTTATTTTGTCCACACTGGTACATGTTTTTGTAGGTCAGCAATTTTATCACTCAACACTGGTACAAATTTTGTAGGTCAGTTATTTTGTCCACACTCGTACATGTTTTTGTAGGTCAGCAATTTTATCACTCAACACTGGTACAAATTTTGTAGGTCAGTTATTTTGTCCACACTGGTACAGGTTTTTGTAGGTCAGCAATTTTATCACTTAACACTGGTACAAGTTTGGTAGGTCAGTTATTTTGTCCACACTGGTACAGGTTTTTGTAGGTCAGCAATTTTATCCACACTGGTACATATTTTGTAGGTCAGCTGTTCTGTCCACACTGGTAAAGGTTTTTGTAGGTCAGCAGTTTTATTACTCAACACTGGTACAAATTTTGTAGGTCAGTTATTTTGTCCACACTGGTACAGGTTTTTGAAGGTCAGCAGTTTTATCACTCAACACTGGTACAAATTTTGTAGGTCAGTTATTTTGTCCACACTGGTACAGGTTTTTGTAGGTCAGCAATTTTATCACTCAACACTGGTACAAATTTTGTAGGTCAGTTATTTTGTCCACACTGGTACATGTTTTTGTAGGTCAGGAATTTTATCACTCAACACTGGTACAAATTTTGTAGGTCAGTTATTTTGTCCACACTGGTACATGTTTTTGTAGGTCAGCAATTTTATCACTCAACACTGGTACAAATTTTGTAGGTCAGTTATTTTGTCCACACTGGTACAGAATTTTGTAAGTCAACAGTTTTATCTACACTGGTGCATGGTTTTGTAAGTAAGCTGTATTTTCCACACTGGTACATGGATTTTGTTGGACAGCAGTTTTATCCACACTGGTACATGTTTTTGAAGGTCAGCAGTTTTATCCACACTGGTACATGTTTTTGAAGGTCAGCAGTTTTATCCACACTGGTACAATTTTTTGAAGGTCAGCAGTTTTATCACTCCACACTAGTACAAGTTTTGTAGGTCAGCGATTTTGTCCACACTGTTATTTGTACTGTTTAGTCTCAATGAGTTATACAAAGCACTGGCTAAAGTCTGACTTACAGATATAAGTTCTTTTCACTCCATGGGACTAAATTTTACAAAGCCTAGTTGAGAAAATTTGTCAGTTTGCTTGCCAACATTTAACAGCATGAAAGACCACAACATTTTTATCAACAAGAGACCCAACAAGGCCTGTATTGCTCAACTGCCACTTGACACAATTTTAATTAGGGATAAACTGATGATTAAATTGGTCCAGTTGTTCTAAAGTAAGACTTACAATGTTCAACCTAGATCTTCATTAATAAACAAAATTCTTTCAGCATTGCAGTTTTAGAGAATTTTTTTTTTTTTTTTTTTTTTGAAATACAAAATGAAATATAAGACCTCATTTGCATTATCTCTAAAATATGGGTCAAAAGAAAATTTGTTATATATGTTCAATGGCTGTACATTTACTTTCCATAAACAAAATTAAACTAAATTGGTCTATAAATATATATATCTTACAGCTATTTCTACACTAAAGTGCATTTAAATGTAAGGATTTAATAAATCAACAAGAGGCCCAATAGGGCCTGTGATGCTCAACTGGCTGCATATGTAAGACAATGTTTGTTTTCGATTGAAATGCTGTTTAACGTTCAACTCAAGAATATTTCACTTATATGGAGACTGTCAATTTTGGAAATGGTGGAGGACACTGGATTATAGGAGAAAACCACGACCAAGCAGCAAGTTAACTGAAAAACTTTCAAAGATGAAGTGCTAGCCCACTTGGCATTAATGCACAATGTCAGGGGTGAATGGTGCTGTGATTCGTAACATCGAATGTTTAAGACCACACAGCCACTGTGGTGCCTTTAAGACAATGTGATGTGGTTACCATATTTGGTTCATCAGCTTAAGATGGGAAATAAATTGAGCTTATGACCATTTTTGCTTCAATGAAGCCTACTTTGCAACACACACATGCAGGCATGCTTCACTATGCCATAAACTTAGCTGGGTTTAGCCAGTTGAGCTTAGAATGGATCCACAATGGCTTTTATATATATATATATATATATATATATATATATATATATATATATATATATATATCTAGTAACAACAGGCATCTTAGACTGGTTCAAACTTGTTTTAGGCCGATGTAGGAACCTTCCCACAAGAAGTTTGGTTCAAATTCGCCCAATGATTTTAGAGGAAAATATTTTTACTAAATATTACACCTAATTTGCACATTTCTTGAAAATTGGGTCAATAAAAATTTTCTCAGAAAAGAATATTATATATTTTAAATCCCATAAAGTATACTTTCTATATTAAAAAATTTGAGCTCAATTGGGGGAAAAAAGATCAACAATGGTCTTTTTTTCTATTTTTAGTTATGACGGCCATCTTGGATGTCAGGCCGGGTTGCCTGGTACCACCTTTAGTCAGGCTGACATTTGGACCTTCCACACAAAATTTCATTCCAATTGGCCCAGTTGTTTCAGAGGAGAAGATTTTCAAAGATTTCACTAAATATTACACCTTAAGCATAATTCTTGAAAATTGGGTCAACCAAAAGTTCTCATAAAAACCTGTTAAATATGTTGAATGCCCCGCTATCTACAGCGGCCATCTTGGATGTCGGGCGGGGTCGCCTGGTACAAACATTAGTCTACCCCAACTAGGGACCTTCCACACCAAATTTGGTTCCAATTGGCCCAGTGGTTTCAGAGGAGAAGATTTTCAAAGAATTGATTAAATATTACACCTCATTTGCATAATTCGTAAAAATCAGGTCAACGAAAAATTTTTCATAAAAACCCGTTATATATGTTAATTGCCCCGCTATCTACCATCTTCATTTCAAATTTGAAAAAAAACAGTTAAAAAGTGACTCAGCAATGGCTATTTATGTGTTTTTGCTATTTATAGTAACAGCGGCCATCTTGGATGTCAGGCGGGGTCGCCTGGTACAAACTTTAGTCTACCCCACCTAGGGACCTTCCACACCAAATTTGGTTCCAATTGGCCCAGTGGTTTCAGAGGAGAAGATTTTCAAAGAATTGATTAAATATTACACCTCATTTGCATAATTCGTAAAAATCGGGTCAACGAAAAATTTCTCAGAAAAACCCGTTATATATATTGAATGCCCCGCTATATACTCTCTACATTTCAAATTTGAACAAAAACGGTTAAAAATTGACTCAACAATGGCTATTTATGTGTTTTTGCTATTTATAGTAACAGCGGCCATCTTGGATGTCGGGCGGGGTCGCCTGGTACAAACTTTAGTCTACTCAACTTAAGGACCTTCCACACCGAATTTGGTCCCAATTGGCCCAGTGGTTTCAGAGGAGAAGATTAAAGTTTACGCACGCACGCACGGACGCACGCAAAACCATGCCATAAGCTCAGCTGGCTATAGCCAGTTGAGCTAAAAATGACTCAGCAATGGCTATTTATGTGTTTTTGCTATTTATAGTAACAGCGGCCATCTTGGATGTCGGGCGGGGTCGCCTGGTACAAACTTTGGTCTACCCCACCTAGGGACCTTCCACACCAAATTTGGTTCCAATTGGCCCAGTGGTTTCAGAGGAGAAGATTTTCAAAGAATTGATTAAATATTACACCTCATTTGCATAATTCGTAAAAATCGGGTCAACGAAAAATTTCTCATAAAAACCCGTTACATATGTTGAATGCCCCGCAATCTACTCTCTACATTTCAAATTTGAACAAAAACGGTTAAAAAATGACTCAGCAATGGCTATTTATGTGTTTTTGCTATTTATAGTAACAGCGGCCATCTTGGATGTCGGGCGGGGTCGCCTGGTACAAACTTTGGTCTACCCCACCTAGGGACCTTCCACACCAAATTTGGTTCCAATGATTGGCCCAGTGGTTTCAGAGGAGAAGATTTTCAAAGAATTGATTAAATATTACACCTCATTTGCATAATTCGTAAAAATCGGGTCAACGAAAAATTTCTCATAAAAACCCGTTATATATGTTTAATGCCCCGCTATCTACTCTCTACATTTCAAATTTGAACAAAAACGGTTAAAAAATGACTCAACAATGGCTTTTTATGTGTTTTTGCTATTTATAGTAACAGTGGCCATCTTGGATGTCGGGCGGGGTCGCCTGGTACAAACTTTGGTCTACCCCACCTAGGGACCTTCCACACCAAATTTGGTTCCAATTGGCCCAGTGGTTTCAGAGGAGAAGATTTTCAAAGAATTGATTAAATATTACACCTCATTTGCATAATTCGTAAAAATCGGGTCAACGAAAAATTTCTCATAAAAACCCGATACATATGTTGAATGCCCCGCTATCTACTCTCTACATTTCAAATTTGAACAAAAACGGTTAAACAAGAGGCCCAATAGAGCCTGTGATGCTCAACTGGCTGAATGTTTGTTTTTGTTTGTAATGCTGTTTAACGTTCAACTCAAGAATATTTCACTTATACGGAGACTGTCAGTTTTGGAAATGATGGAGGACACTGGAGTATCGAAGAAAACCAGACCAAGCAGCAAGTTAACTGACTAACTTTCAAAGATGAAGTGCTAGCGCCACTTGGCATTAATGCACAATGTCAGGGGTGAAAGGTGCTGTGCTTCGTAACATCGAATTCTTAAAACCACTCGGCCATTGTGGCGCCTGTAAGACAATGTAATGTGGTTACCATAATTGGTTCATCAGCTTAAGCTTGGGTCAATAAAAGTTTTCTCAGAAAAAAACATTATATATTTAATCCTACACAGTATACTTTCTATATTTAAAATTTGAGCTCAATTTGTGGAAAAAAGATCAACAATGGTAATTTTTTTTTTTCTATTTTTAGTTATGACGGCCATCTTGGATGTCAGGCCAGGTTGCCTGGTACAGGACTTTCCACACAAAATTTCATTCCAATCGGCCCAGTAGTTTCAGAAGAGAAGATTTTCAAAGATTTCGCTAAATATTACACCTTATGCATAATTCTTGAAAATCAGGTCAACAAAAAATTTCCCACAAAACCGGTTAAATATGTTGAATCCCTCACGATATACTTTGTATATTTCAAATTTGAGCTTAATTGGTTGAAAAATGGATCCACAATGGCAATTTTAGTGTTTTTTCTATTTATAGTAACAGCAGCCATCTTGAGTGTTGGACAAGATTGTCTGGTACAAACTTAAGTCAGACCAACCTTCCACATCAAATTTGGTTCAAATTGCCCCAGTGGTTTCAGAGGAGAAGATTTTCAAAGAATTGATTTAAACACCTCATTAGCATAATTCGTAAAAATCGGGTCAACGAAAAATTTCTCAGAAAAACCCGTTATATATGTTTAATGCAGGGGTCCGGAAACGGTCATATTTGCCGGACATGTCCGACAAAAAATATTTTTGTCCGATGTGAAAAATCACTTGTCGGACATTTTTAGTTAATAATAGAATTCAGTTAATAGGACAAGTGAATAAATATGTTTGTCCGTCATTATTTTACTCGAGTATTGTTTACTATCACCTGTCAACCGTTTTCAATAAATACTACAGATCTAATAATTAGGCTTTTGTTTATTAATCAGTAAGAATCCATGGTCACAATCTGTTCCTTTTGTTTCATCGTCCGAACCCTCATTAATTTTGTTGTTATGTTGTTTATTAAGTAATCACATCGTAAGACAGGCGGAAGCAATAAACAGCTGATAACAAAGGTTGATTCTTGAAAGTCATGGTCGTTGGTCTATATCAAAGAGGTTCCATGCGGGATGTTAGTTAAGACTACAACGCACAAATACAATCAAAGAGGTCTTGAAATGAGGTTCGGAAAAAGGAAAACGCACGATTGTCAATAAACAAAGATGGCCATCAAACCTTGTGTGCTCAACGCCGGAAGTACAAAAATCGACACTATGTGGACACATGAGCCCGACCACATGTACCTAAATAACCTCAATGTAGTACGCTAGTTAAACCCTTTTTTAAAATCTATTTGATATTAAAAATTAAAATCTTTTTAAAATACATCGTTTGCTATTCACAACATCGGTGGTACGCGTTTTTTTTTTTTTTTTTTGCTCTACACAGCATCGGTGGTATGGTTGCTTTGAAAAATTGAAAAATGTCCGACACCCCAGTCAAAGTTTTCCGAAGCCCTGGTTTAATGCCCCGCTATCTACTCTCTACATTTCAAATTTGAACAAAAACGGTTAAAAATTGACTCAACAATGGCTTTTTATGTGTTTTTGCTATTTATAGTAACAGCGGCCATCTTGGATGTCGGGCGGGGTCGCCTGGTACAAACTTTGGTCTACCCCACCTAGGGACCTACCATACCAAATTTGGTCCCAATCGGCCCAGTGGTTTCAGAGGAGAAGATTTTCAAAGAATTGATTAAATATTACACCTCATTTGCATAATTCGTAAAAATCGGGTCAACGAAAAATTTCTCATAAAAACCCGTTATATATGTTTAATGCCCCGCTATCTACTCTCTACATTTCAAATTTGAACAAAAACGGTTAAAAAATGACTCAGCAATGGCTATTTATGTGTTTTTGCTATTTATAGTAACAGCGGCCATCTTGGATGTCGGGCGGGGTCGCCTGGTACAAACTTTGGTCTACCCCACCTAGGGACCTTCCACACCAAATTTGGTTCCAATGATTGGCCCAGTGGTTTCAGAGGAGAAGATTTTCAAAGAATTGATTAAATATTACACCTCATTTGCATAATTCGTAAAAATCGGGTCAACGAAAAATTTCTCATAAAAACCCGTTATATATGTTTAATGCCCCGCTATCTACTCTCTACATTTCAAATTTGAACAAAAACGGTTAAAAAATGACTCAACAATGGCTTTTTATGTGTTTTTGCTATTTATAGTAACAGTGGCCATCTTGGATGTCGGGCGGGGTCGCCTGGTACAAACTTTGGTCTACCCCACCTAGGGACCTTCCACACCAAATTTGGTTCCAATTGGCCCAGTGGTTTCAGAGGAGAAGATTTTCAAAGAATTGATTAAATATTACACCTCATTTGCATAATTCGTAAAAATCGGGTCAACGAAAAATTTCTCATAAAAACCCGATACATATGTTGAATGCCCCGCTATCTACTCTCTACATTTCAAATTTGAACAAAAACGGTTAAACAAGAGGCCCAATAGAGCCTGTGATGCTCAACTGGCTGAATGTTTGTTTTTGTTTGTAATGCTGTTTAACGTTCAACTCAAGAATATTTCACTTATACGGAGACTGTCAGTTTTGGAAATGATGGAGGACACTGGAGTATCGAAGAAAACCAGACCAAGCAGCAAGTTAACTGACTAACTTTCAAAGATGAAGTGCTAGCGCCACTTGGCATTAATGCACAATGTCAGGGGTGAAAGGTGCTGTGCTTCGTAACATCGAATTCTTAAAACCACTCGGCCATTGTGGCGCCTGTAAGACAATGTAATGTGGTTACCATAATTGGTTCATCAGCTTAAGCTTGGGTCAATAAAAGTTTTCTCAGAAAAAAACATTATATATTTAATCCTACACAGTATACTTTCTATATTTAAAATTTGAGCTCAATTTGTGGAAAAAAAGATCAACAATGGTAATTTTTTTTTTTCTATTTTTAGTTATGACGGCCATCTTGGATGTCAGGCCAGGTTGCCTGGTACAGGACTTTCCACACAAAATTTCATTCCAATCGGCCCAGTAGTTTCAGAAGAGAAGATTTTCAAAGATTTCGCTAAATATTACACCTTATGCATAATTCTTGAAAATCAGGTCAACAAAAAATTTCCCACAAAACCGGTTAAATATGTTGAATCCCTCACGATATACTTTGTATATTTCAAATTTGAGCTTAATTGGTTGAAAAATGGATCCACAATGGCAATTTTAGTGTTTTTTCTATTTATAGTAACAGCAGCCATCTTGAGTGTTGGACAAGATTGTCTGGTACAAACTTAAGTCAGACCAACCTTCCACATCAAATTTGGTTCAAATTGCCCCAGTGGTTTCAGAGGAGAAGATTTTCAAAGAATTGATTTAAACACCTCATTAGCATAATTCGTAAAAATCGGGTCAACGAAAAATTTCTCAGAAAAACCCGTTATATATGTTTAATGCAGGGGTCCGGAAACGGTCATATTTGCCGGACATGTCCGACAAAAAATATTTTTGTCCGATGTGAAAAATCACTTGTCGGACATTTTTAGTTAATAATAGAATTCAGTTAATAGGAGAAGTGAATAAATATGTTTGTCCGTCATTATTTTACTCGAGTATTGTTTACTATCACCTGTCAACCGTTTTCAATAAATACTACAGATCTAATAATTAGGCTTTTGTTTATTAATCAGTAAGAATCCATGGTCACAATCTGTTCCTTTTGTTTCATCGTCCGAACCCTCATTAATTTTGTTGTTATGTTGTTTATTAAGTAATCACATCGTAAGACAGGCGGAAGCCATAAACAGCTGATAACAAAGGTTGATTCTTGAAAGTCATGGTCGTTGGTCTATATCAAAGAGGTTCCATGCGGGATGTTAGTTAAGACTACAACGCACAAATACAATCAAAGAGGTCTTGAAATGAGGTTCGGAAAAAGGAAAACGCACGATTGTCAATAAACAAAGATGGCCATCAAACCTTGTGTGCTCAACGCCGGAAGTACAAAAATCGACACTATGTGGACACATGAGCCCGACCACATGTACCTAAATAACCTCAATGTAGTACGCTAGTTAAACCCTTTTTTAAAATCTATTTGATATTAAAAATTAAAATCTTTTTAAAATACATCGTTTGCTATTCACAACATCGGTGGTACGCGTTTTTTTTTTTTTTTTTTTTGCTCTACACAGCATCGGTGGTATGGTTGCTTTGAAAAATTGAAAAATGTCCGACACCCCAGTCAAAGTTTTCCGAAGCCCTGGTTTAATGCCCCGCTATCTACTCTCTACATTTCAAATTTGAACAAAAACGGTTAAAAATTGACTCAACAATGGCTTTTTATGTGTTTTTGCTATTTATAGTAACAGCGGCCATCTTGGATGTCGGGCGGGGTCGCCTGGTACAAACTTTGGTCTACCCCACCTAGGGACCTACCATACCAAATTTGGTCCCAATCGGCCCAGTGGTTTCAGAGGAGAAGATTTTCAAAGAATTCATTAAATATTACACCTCATTTGCATAATTCGTAAAAATCGGGTCAACGAAAAATTTCTCATAAAAACCCGTTATATATGTTTAATGCCCCGCTATCTACTCTCTACATTTCAAATTTGAACAAAAACGGTTAAAAAATGACTCAACAATGGCTTTTTATGTGTTTTTGCTATTTATAGTAACAGCGGCCATCTTGGATGTCGGGCGGGGTCGCCTGGTACAAACTTTGGTCTACCCCACCTAGGGACCTACCATACCAAATTTGGTCCCAATCGGCCCAGTGGTTTCAGAGGAGAAGATTTTCAAAGAATTGATTAAATATTACACCTCATTTGCATAATTCGTAAAAATCGGGTCAACGAAAAATTTCTCAGAAAAACCCGTTATATATATTGAATGCCCTGCTATATACTCTCTACATTTCAAATTTGAACAGAAACAGTTAAAAATTGACTCAACAATGGCTATTTATGTGTTTTTGCTATTTATAGTAACAGCGGCCATCTTGGATGTCGGGCGGGGTCGCCTGGTACAAACTTTGGTCTACCCCACCTAGGGACCTACCATACCAAATTTGGTCCCAATCGGCCCAGTGGTGTCAGAGGAGAAGATTTTCAAAGAATTGATTAAATATTACACCTCATTTGCATAATTCGTAAAAATCGGGTCAACGAAAAATTTCTCAGAAAAACCCGTTATATATATTGAATGCCCCGCTATATACTCTCTACATTTCAAATTTGAACAAAAACGGTTAAAAATTGACTCAACAATGGCTATTTATGTGTTTTTGCTATTTATAGTAACAGCGGCCATCTTGGATGTCGGGCGGGGTCGCCTGGTACAAACTTTAGTCTACTCAACTTAAGGACCTTCCACACCGAATTTGGTCCCAATTGGCCCAGTGGTTTCAGAGGAGAAGATTAAAGTTTACGCACGCACGCACGGATGCACGCAAAACCATGCCATAAGCTCAGCTGGCTATAGCCAGTTGAGCTAAAAATGACTCAGCAATGGCTATTTATGTGTTTTTGCTATTTATAGTAACAGCGGCCATCTTGGATGTCGGGCGGGGTCGCCTGGTACAAACTTTGGTCTACCCCACCTAGGGACCTTCCACACCAAATTTGGTTCCAATTGGCCCAGTGGTTTCAGAGGAGAAGATTTTCAAAGAATTGATTAAATATTACACCTCATTTGCATAATTCGTAAAAATCGGGTCAACGAAAAATTTCTCATAAAAACCCGTTACATATGTTGAATGCCCCACAATCTACTCTCTACATTTCAAATTTGAACAAAAACGGTTAAAAAATGACTCAGCAATGGCTATTTATGTGTTTTTGCTATTTATAGTAACAGCGGCCATCTTGGATGTCGGGCGGGGTCGCCTGGTACAAACTTTGGTCTACCCCACCTAGGGACCTTCCACACCAAATTTGGTTCCAATGATTGGCCCAGTGGTTTCAGAGGAGAAGATTTTCAAAGAATTGATTAAATATTACACCTCATTTGCATAATTCGTAAAAATCGGGTCAACGAAAAATTTCTCATAAAAACCCGTTATATATGTTTAATGCCCCGCTATCTACTCTCTACATTTCAAATTTGAACAAAAACGGTTAAAAAATGACTCAACAATGGCTTTTTATGTGTTTTTGCTATTTATAGTAACAGTGGCCATCTTGGATGTCGGGCGGGGTCGCCTGGTACAAACTTTGGTCTACCCCACCTAGGGACCTTCCACACCAAATTTGGTTCCAATTGGCCCAGTGGTTTCAGAGGAGAAGATTTTCAAAGAATTGATTAAATATTACACCTCATTTGCATAATTCGTAAAAATCGGGTCAACGAAAAATTTCTCATAAAAACCCGATACATATGTTGAATGCCCCGCTATCTACTCTCTACATTTCAAATTTGAACAAAAACGGTTAAACAAGAGGCCCAATAGAGCCTGTGATGCTCAACTGGCTGAATGTTTGTTTTTGTTTGTAATGCTGTTTAACGTTCAACTCAAGAATATTTCACTTATACGGAGACTGTCAGTTTTGGAAATGATGGAGGACACTGGAGTATCGAAGAAAACCAGACCAAGCAGCAAGTTAACTGACTAACTTTCAAAGATGAAGTGCTAGCGCCACTTGGCATTAATGCACAATGTCAGGGGTGAAAGGTGCTGTGCTTCGTAACATCGAATTCTTAAAACCACTCGGCCATTGTGGCGCCTGTAAGAAAATGTAATGTGGTTACCATAATTGGTTCATCAGCTTAAGCTTGGGTCAATAAAAGTTTTCTCAGAAAAAAACATTATATATTTAATCCTACACAGTATACTTTCTATATTTAAAATTTGAGCTCAATTTGTGGAAAAAAAGATCAACAATGGTAATTTTTTTTTTTCTATTTTTAGTTATGACGGCCATCTTGGATGTCAGGCCAGGTTGCCTGGTACAGGACTTTCCACACAAAATTTCATTCCAATCGGCCCAGTAGTTTCAGAAGAGAAGATTTTCAAAGATTTCGCTAAATATTACACCTTATGCATAATTCTTGAAAATCAGGTCAACAAAAAATTTCCCACAAAACCGGTTAAATATGTTGAATCCCTCACGATATACTTTGTATATTTCAAATTTGAGCTTAATTGGTTGAAAAATGGATCCACAATGGCAATTTTAGTGTTTTTTCTATTTATAGTAACAGCAGCCATCTTGAGTGTTGGACAAGATTGTCTGGTACAAACTTAAGTCAGACCAACCTTCCACATCAAATTTGGTTCAAATTGCCCCAGTGGTTTCAGAGGAGAAGATTTTCAAAGAATTGATTTAAACACCTCATTAGCATAATTCGTAAAAATCGGGTCAACGAAAAATTTCTCAGAAAAACCCGTTATATATGTTTAATGCAGGGGTCCGGAAACGGTCATATTTGCCGGACATGTCCGACAAAAAATATTTTTGTCCGATGGGAAAAATCACTTGTCGGACATTTTTAGTTAATAATAGAATTCAGTTAATAGGACAAGTGAATAAATATGTTTGTCCGTCATTATTTTACTCGAGTATTGTTTACTATCACCTGTCAACCGTTTTCAATAAATACTACAGATCTAATAATTAGGCTTTTGTTTATTAATCAGTAAGAATCCATGGTCACAATCTGTTCCTTTTGTTTCATCGTCCGAACCCTCATTAATTTTGTTGTTATGTTGTTTATTAAGTAATCACATCGTAAGACAGGCGGAAGCCATAAACAGCTGATAACAAAGGTTGATTCTTGAAAGTCATGGTCGTTGGTCTATATCAAAGAGGTTCCATGCGGGATGTTAGTTAAGACTACAACGCACAAATACAATCAAAGAGGTCTTGAAATGAGGTTCGGAAAAAGGAAAACGCACGATTGTCAATAAACAAAGATGGCCATCAAATCTTGTGTGCTCAACGCCGGAAGTACAAAAATCGACACTATGTGGACACATGAGCCCGACCACATGTACCTAAATAACCTCAATGTAGTACGCTAGTTAAACCCTTTTTTAAAATCTATTTGATATTAAAAATTAAAATCTTTTTAAAATACATCGTTTGCTATTCACAACATCGGTGGTACGCGTTTTTTTTTTTTTTTTTTTGCTCTACACAGCATCGGTGGTATGGTTGCTTTGAAAAATTGAAAAATGTCCGACACCCCAGTCAAAGTTTTCCGAAGCCCTGGTTTAATGCCCCGCTATCTACTCTCTACATTTCAAATTTGAACAAAAACGGTTAAAAATTGACTCAACAATGGCTTTTTATGTGTTTTTGCTATTTATAGTAACAGCGGCCATCTTGGATGTCGGGCGGGGTCGCCTGGTACAAACTTTGGTCTACCCCACCTAGGGACCTACCATACCAAATTTGGTCCCAATCGGCCCAGTGGTTTCAGAGGAGAAGATTTTCAAAGAATTCATTAAATATTACACCTCATTTGCATAATTCGTAAAAATCGGGTCAACGAAAAATTTCTCATAAAAACCCGTTATATATGTTTAATGCCCCGCTATCTACTCTCTACATTTCAAATTTGAACAAAAACGGTTAAAAAATGACTCAACAATGGCTTTTTATGTGTTTTTGCTATTTATAGTAACAGCGGCCATCTTGGATGTCGGGCGGGGTCGCCTGGTACAAACTTTGGTCTACCCCACCTAGGGACCTACCATACCAAATTTGGTCCCAATCGGCCCAGTGGTTTCAGAGAAGATTTTCAAAGAATTGATTAAATATTACACCTCATTTGCATAATTCGTAAAAATCGGGTCAACGAAAAATTTCTCAGAAAAACCCGTTATATATATTGAATGCCCTGCTATATACTCTCTACATTTCAAATTTGAACAGAAACGGTTAAAAATTGACTCAACAATGGCTATTTATGTGTTTTTGCTATTTATAGTAACAGCTACCATCTTGGATGTCGGGCGGGGTCGCCTGGTACAAACTTTGGTCTACCCCACCTAGGGACCTACCATACCAAATTTGGTCCCAATCGGCCCAGTGGTGTCAGAGGAGAAGATTTTCAAAGAATTGATTAAATATTACACCTCATTTGCATAATTCGTAAAAATCGGGTCAACGAAAAATTTCTCAGAAAAACCCGTCATATATATTGAATGCCCTGCTATATACTCTCTACATTTCAAATTTGAACAAAAACGGTTAAAAATTGACTCAACAATGGCTATTTATGTGTTTTTGCTATTTATAGTAACAGCTACCATCTTGGATGTCGGGCGGGGTCGCCTGGTACAAACTTTGGTCTACCCCACCTAGGGACCTACCATACCAAATTTGGTCCCAATCGGCCCAGTGGTTTCAGAGGAGAAGATTTTCAAAGAATTGATTAAATATTACACCTCATTTGCATAATTCGTAAAAATCGGGTCAACGAAAAATTTCTCATAAAAACCCGTTATATATGTTTAATGCCCCGCTATCTACTCTCTACATTTCAAATTTGAACAAAAACGGTTAAAAAATGACTCAACAATGGCTTTTATGTGTTTTTGCTATTTATAGTAACAGCGGCCATCTTGGATGTCGGGCGGGGTCGCCTGGTACAAACTTTGGTCTACCCCACCTAGGGACCTACCATACCAAATTTGGTCCCAATCGGCCCAGTGGTTTCAGAGGAGAAGATTTTCAAAGAATTCATTAAATATTACACCTCATTTGCATAATTCGTAAAAATCGGGTCAACGAAAAATTTCTCATAAAAACCCGTTATATATGTTTAATGCCCCGCTATCTACTCTCTACATTTCAAATTTGAACAAAAACGGTTAAAAAATGACTCAACAATGGCTTTTTATGTGTTTTTGCTATTTATAGTAACAGTGGCCATCTTGGATGTCGGGCGGGGTCGCCTGGTACAAACTTTGGTCTACCCCACCTAGGGACCTACCATACCAAATTTGGTCCCAATCGGCCCAGTGGTTTCAGAGAAGATTTTCAAAGAATTGATTAAATATTACACCTCATTTGCATAATTCGTAAAAATCGGGTCAACGAAAAATTTCTCATAAAAACCCGTTATATATATTGAATGCCCTGCTATATACTCTCTACATTTCAAATTTGAACAGAAACGGTTAAAAATTGACTCAACAATGGCTATTTATGTGTTTTTGCTATTTATAGTAACAGCTACCATCTTGGATGTCGGGCGGGGTCGCCTGGTACAAACTTTGGTCTACCCCACCTAGGGACCTACCATACCAAATTTGGTCCCAATCGGCCCAGTGGTGTCAGAGGAGAAGATTTTCAAAGAATTGATTAAATATTACACCTCATTTGCATAATTCGTAAAAATCGGGTCAACGAAAAATTTCTCAGAAAAACCCGTCATATATATTGAATGCCCTGCTATATACTCTCTACATTTCAAATTTGAACAAAAACGGTTAAAAATTGACTCAACAATGGCTATTTATGTGTTTTTGCTATTTATAGTAACAGCTACCATCTTGGATGTCGGGCGGGGTCGCCTGGTACAAACTTTGGTCTACCCCACCTAGGGACCTACCATACCAAATTTGGTCCCAATCGGCCCAGTGGTTTCAGAGGAGAAGATTTTCAAAGAATTGATTAAATATTACACCTCATTTGCATAATTCGTAAAAATCGGGTCAACGAAAAATTTCTCATAAAAACCCGTTATATATGTTTAATGCCCCGCTATCTACTCTCTACATTTCAAATTTGAACAAAAACGGTTAAAAAATGACTCAACAATGGCTTTTTATGTGTTTTTGCTATTTATAGTAACAGCGGCCATCTTGGATGTCGGGCGGGGTCGCCTGGTACAAACTTTGGTCTACCCCACCTAGGGACCTACCATACCAAATTTGGTCCCAATCGGCCCAGTGGTTTCAGAGGAGAAGATTTTCAAAGAATTGATTAAATATTACACCTCATTTGCATAATTCGTAAAAATCGGGTCAACGAAAAATTTCTCAGAAAAACCCGTTATATATATTGAATGCCCTGCTATATACTCTCTACATTTCAAATTTGAACAGAAACGGTTAAAAATTGACTCAACAATGGCTATTTATGTGTTTTTGCTATTTATAGTAACAGCTACCATCTTGGATGTCGGGCGGGGTCGCCTGGTACAAACTTTGGTCTACCCCACCTAGGGACCTACCATACCAAATTTGGTCCCAATCGGCCCAGTGGTGTCAGAGGAGAAGATTTTCAAAGAATTGATTAAATATTACACCTCATTTGCATAATTCGTAAAAATCGGGTCAACGAAAAATTTCTCAGAAAAACCCGTTATATGTATTGAATGCCCTGCTATATACTCTCTACATTTCAAATTTGAACAAAAACGGTTAAAAATTGACTCAACAATGGCTATTTATGTGTTTTTGCTATTTATAGTAACAGCTACCATCTTGGATGTCGGGCGGGGTCGCCTGGTACAAACTTTGGTCTACCCCACCTAGGGACCTACCATACCAAATTTGGTCCCAATCGGCCCAGTGGTTTCAGAGGAGAAGATTTTCAAAGAATTGATTAAATATTACACCTCATTTGCATAATTCGTAAAAATCGGGTCAACGAAAAATTTCTCAGAAAAACCTGTTATATATTGAATGCCCTGCTATATACTCTCTACATTTCAAATTTGAACAGAAACGGTTAAAAATTGACTCAACAATGGCTATTTATGTGTTTTTGCTATTTATAGTAACAGCTACCATCTTGGATGTCGGGCGGGGTCGCCTGGTAAAAACTTTGGTCTACCCCACCTAGGGACCTACCATACCAAATTTGGTCCCAATCGGCCCAGTGGTTTCAGAGGAGAAGATTTTCAAAGAATTCATTAAATATTACACCTCATTTGCATAATTCGTAAAAATCGGGTCAACGAAAAATTTCTCAGAAAAACCTGTTATATATATTGAATGCCCTGCTATATACTCTCTACATTTCAAATTTGAACAGAAACAGTTAAAAATTGACTCAACAATGGCTATTTATGTGTTTTTGCTATTTATAGTAACAGCGGCCATCTTGGATGTCGGGCGGGGTCGCCTGGTACAAACTTTGGTCTACCCCACCTAGGGACCTACCATACCAAATTTGGTCCCAATCGGCCCAGTGGTGTCAGAGGAGAAGATTTTCAAAGAATTGATTAAATATTACACCTCATTTGCATAATTCGTAAAAATCGGGTCAACGAAAAATTTCTCAGAAAAACCCGTTATATATATTGAATGCCCCGCTATATACTCTCTACATTTCAAATTTGAACAAAAACGGTTAAAAATTGACTCAACAATGGCTATTTATGTGTTTTTGCTATTTATAGTAACAGCGGCCATCTTGGATGTCGGGCGGGGTCGCCTGGTACAAACTTTGGTCTACCCCACCTAGGGACCTACCATACCAAATTTGGTCCCAATCGGCCCAGTGGTTTCAGAGGAGAAGATTTTCAAAGAATTGATTAAATATTACACCTCATTTGCATAATTCGTAAAAATCGGGTCAACGAAAAATTTCTCATAAAAACCCGTTATATATGTTTAATGCCCCGCTATCTACTCTCTACATTTCAAATTTGAACAAAAACGGTTAAAAAATGACTCAACAATGGCTTTTTATGTGTTTTTGCTATTTATAGTAACAGCGGCCATCTTGGATGTCGGGCGGGGTCGCCTGGTACAAACTTTGGTCTACCCCACCTAGGGACCTACCATACCAAATTTGGTCCCAATCGGCCCAGTGGTTTCAGAGAAGATTTTCAAAGAATTGATTAAATATTACACCTCATTTGCATAATTCGTAAAAATCGGGTCAACGAAAAATTTCTCAGAAAAACCCGTTATATATATTGAATGCCCTGCTATATACTCTCTACATTTCAAATTTGAACAGAAACGGTTAAAAATTGACTCAACAATGGCTATTTATGTGTTTTTGCTATTTATAGTAACAGCTACCATCTTGGATGTCGGGCGGGGTCGCCTGGTACAAACTTTGGTCTACCCCACCTAGGGACCTACCATACCAAATTTGGTCCCAATCGGCCCAGTGGTGTCAGAGGAGAAGATTTTCAAAGAATTGATTAAATATTACACCTCATTTGCATAATTCGTAAAAATCGGGTCAACGAAAAATTTCTCAGAAAAACCCGTTATATATATTGAATGCCCTGCTATATACTCTCTACATTTCAAATTTGAACAAAAACGGTTAAAAATTGACTCAACAATGGCTATTTATGTGTTTTTGCTATTTATAGTAACAGCTACCATCTTGGATGTCGGGCGGGGTCGCCTGGTACAAACTTTGGTCTACCCCACCTAGGGACCTACCATACCAAATTTGGTCCCAATCGGCCCAGTGGTTTCAGAGGAGAAGATTTTCAAAGAATTGATTAAATATTACACCTCATTTGCATAATTCGTAAAAATCGGGTCAACGAAAAATTTCTCATAAAAACCCGTTATATATGTTTAATGCCCCGCTATCTACTCTCTACATTTCAAATTTGAACAAAAACGGTTAAAAAATGACTCAACAATGGCTTTTTATGTGTTTTTGCTATTTATAGTAACAGCGGCCATCTTGGATGTCGGGCGGGGTCGCCTGGTACAAACTTTGGTCTACCCCACCTAGGGACCTACCATACCAAATTTGGTCCCAATCGGCCCAGTGGTTTCAGAGAAGATTTTCAAAGAATTGATTAAATATTACACCTCATTTGCATAATTTGTAAAAATCGGGTCAACGAAAAATTTCTCAGAAAAACCCGTTATATATATTGAATGCCCTGCTATATACTCTCTACATTTCAAATTTGAACAGAAACGGTTAAAAATTGACTCAACAATGGCTATTTATGTGTTTTTGCTATTTATAGTAACAGCTACCATCTTGGATGTCGGGCGGGGTCGCCTGGTACAAACTTTGGTCTACCCCACCTAGGGACCTACCATACCAAATTTGGTCCCAATCGGCCCAGTGGTGTCAGAGGAGAAGATTTTCAAAGAATTGATTAAATATTACACCTCATTTGCATAATTCGTAAAAATCGGGTCAACGAAAAATTTCTCAGAAAAACCCGTTATATGTATTGAATGCCCTGCTATATACTCTCTACATTTCAAATTTGAACAAAAACGGTTAAAAATTGACTCAACAATGGCTATTTATGTGTTTTTGCTATTTATAGTAACAGCTACCATCTTGGATGTCGGGTGGGGTCGCCTGGTACAAACTTTGGTCTACCCCACCTAGGGACCTACCATACCAAATTTGATCCCAATTGGCCCAGTGGTTTCAGAGGAGAAGATTTTCAAAGAATTGATTAAATATTACACCTCATTTGCATAATTCGTAAAAATCGGGTCAACGAAAAATTTCTCAGAAAAACCTGTTATATATATTGAATGCCCTGCTATATACTCTCTACATTTCAAATTTGAACAGAAACGGTTTAAAAATTGACTCAACAATGGCTATTTATGTGTTTTTGCTATTTATAGTAACAGCTACCATCTTGGATGTCGGGCGGGGTCGCCTGGTAAAAACTTTGGTCTACCCCACCTAGGGACCTACCATACCAAATTTGGTCCCAATCGGCCCAGTGGTTTCAGAGGAGAAGATTTTCAAAGAATTCATTAAATATTACACCTCATTTGCATAATTCGTAAAAATCGGGTCAACGAAAAATTTCTCAGAAAAACCTGTTATATATATTGAATGCCTTGCTATATACTCTCTACATTTCAAATTTGAACAGAAACAGTTAAAAATTGACTCAACAATGGCTATTTATGTGTTTTTGCTATTTATAGTAACAGCGGCCATCTTGGATGTCGGGCGGGGTCGCCTGGTACAAACTTTGGTCTACCCCACCTAGGGACCTACCATACCAAATTTGGTCCCAATCGGCCCAGTGGTGTCAGAGGAGAAGATTTTCAAAGAATTGATTAAATATTACACCTCATTTGCATAATTCGTAAAAATCGGGTCAACGAAAAATTTCTCAGAAAAACCCGTTATATATATTGAATGCCCCGCTATATACTCTCTACATTTCAAATTTGAACAAAACGGTTAAAAATTGACTCAACAATGGCTATTTATGTGTTTTTGCTATTTATAGTAACAGCGGCCATCTTGGATGTCGGGCGGGGTCGCCTGGTACAAACTTTAGTCTACTCAACTTAAGGACCTTCCACACCAAATTTGGTCCCAATTGGCCCAGTGGTTTCAGAGGAGAAGATTAAAGTTTACGCACGCACGCACGGACGCACGCAAAACCATGCCATAAGCTCAGCTGGCTATAGCCAGTTGAGCTAAAAATGACTCAGCAATGGCTATTTATGTGTTTTTGCTATTTATAGTAACAGCGGCCATCTTGGATGTCGGGCGGGGTCGCCTGGTACAAACTTTGGTCTACCCCACCTAGGGACCTTCCACACCAAATTTGGTTCCAATTGGCCCAGTGGTTTCAGAGGAGAAGATTTTCAAAGAATTGATTAAATATTACACCTCATTTGCATAATTCGTAAAAATCGGGTCAACGAAAAATTTCTCATAAAAACCCGTTACATATGTTGAATGCCCCGCAATCTACTCTCTACATTTCAAATTTGAACAAAAACGGTTAAAAAATGACTCAGCAATGGCTATTTATGTGTTTTTGCTATTTATAGTAACAGTGGCCATCTTGGATGTCGGGCGGGGTCGCCTGGTACAAACTTTGGTCTACCCCACCTAAGGACCTTCCATACCAAATTTGGTTCCAATTGGCCCAGTGGTTTCAGAGGAGAAGATTAAAGTTTACGCACGCACGCACGGACGCAGGGACGCACGCAAAACCATGCCATAAGCTCAGCTGGCTATAGCCAGTTGAGCTAAAAAACCATTTTAACAATTTTTGACATCATGTTAATGAATGCCTGCCTCATTAAAATCAACCCCAAAAAAAGCATAAATACTAATGATAATTTGAATTTTATCTTTTCAATTTTTTCTATTTTCCCCCTTTTTCTTTCTTTTCTTCTTCTTCTTTTTTTTTTTCTTTTTACATTTTTTGAAGGTTAAGCTAGTGAATTTGTGTAGGTTATTATATTGGTTTCTGTCCGATTGGCTTTTTACCATATTATTTAATACTATAAGATTTTGAATAGGGTTCTTATTTTCTCCGGTAAGAAAGTATTTCTTGATAAATATGTTGTTGTTCTTTTTAATTCCTCTGTGACAGTCCCCCCCCCTCCCCTGAGATATAATTAATAAGCTTGAAATAATTATTAACAAACAATTTTAATATCAAAAACATATATACACATCAGAAATATATATTATAATATTTATGTATATGTAAACACTTTGTATATACAAATTGCTGCAAAAATATTCATCATGGCAATTAAAATTTACTTGAATTGTAGTTTATGTATATACTATCAGATAAAAATGATGTGCATTCTACAAATTATAACTTTATCTAATAAAGCCTTCCAATTTACTGGAAAGTTTTATTAAACAAGCAGAGTTTCTTAAGGATAAATGCTTATAGAAAACACTTGTATAGGAGCAATATGCTATACATTGAAATAAAACAAAATGCATGTAAACAATATGGAAAAACATACAGGACAACATATGAGTTTTGTCTATGGTGAACACCTTTTCTACAATTTTTCCAAACCCAAACATGTTTTCCATACATATGTAGCCCCATAACATAATTATTATTAATACTTTTCCATATACATCCCTAAATTTGTTTCCATATGAAGACCAAACAAGCTTCGATGTATTCATCATGTGTACTCCCAAATATGTTTTACATACACTTCCCATATGCAGTAACAATTATATTTTTCCATATACATGTACATGTAGAGTGGAACATTTTCTGTATAGTATTGTTTGAACATTAGTAATAGGAATGCAAATTTTCATCATACAATATTTAGATATTTAACTCAAATATGAAATAATTGATGATAATGGGAAGATGGTGGAAATATTCATATTTTTATTATTTGTGACATAGGGGGATAAAAAAAACTATATTAATCTTGAAACAAAGAATTTAACAAGAGGCCCAATGGGCCTAAATGGACACCTGAGGGCATTTGGTACTGTAGCTTACAATAAAAAGGATTACATTTTAACTAATTTTTATTTTTTTTTATCAACAAGAGGGCCATGAAGGCCCTGGATGCTCACCTGAAAATGATGTACACTCAGCTTGATCTTGGCAAACTGGCGCTTATATTTTCAAAGAGATTTTTCCTATATAGTCAAACTATGGTTATTTGAACTTCTATTATTCGAAAACCTTCAATTATTCGAAGCTCCCAGTAGTTCCCAACCACCCTGCACTATAACTTCTTATTAAAAAACTTCTTTTATTCAAACTTCATAATTCGAATACCTACCATTATTCAAACCTAATTTGAGGCCTGCATTAGACTTTTCAGTGGAAATATACCCCAAAAATTCGAAGTTGACATTTTCATTCATTTCTAAAAAGAACTACTCTCCCCTGTACAATTAATACAGATGAGTATGGTTTCACGTGTTGTCCAAGCGTAACCGACTGTCATTATGTATACATGTGTATGCCTTGTATTGTCCACTATAAGCCATGATGATTATTAATCACAAGAATTAATGGCAATTGTTCAATTAAACAGCAATTATAATCCCAGGTGTAAGAGAAAATAAGCTGCACATGTGTAGCTATACTCAAGTAAACAATAAAAAGAATTCTGTTGACCACTGTTACCATCATCAAGAAATTTTAAAAAAAGGCATCCTAATACTTAGTTAATATTTTATACAGCCTAGTTGCAAAAATAATCAAGGTTGACAGAGACAGTTTTATGCCTTCTTCACAATTCAATTCTAGAAATTATATGAACCTGTTCCATTTCATTTCATTTAAAACTCTGTAAAATCATAAAAGTGTATTGCATGCATAAAGCATGGTGTACTCCCTGTGAATGGCTCTTACTTTGTGTTGTATGTATTACCATGCGTTTTTGATTTCATAGCGGAATGAATTAAATTTTGATTTTTATTGAAATAAAATATATATGTCTGTTTTTATAAAATTAATTACGTTTGGTCATGACATTATTCATCATTAACTGACACAGATAAAACACTTGGACCAATGTGCATTGATGACACAATTGTATTTCCAGCTAGTGACCTACTTATTGACCAAAAATGCCCATATACAAATTTGAGCTAGCTTTTTTCAGGAGTATCATTCTGAGCAAGTTTGATGAAGATTGAACTAAAATAGGGGCCTCAAGAGTGTTAACAAGGCCTTTCAACAACTTGACCTAGTGACCTACTTATTGACCCAACATGACCCATAAACGAACTTAAGCTAGCTTTTGTTAAGAGGATCATTCTGAACAAGTTTGATGAAGACTGGACAAAAATCGGGGCCTCAGGAGTGTGAAAAAGGTTTTTCTACAATCTGACCTAGTGACCTACTTATTGACCCAACATGGCCAATATACCAACTTGAGCTAGCTTTTGTCAAGAGGATCAATCTGACAATGTTTGATGAAGATTGGACTGAAATTGGAGCCTCAGGAGTGTTAACAAGGTTTTTCTACAATTTGACCTAGTGACCTACTTATTGACCCAATTTAGACCATATATGAACTTTGGCTAGCTTTTGCCAACAGGATCATTCTGAGCAAGTTTGATTAAGATTTGCTCAAATTGTGGAGTGTTAAGAATCAAAAGTTGACACAGGACGCAAGACGGATGATGTACCATGGATGACCCATCACCATAGCTCACCTGAGCACTTTGTGCTCAGGTGAGCTAAAAAAGAAATGGTTAGATGGTTTACTGTGACCTTAAATGAAGATCACTGTCAACAAGCTTCACAAACTTGGTACTGATTAGTGCACTGATGCCATTTATGAAGTTTCAAGCTTTAAGGCCTTTCGGTGCATGACAAGAAAATTTTTCAATTAATGATCACTGTGACCTTGAATGAAGGTAAAGGTCAACAAGCTTCACAAACTTGGTAGTGCTTCATGCTTTGATGCCATATATGAAGTTTCAAGCTAGGGGGCCTTTTATTCATGAAAAGACGATGTTTAAAGATTTTACTATTAAGGGTCACTGTGACCTTGAATGAAGGTCAAGGTCAACCTGCTTCATGAACTTGGTAGGGCTTTGGTCAAGGAACACCCATATAAAGTTTCACCATCATTGGTTCACAGGTTCTGGAGAACATGTTGAAAATGTGTAATTGTTTATGACACACAACGACAGACAAACAACGATCGCAATAGCCTTTGGCTCAGGTGACCTAAAAAGCTTTATCTATACATATTTTATTTTCATGTAACCTAGTGTCTCATAAGTCAATTTTACTAAGCATAATACAATATGTGTAAATCAATTACTGTGTTTATGAATATAGATAAATGTGATATGGAATCAAAATGAAATAGAATGTAAACATGTACATTTCTGTGCAGAATTTGACTCATCTTATATAGATATACACTGTTTTTGATAAATATTATTGTGATGACTTATCTTCTATGGTATATAAACAATCTTAGACCAACTCTGTGTATGAACAGCTTTTGACAGATAACTTATTTCAAGGGCCAACTCATTCACAGCATTTTGACTAACATTTTGAAATGGACCAACTCCAAGCATGCACAACTTATTGACAGATAATTTCAAAGTCTGACTCTGTGCATGCAGTGATTTTGACAGACTTACAGTTTTATGGACAAATTCTGTGTATTTACAGCTTTTGACAGACTTACATGTATCTTATTTATAACCTGATGCATTCAGTTTGTTTAGTCCATGTTAAGGCTGTGTATGGCCAGTCTGGGGGTAGCTATATATATAGTCAGTTGTTAATAAACTGACTTTTCTTGTGCATCAAAAGGTAAAGTCAACACAAACACTTGTATCAAAATCAGTGTGTACCTATTTAAGATGAGTCTTAAATTCTATGCTGTAGAACTGATACTTAAATTTTGTTCTTATGAAAAGATGATAAGAAATTTAAAAAATTTGATTGATTGCATGAAATTTTATGATCAGATTAATTTTTTTTTTTACATATATCCAGATGTCCCCTGCTATAGGTGAAATTGCTGAAATTCATATATGCAATGAGATGGAGTTATGAAGCAAGGCTTTGTTCTATGTGATACCTTTTGTGTTATGACATGCTGGATTTTAAACCCTTTTTAAATGGTAGCAAATTAAAAAGTCCCATTATAACAATCATTCTAAAGAATTTAGTTTCATTTGTACCAAGTAAATTTTGAATGAATTTTTATTTTGCAGTTGTCATGGAGATAATAATTCAGATGATGACTTTAACAAAGAACATAATACACTTAAAACTATCTGCTGACAGTTAAAGACGAATGAAATAGGGTGGACATACTCGTTCTTTGATAATAAAATACTGGCATTTCTGAATCAATACAATCTAAGTAGTTTGACATGTCCTTCAGTTTTTAAGTAACATGGGTAGCAATGAGGTACACCTGTAAACCATGTATATCCTAAACCTTCAGTGTAAAACTATTACATTTTTTTTTTTATAAAATCCAACATTATACATAGTAAAGTCTGTCCATTATGACAATCAATACATGTAACTGCAGCTCATTGCTGTTTTCACCTTGATGGTGTAGAGTTTAAGACAGAAGTTTGAAAATTTGTAGTTATACCTAACAAATATTTTTTATACCTTGACATTATGTATCGTTATAAATATTGCCTCAATTTTTATTTAAAAATAATCCTGACTAACCCTTTCACTCCAGAGCCATATGGCCCAATCCTGACTAAACTAGAAATCCAGAGCCAGGTCAGCATGGCAAGGCTCATGATCCTTTCCTTCCCTCCTAAGTTGAATATGACTTAACCTTTGGAATCTAGAGTCAGCTAGCCATAGCCCCTGACCCTGTCTAACCCTTGGAAATCCAACATTAGCAAGGCCATGAACTTGATTATTCTTAGAAATCCAAAGTAAGCTAGGCAATGATCCTGACTTACCTTGGAGATCCAGCATCAACAAGGCCCAACTCCTGACTAAACCCTGGGAATCCTGAGTCAACAAGGCTATGATCTTGATATCACCCTGTCAGAATCCAGAATTAGCAAGGTCATGAACTTGTTTAAACCCTCTGAATCCAGCATTTACAAGGTCATGAACTTTACTTAACCCTGATTCTGACTAACCCTAGGAATTAGCATAAGCAAGGCCATAAAACTTGTTTAAAACCTGGGAATCCAGCATTAGCAAGGCAATGAACTTGTTTAAAACCTGGGAATTCAACATCAGCAATGCCATGAACTTGACTAAAACCTGAGAATCCAGCATTAGTAAGGTCATGAACTTAACTAAACCCTGAGAATCCAGCATTAGCAAGGTCATGAACTTGACTAAACCCTGAGATTCTGAGTCAGCAAGGTAAGACCACTAGACCTCATAAACATGGGATTGTGGGATCAATTATATA
This sequence comes from Tegillarca granosa, assembly GCA_029721355.1. NCBI lineage: Eukaryota > Metazoa > Mollusca > Bivalvia > Arcoida > Arcidae > Tegillarca > Tegillarca granosa. The sequence goes on along the minus strand of CM056594.1, from coordinate 52,151,649 downwards.
AACTGTGCACAAATGGTGATAAGTATTATAATTACATGTTATACAAACAAATGTACCCCATTCTGTCATGATGTAATTCTTAAGTATAAAGAGTAAAATGATTTAAAAACAAAATCAACACAAAAACATGCAATCAGCAAACTAACTGTTAAAGCAAAACTATAAAAATACATGCAAAAAAATAAAAAAAAAATAGGTTGACCATTTATAAATAAACTTTGTGTAATATCATCAAAATACTGATTATCTGATACAGAGCTTGGACATGTATTGTACCAATGTTAGGATAAGGCCATATATACACCCAGAGTTGTAACTACATGTATTGTACCAATGTTTGGATAAGGCCATATATACACCCACAGTTGTAATACATGTATTGTACCAATGTTAGGATAAGGCCATATATACACCCAGAGTTGTAATCATTGTCTGATGATGATTAGCCTATAAATAACTTTACCTGAAATTACATTTGTATTTAAATTAGACCAAAAAAATATTAAAACATTTTTTAGAACTTTGATCCATAAAAGGTACTAAATAAAGATTTTATTAAAGAGTCATTGTACCATATAAGGTAATAATATATAAACTTTTATAAAGGAATTTTAAAATGTAAGATGATAAACATGAGGAAATGTGATATTACGAACACTTGACAGATCTATCTCATGATGTCGCATCTAATATACCAATAAGTACTGAAATCATGTTACAACAGTTCCATTCCAGTAGGTACTGGAATCATATGTAACAACAGTTCCATTCCAGTAGGTACTGGCATCATATGTAACAACAGTTCCATTCCAGTAGGTACTGGCATCATATGTAACAACAGTTCCATTCCAGTAGGTACTGGAATCATATGTAACAACAGTTCCATTCCAGTAGGTACTGGCATCATATGTAACAACAGTTCCATTCCAGTAGGTACTGGCATCATATGTACAACAGTTCCACTCCAGTAGGTACTGGAATCATATGTTACAACAGTTCCACTCCAGTAGGTACTGAAAACATATGTTACAAAAGTTCCACTCCAGTAGGTACTGGAATCATATGTTACAACAGTTCCACTCCAGTAGGTACTGGAATCATATGTTTCAACAGTTCCATTTCCAATGTTTTTACTTTACATCTGTTTCCTGTTTAATTAATTTAATTCCTGGAAATTACAACTGGAACAGTTTCTGTTTCTATTGATCAATGTGGTAAATCTGATAAAAATTAAACCTATAATGCATAGTTGTAATAACACAAAAATGTTTAAAATTAGCTTGGTTATCTTGAAGACTTTTTGGTTTGATAAAAAAATTTTCTGATATGTTGTCTATAACACTAAATAACTGTGGACAATAAAAAGATGACTTCATTAAACATGTTTATTAATGGGAACTACAGTACAAAGGTACAAAACCATAATGATCCCAGTTTTATAAGATATATTTCTATATTTTATATAAGACATAGTCAAATCTGTATCTTATTTGCCTTCCAAGACTTCTATATTCTATAATTGAATTTTTAACTTTTTAATTTAACAATACCTAATTCTGTATGTTCACAGATCAACCACAATGTTAGTTAACTAGCATACTACATCTGAGAGGTTACAAAATTGTTTCCCAATACATAAGAGTTGTAAAGGATTTTTGTATTTTTTTTATTTTTTTTATTGGATTGGTTTTACCTATTTACCATGTGATGCTTGCCCTTCAACATTTATGTGGCACTTTTATAAGAGGGTCACCAAGGGCTAGTGCTGGTTTGCAGATTTTGGTGCTTTTTATCCCTTAATTTTAAATCCCACTGGGATAGATCCTGGTATCAGAAAGTTTGTCACAACACTGATGGTCAGTGGTTTTCCTTGGCTACTTAAACACCATTCCTCCACTAAGTGGATGTAAATGTTAATTAATTTATATCTGTAACAATAATGTATATCCAAGAATTTCACCTTGAGGATGTTTTTTATCATTAAGAAAATCAACAGGGCCACTCTAGTGTTAGCAGGCATCACATAGAATGAGACAGCATGTATCAAATCTACACATGTAACAACATCACATATAACAAAATGGCGAGTACCCAAACCATGGAAAAATTTTTTACATTTTCCAGTTTATAAAATATCTGAGTCAGAGAGTAAAAATAAAGTTACATATGATATTAGTTTTCAAATGGTGATAAAATATAAATGGAACTGGTAGATAAGATAAAAAGACCATCTTCAATATGTTAACGGAAATTTTACCATAAAAAAACTAAATAATACAAAATAATGCTGAAATCTTATATGGTGATTTTTTTGTAAACAATGTGAATACTATGAGCACATTATGCAAATTTTTACTGAACACAATATTTAAGTTTATTATTATTATTATTTTGTTCTACTTCATGCTTGACAATGAAGTTTATTGGAGAATTATTTTTGTTCTAATTTATTTTTGTTTGACCATAAATCTTGCATATTCATTTTTGTTCCAATTCATTTTTGACCATAATAATTGTAGAAGAATTATTTGTGCTTCAATTCATTGTTGTAACTGTTGGAGAATTATATTTGTTTTAATACATTTTTTGCCATTATTATAGTTTAGCAGAATGGACTTGTTTTTTGGTTTTTTTTGTCAGAATTGCTACACCATTGAGCACATTGTAACCTCTCAAATATCATCACTCTGTTATTATCATCAAACTGAACTCAACAAATAAAATAGGTGTTAGAGTATAGGAATAATGCACACAAAAACAACTCTTGATTGTACATACAAAGGGAGACAATTCAGGAGAAATAAGGATTGACATATTCAAATCCTTTGAATGCATTTTCATCTATGTTCATAATGACAACACTGTCGGTTGGAGTTTCTTTCAGTTTTGCCCCTGTAAACATCTTGTCAAAGTTTTCCGCTTTCCTCGCATTAGTCTGCAATAGGCATAAAAATAAGTCTAAACAAAGTGCAAAAGAAAAAAATAACAAAAACAAACTAAAAAACATACAAATAAAAAAACAATAAGTGCAAATTAAATATCCACAGTACTGTAATTAAAAATCATATAGTCCTACAACCCATCTGACCAAATATTGAATAAATCAAAAATATAAAAATTATTGTACAATTATCTGTAATAAAAACTGAAGATTATAATGAGATCAGAAATAAAAAAAAAGTAAAAAATATCAAAACTTATGAATTTAATTCATTCCATGACCACAAATTTATAGAGATTACTTCAGTTACCATAACATAAAAATAATTTAAAATCAAAATGCTTTATAATGCTTGAAAAATTGATAATATTTCAGAAGCAAAAATAATATGTTTAAAAAATATTCATGCTATTATTTTCTAACACCCCCTGTGTGTGTGCATGTGTGCTGATTGTTTATGTTTCAAAACTTCAGCACCAGTTGTAAGTAAAATTAAAGAAAATTTACATATACCTGTAAGTTATTTGTATCTATGTGTGTGCATATGTACGTTTTGGTGAGATATTGGTGATTTAATGTTATTCAAATTTATGATACAACACTAGCTATAAATGAAGGTTACAGAAAACTATTAATTTCTGGGGTGTATATGTTAGGGGTTAGAGCATTAACTGATGTGAATGTGATCAAAGTTTACTGGTATGCTGAAATAACACAATCTTTAAATGAATTTACAGAATATTTAATCAATGTTATATATATAGAAAGCTCAATGCAGCAATATACAGAGAAAAAAAACGTTCATTTTCAATGATATCATATGAAAGTTGCAATAAATTTTAAAATTAACTAATTAAATTTTGTTCATTTTTGTATGGTATTATAAATAAATAAATAATTACTTATGAAACATTAATCAACATTTTTGTTCAATCCACCTGTGTGCATTGAGTTGAGGTAATGATGTTTAACTTCCCAATCAAAAATATTTCACTTATATTGAGACATATGACATGCGTGCATGTTAGTATGTCTGATTGTGTATACAGTCGGTCTCTTATGAATCTTGGGGTGGGTGTGTGATTATGGTAGAATTTTGGAAAGGTGATACATTTGTGTAATTATAGTGTTTAAAAATATAAATCTATTATTTACATATATATATATAATATATATATATATACTATATATATATATATATATATATATATATATATATAGTTGTATTATAAATATTTAGTTTGTAGTAAAGCTGTAGACCAATAGAAGTCTGAAAGATGTTAAAAAAAAGTTCTTTGTATAATCCATTCGCAAAAAGGGGAGAGCATGAAGGAATTAAGTACAGCATTGAGAAAATTAAGCAAATTTAGATTCAAAAAGAAAAGAAAGAACTTTTGATATTTTTCACACAAGTCCTAGACAATGGTTGAAAATAGGTTCAGATGAATCGTAAAAGAACAATAAATAAAATTCATAAATAACAGAATATATCAATAACATTTAAAGCAAATGACAGTGAGGAAATAGCATCTGATAATTTATATGTATATATACGTGTATATTGACAAACTTGTGAGAAGTGATGGGTGAGTTTACTCCCTAGTCGAAATTTTTCATTTATATTAAGGCTGTCAGAATGGTGAAGAACCTGAGTATCCATAGACAAGCGTCCTATCTTAGCAAGCTAACTGACAGAATTTCTCACAATAGAATCTGCCTGAGTTCAAATCTTTGTAGTGACAGGTTCTATGATATGATACTTGGCACTGCCATAAAAGTCCAATTCTTTGATAGAACGGTATGGTAATTTATAAATCATTACATAAAAGCTGACAATGTCAACTACCGTTATAAAAAAGTGACACTGATATCAAGTATTTTATACATTGCAATTTTTTTAATTATCATAACAAAGACAAATTCTACAAATGGACATGGGGAGGAAGATAGAGCCAGATAAGGGTGCTTAGAATGACAAGTTTGGTGTAAATAAATGAAGTTGTGCTATTTCCTGCACTGTCAGTAAACTTTTAGAAGGAATCATGGGTAAGTCATGCTGAAATCATACAACAAAACATTCTGATGAGTGAAGCACAATAAATGATCACAAAATTAACAACAACAAAGAGGAGAGGAAAGATACAGTGCTGTATAAGTTCTCTTCTTAGAACATTTCACTACCTTATGTTTGAGAGAAAAGTGAAAATATGTCTGATCCAGCAAATCTAACAGAAAATATCTATCAAAATGGAAACCAAAATGGACCAAACAATCTCTGTGGACCTAAGTTGAATCTCAATCATTGAATTTTTTTAATTTTTCCAACTCTTAATTAATCAACAATGACATAACACATTTTTCTGTTCTACTCCACAACTTAGTTATGGTATAGAGTAAAAAGAAGTTGAATAAAACTTAATTTTCAAGAATTAGATAAAGTATTATTTTCATGAAACTACACTGGTATGCATATGTCAGATGTCAGATTCCACTAACAGGAAAGATCCAAAATACTTCAAAAATAGAAATGTAAGTCATTAGAAATGTCAAGGTTGCTTAATTAACATTAGCATTATAAGTATTCTATGAAATCATATTACTTAAACTTAAAAACTATATGCAGTAGAAAACTTAACTATAAAAGATTGGTCATACACAAAAGGTCATCCTTTTTAGTTAAAGATTTTCATTCAAGGAACTTCAATGTAAAATAATGAACTTTGTATTTATCTAATAATTATCAATGTTTTGTTAAAAAAGAGAAGCTCAAAATCTCTCTCTGTGACAATTTTACCTAATGTCTGATATATAGGAAATAAAAATATCCAGTGTTGGTCTATCCCATATAAATAAGAAACGACTTAACAGTTTTTAATATAATTCCAGATGAATAGTCAAAAGGTTTTAAATTAAAATCCCTAAAAGTACCCCAACAAAAGAAAAAGATCATATTATGCTTGCTGTTGCCAACATTAATGAAGATATTAGCATAATACAACAAGAATATCTGCTGGTCATGTAGCTGTCAGAAACAGAATAGAAAAAGTTACAAGAAACATCTCAATTGATTATATAAAACGTCCATATTCATAATAGATTTTGCCTTTAAACCAGGTTTTCCAAGCTGTCAGCATCAGCAGAGGAAATAGAACAGAAGACATTTTAGGATAATGTCAGACCATGATGCATCAAGTTATTGCAGAGAATCAATGCCATAATGCAAGTGAAGAAATGAAATTCAGTAAAATAATTTATCATTTATGGTGTTCCAATTTTTGTAAAATGATTTTGTAATGGAGAACTTACTATAAATCTGTGATTTTTTTATTACATTTGTTTTATATCTGTATGAATTCACAGAACTGAGACAATCGTGAAAATAAAACTAAAAAACATTGGTTTATTTCAATGTGCTTTATCTTAACTATACAAAAATAAAAATTTGCCAATTTTCATGAAAATTAACTAACAAGAAAATTTTCTGATTTATAGTAGTCCAATACTCATTTATTCAGAACACCATACATATAAAGGCATCACAGCAGACAGAAGAAAACTTAGTCAGAATCAAATCAAATCTTTACATCATATTTCTTAGTATGAGATGACAATCACTGAAATCCATGTTTTACAAAAAGGGCATATCAAGTAACTTGCCAACCTAGCAAACATCTCACTCTAAAATACTTAGTGTTGTAGATTAAAAAAGGATCAAAATTTCAAAATTAATATATTTTACTACTTCAAACATCAAAATAAAATCACTAAAATTTATATCTTTAATACATAAATCACCAAAGTTCAGAATGGCCAAAATAGCCTGCAATATGGAACTTATTCTTTAAAGAAGAAAGAAATTGTTTAATATATATCTTAATTCTGGATAACCCTTTCTGTAAAAACTTGTTTTGATTCTCACTAAGTCAGTACTGAAGTATTATAAATAAAAGAAATGACTGGAAATAAATGGTAAAATAGAATTTTAGACATAGTATACTCACAATCTTTGGTTTATATGGTGGCTGGACCTTTCCTTCTATTTTGTCCCATATAATTCTCTTGAAGAATGCATGTTCTTAATATCTCTCTCCCCTGTGGAACACACAGCCAAGACGTTTGATGGATTCTTAGTTAGGAGCGTTAAGTTATAATGAAAAAATTTATATAATTATATATGATCATAAGCAAAAAAGCCTTTTG